>WEIU01015876.1:220187-232777 GCA_013389925.1 Aegithalos caudatus
GGGGGGCGGTGGGCGGGGGGCCGGGACCCCCCCTCTGCACACAGGGGGGCCAGCACCCCCCGTTCCTGGCCGGGGCGGCCCGGGGGAGCCCTGGCTGGTCACGCTCTCCAGAGGAGGAGGTGGTTGGTGCTGTCGTCCCGGCCCACGGTCTCGCTGCTGCTGGTCAGCCGGAAATCCTCGTAGCCGTCCCCGCCGCTGATCACCAACATCTTGGGCTTGGACAGGGCCAGGGAGGGGCCACGAGGCCGGGACGGGTCTCGCTTCTCGGCCTCGCTCGGCTTCTCGGCCCCTGCCAAGCGCGGAGCCCCAAATGCTGTCACCTGCGTACCCCCAGCTCCGCCGGTCCCCGCCAGCAGCATCCACCCTCCACCGCTTCCTCCCGCGCCGCATCCCGGCCCCCAAACATCTCTCATCCCAACAGTCCCTCCCACCCCAAACCGGTCCCCGGAATCCATGTCAGCTCCTCCCTTCAAAACCACCAGCCCCCATCCCATCTCCTTCTCCTCGCCATCCCACCCCCCCTCAGGGCTGGGCTGGGCGACACCCTGGGAATTTGGGTCTCCCTGGGAAATTTGGGGTTGCTCATGCTGATAGAGGGCAGCGCAGCTCCCGGTTTCCCCCCCAGCCTCCGCTGCCAGTTTTTCACCCCGGATTTTAACAAGGCGAGAACGCTTCGGCACTCCGACATTTCCAAGGCTAATCCCGCTCCCCCAGGACACCATTCCCAGCGCCACCAGCGGGAGGTGGCAGCTCACCCCACCTACCCGTGTCCCTGGGCAGCGGGAAGAGCACATCCAAGCCGTCGGGCAGCTCGATGGCCGTGAGGAAGCGCACGTGGCCGGTGTGACCCTGGGACAGCCCCACCAGCGTGGGCGCTGCCTTGGCCGACACCGACAGCGTCAGCACCACGCCGGCGCTGGTCCCGATCCACAGCAGGTCCTTGCACGCCAGGAGTGCCGTGATCCGCAGGCAGGCGGCTTTGTGCTGCCGGATAATGGCATCCGAGCCTGCCGGGCATCATCAGTGTCAGCGCCTCATCCTGCCCCGCAGGGATCCGTCCCCAGGGATATCTGGGGAAGGGACCTCGCAACCTCCCTCTGCCTGGTGGCGTCACATTGGGTTGGTAGGACAAGGAGCAATGGCTTCCCACTGCCAGGGGGAAGATGGGAGATTGGGAAGGAATTGTTGTTCCCTGGGAGTGTGGGGGACGCTCTGGCACAGGGTGCCCAGAGAAGCTGTGGCTGCCCCTGGATCCCTGGAAGTGCCCAAGGGAAGCTTGGACAGGGCTTGGAGCAGCCTGGGACAGTGCAAGGCGTCAGGGTTGGAATCAGGCGATCTTTAAAGTCCCTTCCAACCAAAACCATTCTGAGATTCCGCGACTCCGTGATTATGGGATCACCGCCCCCTTCCAGCGCGGGATTACGCATTTCCCCAGGGGCTGCCCTATTTCCACGCGGGATCACACGGCCGCCTAACACGACCACGAGGACTCCTATCTCCTTCCCCAAACTCAGGATCCCAAACTTCCCAGCACCGGCTCCTCCAGGGCATTTCCCAGGGGCACCCCCTCGGAGACGCACCGCGGGCGGCACTCACCGGCCAGCATCTTGTGCACCGGCGGGGTGATGTCCGCCTCGGCCAGCTGCTCGTAGGTGCTGGCGTGGTACAGCCGGACCTGGGCGCTGCCCTGCAGGGCCACCCACACGCCGCTGCCCGCGCTCACCATGCAGGTGACGCTGCGCCCTCCGTCCTGCCCCACCTGGAGCGTGTGCNGGACAGAGCCGCGGTGATGCCGCCGCCTCCCGCCGCGCCTCCCGCCCGCCCCTGCCCGTCCTTCCCTGCTCCCGCTACCTCCTGTGCCAGCGTGCCGGGGTTGAGGACGATGACTCGGTTCTGGCAGCCGCACCACAGCTTCCCCGCCACCGCCACCATCTTGGTGATGGGGCTCCCAGGAGAGCCCAGGGACAGCGACTTGGAGTTCTGCGGGTCCCAGAAGCGGCCTGAGAGGGTGGGGAGAGTGCGGTGGGTAGTTAAAGCGTTCCCAAAAAAAAAAAAGTGCGGCTCGATACGGACGATGGGTGGTGTGGTGAAGACAGCTTTCTCCAGGTCACCCCTCGGAGGGGACATAAACTGATGCCACCGTGGGTTTCCAGCAGCAGGCAGGGACCTGGAGGATGCCCACCTCCACCTGCTTCTGAGTGTGGTGTCTCCAGCACTCCTCCAGGGATGTCCCTTTCCGTGGAAGTAGGGAAGCCACCCCGAGCATCCCTCCCCACAGCCAGCCCCCCACAGCCCCCGCTTTGAGGCTGCATTTTGATGTCCCAAATCCTCACCCGCTTCCCGCTGGTACACGACGAGCTCCCCGTTGGCCAGCGACACAAAAACCTGGTTATCCAGGTACCTGTGGGGACAAACCGCCTTTGGCATCCAGCTGCAGAACCCTGCTCAGCCACCCCAAAACCCCCTCCTCTGGCCCCCCCCGAGATGAAAATCCCCCTTTCCCCACTTACAAGATGCACATGACGGCGGCAGCGTGTTGCATCTTCATGCTGTTCTTCCTGTTCCGGATGTTATCTGAGGACTGGTACACGTGGATGCTGCAAGGGGGAGAGCAAACCTTGAGGCTCCCCCCAGGACCGGCATCCTTCCCTGCAGGAATTCCCACCCCGGGGACGTACCAGCCATCCTCGGTGCCCAGCCACATGGAACTCTGGTGGGCCTCGGGGTCGAGGCTGAGGAGGTCCTCGAGGCTGCCGCGGGTGAAGGAGCCGCGGCTGGAGCGGCGCAGGGCGCGCCCGTCCGTGGGGCTCTCCCCGTGCCGGTTCTGCCCGTAGCTGCCGGGGATGGGCATGAAGCCAGGCTCCTGCTCTTCCTCCGAGCTTGTCGTCTCCACTGCCGCCTCCTTGCAGCTCGGGATCTCTTCGTCTGTGGAGGAGGAAGGGGAGGAGGAAGGAATGGGTCAGACCACGACCATCCCACACCCTCCGAAGTCAAGGGGAAGAGACCACGGGCGATGCCAAGCCCAGGGATGCTGAGCCCCAAACCCCTTCCTCATCTCAGTACCACACTGTTGGGCTGATCCCTCTCAGTATCTCTTTTCCCAGGCCCAAAAAGCCTCCACCTGCAGATTCCCCTGAGGAATACAAGGCAGAGAGGCCAAAAAAACTGGAGCTGCCCGTAATTTGGGGGCTAAAAAGTGTATTTGTCCCTAAGCAGGGGCTGGGGAGGACTCACTGCCGAAGCTGGAGGAGATGGTGGAGTGGCTGGCTTGGCTCTGCAGCGTCCCGGAGGGACTGGGCGAGGACTCGTCATCCGTGTCGTCGCTGTCAAAGGGCACCAGCTCCCTGTTCCCGCCGTCCACGGGCTCCGAGAGCTCCAGCGACGAGCCCGAGATGGAGATGTGCAGGCACGGCTGCGGCCCCGCGTCCTCCGGCTGCGCCACGCCCAGCTCCGCCGAGGGGCTGCCCAGCGGCTCCGAGCGCTCCCTGCCGCCGCCGGGGAGGGAGGGAGGGAAGGAGGAAGGGAAGGAGGAGAGAGAAGCAGCTCCAGTATCGCCCTGAGCCCGCTGGCTCCGCGGGGCCGGGGCGTGTCCTACCTATAGGTGCGCTTGAGGCCGGGCACGGAGGCGATGCAGAGGATCCTGGCGGAGCAGACGGCGATGCAGGCTTCCACCGTGGGCTCCTTGCGGATGCTCAGCAGGCAAACCTGCCCCACGTAGCCGTCGCTGTTGCAAACCCAAACCTCGTGCGAGCTCTCCGGGCTGCCGTGGCTGGGAGAAGCGCAGGAGAACTGCGGGGGAGCAGGGGATTGGGTTATTCAGGACTGCTGCAGGAGCTGCCAGCATCTGGTGACAAGATCACTGGGATGGAGAGCACCTGTGGGATGCTTGAATACCTGCATCCCACTCCGCGTCTTCATGATGGGGATGGCTTTGAGGAACTCCGGGTCCAGGCAGTTTTTGCTGGAGGCTGGGAAAATCATATTGGGGGATCAGGAAGTGACGGAGGAAAGGGGTCTACCCAAGCAGGGTGGGGGGGATGCCAAGCCCACCACCACCTCCACCTCCCCCCTCCCTGCTGTTACCCAGCTTTTTCTTGGCGTCCTCGAAGGCCTGCTCGAAGCCGAGCCGGGCGTCAGGGTTGGGGAACTCGAAGATGAAGGACTCGGTGCCGTCAGCTTTGGTGGTGCTGAGCTCCACCTTGTTGGGGGGGAAGGCCATGCTGAAGGACAGGGATTGCTTCTCCGACAGCTCCCGGTGGATGGCGGCCATCAGGTCCTTGATCACGTCATCCAGGCCCTTGGGAGGGGGACAAGGCTTCAGCTCTCAGGGACGGGCCACCACGTGCTTGATAGGGCCCTGTCCACCCCCTGGCATCCTTCAGGGGCTGCCCCAACCTCTCTGGTGGCCACCAGCCCTTCCACAGGTTCTCCCCTCTCGCTGAGGACATCCTGTGTGGTCCCACTGGGAATGTATCCAACCAGGCCACCACCCCCATACCTGGTGGGGGAAGCTGAGGGTCTCTGACAGCTTGCTGACTTGCCCCAGCGTGTTGAGGTCCTCATCCAGGCGGTTGATGCTTTTCTGGATGCTCTCCCTGTTGGTGGCTTGCGAGGCACCTGTGTGGGGACATTCCCATGGCGTTAACCCCTCCCTCCCCGGCACTACCAGCCAGGGGGAGCGATGGGTTTGGGGGTTTGGGATGTGCTCCAGCAGGCAGTCACAGACCTTTGACGATGTCCACATCCTCCAGGGGCAGCTTCCAGAGCAGTTTGTACTTGCTGGCAGTGTCAATCACGCTGGCCGCCGTGTACCTGGGGGGTTGGTGGGGATGGCTGAGCTGCACCCACAGGCACAGCCCCCTAAAGCCAGGCCAGCTGGCAGGGACCCCCAGGGCGTGTCCCCAGGCCTGGTGGTACTCACAGGCTCATGGAGCTGCGGCGGAGCGAGCCCGACTTGCGTTTCAGCGTGGTGCACACCAGCAGGTCCGTGAAGAGGAAGAAGGAGCGGTCCTTCTTCCCACCCACAGCCTTCTGTGGAGACACCAGGGGGTTAAGGACCATCCCTCCTCTGGGCCAGTGCTGGGAGAGGGCCCTGCCTCAGTTTCCCCATGCGCTGCCTTGCCCTTCCTTCTGTCTGTTCCATCCATCCATCCATCTATCCGTAGCCTCCCGTTGGCATGCAGGCACCCCACGATCAGCAATCACAGCCTCCCCCTGCCCCACCCAGAATGTGGTCCCCTGGCCCCCTCTCTTACCACTTCCACGACCATCTCCTGGCGCAGGAACCTGCGGAGCGGAGCCTGGAGCTGTGGGGACAAAGAGACCCGTGGGTGGGAAGCCATGGTGGGGAGCTCTGTGGCCTTCATCCCTGCCCCTGCATCCCCCCAGCTCAGAACTGGGACCCCAGCCCCTTCCCAAACCCCCAGGAGCCCACCTAGGCCAAGCGATGATGAGGAGAAAACAAGTACCCCAGGCTGGGGTGACCCAGAGAGAGCAGAAATGAGGGAGTTTTGTGGAGAAGGAAAGAGCAGCCCCCATCTAAGGCCCCCCCATACGTACATCCTCCATCCCTTCGATGTGGGACTCGATCTCCTGCACGATCCGGGCGTTCCTCTCCACCTCCTCCGCGCTCTTCATGCCCTTGTTGATCCTCTCGGCCACTTGCTTGATGTTGCGCTGGGCGTCGATGAGGAAAGGGTGGTCGGGGTGGTCCTCTGGGGTGTGCTTCAGCAGGTCCTGCCGTGGGGACACAGCCAGGCTGTCACCTCTGGGCACTGCCAGCGTCACTGCCCCAGCCCCTCCCAGGCTGCTCTGGCTGCTGGGGATGGATCCAGCCCCAGGGAGGGGGTGGGAATGTCCAGCAGAAAGGCTGAGGGTGACTGGCCTCGGAGTGACCGTCTCCAGGAGGGCAGAGCCACGTGCACACCTGGGCACGCCAACTTTGTGGGAAAAGGGGGCAGGAGACACCTGAGAGCCCTGAAAGCTGCGTGGGGGCGAGGAGGAGCCGTGCCACAGCACTGCCACCCCGGTGTCACCCACCTTCACCAGCAGCTCGTATCGCGGGATCCTCTGCACCGGCTTGATCATCAGGTCGGACAGGGCCTGCTTCTCCTTGTTCTCCCGCATGCTTTGCTGCAAAACACCCATGAGGGACAGGGATGGGCCCCTTGGTGGGACACAGCAGGGACACAGCAGGGACACAGCAGGGACACAGCAGGGACACAGCCTCCCACCAACCCAGGAGCACCCGTTTTGGTTTAGGGTCACTTCCTTCCACACCATCTGGAGTTGTTCTGGCTCATCCCAACTGATCCCCTTTGCAACAAAACCAAGAAGGTGGGGGGGAAATTCCCAGTCTGGCAATAAATTTACTCCCTTTAGCTCCCATCCTGCCTAGATCATGGCCAGGATCTATGGAGATAGGAACCAGCACCCACCTCCAGGAACTTCATGAAAGCTGGCCGGGCTTCCTTGGCAATCCTGACGGCATCCTTGGCATTGAGGAAGTTATCAATGTAGGCAGAGTAGATGTTCACCAGCACATCCTTGGAGAACTGGGAGGGAGAAACAGGGCTAGATCCAGCATGGATCACGGGCATACTGGGAGCAGCTGCCCCAAGGGTTAACTCCGGCTCTGGGCTGGCTCAGGGAGGGCTCACCCGCCGTCCGCCCACCTCGATTTTTCAGCCCTGACGTTTGTGCTCCCGAGGCAGAAACGCGGAGCTGCGGAGCCAGCCGGGAGCAGCAGCTCCCACCCTTATGCTAAGCAGACAGCAGGCCTGGAGATCGTCTCCTGTTCTCCATCCCAGGCCTGCTTGGCCCATCCTTTCATCATTCCCCGGCCTCCTGCTCCCAAACCTCTGCTCTGGGGCCGTGCCCAGGAGCGGGCACACCCGCATTCCTGTAGGGAATCACCCCGCCAGCACCCACCGACTGCACCAGGAGGTCGCCCACTTTCTGCTTCTCGTGNTCCAGCCCCAGGGAGGGGGTGGGAATGTCCAGCAGAAAGGCTGAGGGTGACTGGCCTCGGAGTGACCGTCTCCAGGAGGGCAGAGCCACGTGCACACCTGGGCACGCCAACTTTGTGGGAAAAGGGGGCAGGAGACACCTGAGAGCCCTGAAAGCTGCGTGGGGGCGAGGAGGAGCCGTGTCACAGCACTGCCACCCCGGTGTCACCCACCTTCACCAGCAGCTCGTATCGCGGGATCCTCTGCACCGGCTTGATCATCAGGTCGGACAGGGCCTGCTTCTCCTTGTTCTCCCGCATGCTTTGCTGCAAAACACCCATGAGGGACAGGGATGGGCCCCTTGGTGGGACACAGCAGGGACACAGCAGGGACACAGCAGGGACACAGCAGGGACACAGCCTCCCACCAACCCAGGAGCACCCGTTTTGGTTTAGGGTCACTTCCTTCCACACCATCTGGAGTTGTTCTGGCTCATCCCAACTGATCCCCTTTGCAACAAAACCAAGAAGGTGGGGGGGAAATTCCCAGTCTGGCAATAAATTTACTCCCTTTAGCTCCCATCCTGCCTAGATCATGGCCAGGATCTATGGAGATAGGAACCAGCACCCACCTCCAGGAACTTCATGAAAGCTGGCCGGGCTTCCTTGGCAATCCTGACGGCATCCTTGGCATTGAGGAAGTTATCAATGTAGGCAGAGTAGATGTTCACCAGCACATCCTTGGAGAACTGGGAGGGAGAAACAGGGCTAGATCCAGCATGGATCACGGGCATACTGGGAGCAGCTGCCCCAAGGGTTAACTCCGGCTCTGGGCTGGCTCAGGGAGGGCTCACCCGCCGTCCGCCCACCTCGATTTTTCAGCCCTGACATTTGTGCTCCCGAGGCAGAAACGCGGAGCTGCGGAGCCAGCCGGGAGCAGCAGCTCCCACCCTTATGCTAAGCAGACAGCAGGCCTGGAGATCGTCTCCTGTTCTCCATCCCAGGCCTGCTTGGCCCATCCTTTCATCATTCCCCGGCCTCCTGCTCCCAAACCTCTGCTCTGGGGCCGTGCCCAGGAGCGGGCACACCCGCATTCCTGTAGGGAATCACCCCGCCAGCACCCACCGACTGCACCAGGAGGTCGCCCACTTTCTGCTTCTCGTGCCAGTTCTGCACACAGTCGTGGATCTGCTCCAGGAACTGCTCGTGGTGCTCCAGCAGCTCGGGGATCTGGTCGAAGATCTCATCCACCAGGGAAGGGTCGCACAGCAGGGAGTTCTCTGGCTGCTTCAGCGGCTTCATGTATCCCTGAGGGCAAGCAGAAGCACCGGGATCCATGGAGGATTCTTCTCCCTCCCCACCCAGCTGGGATCTCTCAGCCCATGTAAATACAGGGATGGATGGCATCCTGCAGCAGGGGGTTCCTGCAGGGGATGTTGGGCTGTGGGATCCACCAGCAGGACCAGACAGGTTTGGTGAGCCGGCCTCCCTGGGTCCCATCCCATCAGTGAATCCCCACAGCCGTGTGGGGAGGAGGACAGGACTGCACAAGGAACCTGCATGGCAGAGGATCCTCTGTCCCAGGGCCTTAAGAGCCATCTTTGCTGTCATGAGCCTTCATCACCTCCATCTGCCTGACCTAGCTTGGAAATCACAGCAAAACAACCTCAGGATCCAAATGTCAGGGTGTTCCTAGTGGGATTTAGGGTGTTTGGAACCAGGAGGGGCTGGACCAGCAGGAGGCATCCACTGGATCATGCCCTGGACCAGAACACAATGGCAAATGAGCCATACTCGGAGCCAATAGGTGCTCAGCAAGGCTGGGTGGGTGGCTCTGCTATGAAACCCCTGCCCTCCCTCCAGAGCTGCAGAGTGGAGCAGTGCCCGTGGAATGGGAGAGATGGATTTCCAGGGGATGCAGCAGGATGTGGAAGGTCCTCTCAAGCCCCTTGCCACCCCCTCAGTCTGACCAGTACAGAGTGCTGGTGGCTTTGAGGATGTGGGGGGGACCACATAGCTGAGCACTGAGGACAAGACCCATCTCCAGTGGCTTCAGACATCTCCAACCAAGCTGGTCAAGGAGGAGTCATTCCCCAGGGATCACGTTCCTCAAGCTGATGCCAGATATCTCATGCAGACCCAAGTTAGAAGGACCAAATCCGTCCTGAGGCTCCTAACCCCCTTCACCTGCCCTAATGTGTCCAGCATCTCCAGCAGGAGCTGGGATGGACTGTGCCATGCATCCCGTGCTTCCCACATGGGGGAGAAGACATGGAGACAGCCCTTGCTGCAGCACACAGGGACAGCAGGCAGGCCTTGCCCATCTGGCTTGGCTGGAATAATGCTCCAAGGTGGTCCTTGTCCCATGCTGTGTGCCACCAAGCCATGCCAAGGATCTGACCACCTCATCCCAGCTGAGACAGGGAACTAGGGACACCTGGAGCCCTGTGATCCCTGCCAGAAAGCCACGTCCCCCCTGGTGGCACTGTGTCAGGACAGATCCCATGGACAAGAACTCAGGCATTAACACCCCGTGGCTCCCACCAGTGTCCCTCCCACTTCAGAGGATGGCACAGACCATGGGACAGGCTCTCTCCATGCCAAGACCAGCAGGGACACCCCCCAACCCCAACCCCTGTACAGCTCTCCCCCAAATCAGCCCCAGAGCCAAGGTCTGCAGTGGCAGCAGCCGGTCCTGCAGCACATCTGTGTCCACCACGGGGGCATCCCTGTGGGGGATTTATGGGAGGAGACCACCACAGTGCTGGGATGGGGTGTCCCAGGCCCTTGTGGACTGTCACAGAGGTCCCACAGGCACTGCTTCTGCAGAGCTGGGACATTTTGGTGTTTCCCGGTTGGACAACCCACACCTCGGCCAGGTGATGTCTCCAGGGCGTTGACCATCATTAACCTGCTGAAACACCTTCATTAACATCTGAAACGTGGGGTGGACCCTCCGGCCAGGCTGCTCCAGGGGGTTGGAACCAGCTCAGCAAAAAAAGCCTGAGAAAAACCTTTGGCTTGGGTCTGCAGGTGACGGTCCCAGCAGGAAACGGGAGCCTGAGGGAACAGGGGATTTCAGGGGTCCCCCATCGTGGCAAGGCCATCAGGAGATGGGGTGCAACATGAGGAAGAGCTTTTGGAAGGCAAGAGCCTTGAGGACACGATACCTGCCAGGTGACAACACCCTGGGAATGCCACAGGCTCGCTCTGGGGATGGAGGTAACTCCCACACCCCGCTCTTGCCACGGCTGTCACGGTGCTCCCACTTCTGCTCCCGCTGTCCCCAACATCCCCAACACACCCCGGTGGCACACGGGTCCCGGCACAGCACCCACAGCCTGGGCTCCAGCTTGGGGTGAGCCCGTGCCCTGTTTTTGGGGTGTCACACCCGGGCCGTGCCACCTTACCTGCATCAAGGTGCGCAGGGACTCCACGTAGGACTGCTCGGTGTCCAGCAGTGTCATGATGACGTGTTTCCTCATGTCCTGCCCGGGGGGAAAAGACACACCGCTGTTTTGGGGGGACCCGGGGCGGGGCAGCTGCGTGCAGGGGGCCGGGGCCGGCGCTGGGGCTGGCTGGGGAGGCTGAACACCGGAGGAGCCCGGCTGGCCTCCGGCTCCCCTGCGCTGCTTCTCCACCCCGATGGAGGAATCCGGGAGGATTAGGAAGTACATGACACCGAGCGCACAGACGCCTGGTTTCCTCCGCGGCCGCGTCAGGAGCCCGCCCTGGAGCTCACAGCCCTACATGGGTCGGTGCCGGAGCCCTCTGGCTCTCCAGCGGCTCCGCTCCGAGCGGACCCGTAGGAATTCGCCTCCCGCCCAGCACCCCGGGCACCCTGGGGCCGGGCTGTGGCCCCCACGGGGGGCGGATTCCCGGGGCACGGGGAGGTGGAGGTGCGGGATGGGGCCGCCAGCCTTGGGAAGAGGTGGGTCGGGGTCTTCTTGGCTCAGGGACCCCTGTGGTGTGCACTCCCTGCTGCTCGGCCCGGGGGCCCAAAGCTCCGGAGCCCAGGGTAGGAGACAGCCCTAAAATTTTGGGTGTGAGGTGTTCCAAAGGCTCCGAGTGCAGAGACACCCCAGGAGTTCCAGGTATGAAATGCTCCAAGGGTGCCGGGTGTGAGACACCCCAAGAGATTTCGGTGAGAGACGCCCCAAGGGCCCCAAAAGTTTTGGATGCAGAAATGCTCCAGAGGCGCCATGATACCCCAGAAGTTTTGTGTTTGGACACACTCCAGAGATTTAGGGTGCAGAGACACCCCAAACGTTTTGCATGTGAAGGTGCTCCGAGAGACTCCAGGTCTGCAGAGAGATCCCAAAAGCTTTTGGTGCAGCGATGCTCCCTGGGTGCACACACACCCCAAAGTTCTGCATGTGTAGAATCTCCAGAGACCCTGGATGTGAGACACCCCCAATGTCCTCAGCCTTGTGGGATGAGCCACTGTTCCCTGGACACATGGGGCTGTGTCCTCTCCAGTGGGGACACAATGAGCTCTGAAGCTGCTCTGCAGCCACAGGAAGTAGTTTGGCCATCCTCAGCATGGATAGAGGCCACCGTGCCTCTTGTGGTCCACAGGGAGCAGTGGAGAGGGATCCTGGCCAGATCCTGCTCAGTGCTCTAGGACAGAGCCGTGCCTCAGTTTCCCTGCTCCCTACCAGGCTGCTGATGGAATCAAACATGGAGGAAACTCTTGTCTAGAGCCAAATATTGGTGACGGGTCCAGGACTCTCCAGGAAACCACGGGGACATTGGAGTGCTTGGGGACACCAGCTGGGCCCTCCCCACTTGGTTAGAAGGCTTATGAACACTCTCACTGCTGGATTAATTTGTTGTAATTATGGACAGACAAGCACTCACTGAAGGACAGAGCCTAGGGGAATCTGATGCCCCCAAGCGCCTCAGTTTCCCCAACCCTCACCCTGCCTGTAGTTCCCTGCTGCTCCTGTTTTTTCCTGGAGCCATCCCAGCTCAGGACAGAAGCGAAGGGTCAGACCCAGGAGCTGCACCAGCAGCTGGGGATTTGCAGCAGTGGGGAGACGCGGGATGAGGTCCAGGTCTTGGCAAGGGGATTTTTTCCCACCCTTACAGCACCAGTATTACCCCAGCAGGGGCAAATTCCCACTGGGATGAGCAGGAGCTGGGGGTAAGGCACCGTCCCAGGATATGCCCCACCGCATTCCTTATCCCAGCAAAGCCTCTCCGCTGGGGGGCTGACGATGCCTCGGGCTCCATCTGCTCTCCCTGGGGACGCCCCCGCCTCACCCCGGCCTCATCCTGCCTCCCCCGAGATGCTCAGCACCCTGGGGATCAGCCCCTGCCCCACGGGAATCGGGGTAATTCCCACCAGCGACGCCTCCGCCGTGTAAATCAGCGCTGGGGAGGGGGCGGCGGCAGCGATGGCTCCTGCCCCCCCTCCCCCCATGTCACCCTCTCCGGGCGGGAGCATTCCCCCCCTCTCCCCGCAATCCAGCGGATCCCGGGGGGTGTCGAGCCGAGGATGAGGATGGAGGCACGGTTGCCACGGCAATCGCGGCGCAGACCCCACAGGTGCCGGGTTTCGCACACACGTGCCCAAACGTGACGCATCCCCGCACCCCCATCCCACCCCCGCATCCCGGCGGGACCCCCCCGCCCGGCCCCG
>WEIU01015876.1:233110-246587 GCA_013389925.1 Aegithalos caudatus
GGGTGGGCTGTGGGGGGGGGAGATGATGCTTTCTTGGGGCCTGTGATTTTTTGGGGGACACGGATCATCCAGCAGGGGTGCTCAGCATCCTTAGGGACTCCATATCCCTGTGAATATCCCCCTCCCTGACCTGGCAGACAGGGAAACTGAGGCACGCCCCCTTTCCCCCACGGCAGCACCACCTCAGCACCCACATCCCTGCTGGCCGGGTGATGCATCCTGCCCGGATCTGTTTGTATCGCTCCCCTCCTGCTCCGTTAATTAAATCTAATTAGCCGCTCACCCCGTTTCCACAGCAACGGCGTGCAGCAGGGCTGCATCCTCCCGTTGCAGCCAGTAAATTTCCTCTTGGAAATGAGGATGATGAGCATCCCACCCCGGGAAGGGCGCGTGGCAGAGCACGGAGCACTCGGGGCATGCAATGAGAGCTGCAGAGCTGTCACCCCGGGATCAGGGGACGGCTAATTGCAGCCAGGTAACGAGGCTGTTCTCAAGGCAGGTGCCCCTGCAACTGCAACTGCAGTGCCCGGGTCATCCCAGCTGCTGGAATGCTGGGGTTATTTGGTTTGCAATCCCAGATCTGTTCGGGTTGCAGTCCTGAGCTCTTCTGGGATCCAATCCCAGACCCATTTCTGCTGTAATCTCAGATTCCTTTAGGCTGCCATCCTAGAACCAGTTTTGTTGCGAGCTTGGATCCATCTGCATTGCAATCCCAGAGCCATCTGGATTGAAATCCTGGGCTGTTCTGAGCTCCAATTCCAGCTTCATTTTGGTGGTAATCCCAGACACATTTGGGCTGCAATCCCAAACCCATCTCAATTGCAATCCTGGGCATATCTGCATTGCAATCTGGGATCCATCAGGGATAAAATCCTGGGATCTGATAGAATCCTATTGAAAACATGCTTCTGTTGCAATCCCTGTTTCATTTGGGTTCCAATTCCAGACTAACTTCTGTTCCAATCCCAGAACAAAATGGGTCGCTAGTCTAGGTCCATCTGTATTCCAATTCCAGACCCTTCTGTTTGCAATCCTCGGTGCTTTTGGGTTGTAATCCCAAACCCACCTGGACTGCAAATCCAGACCCACCTGGGCTGCAGCACTCTGGGCTGCAATCCCAGACCCACTTATCTGCCATCCTGAGCCCCATCTGTGTTGGAATCCTGGGCCCATTTGGGTTCCAATCCCGGACAGATCTAGCTGTAATCCCAAACCCCATTCCTTTGCAATTCCAGAACCATTTGGGTTGCAGTCACAGACCCACCTAGGATTCAAACCTGGGTCCAGATGCATTGCAATCCCAAATCCATCCGTGCTGCAATCCCAATCCCATTCCTTTTGCAATCCCAATCCCATCCCTGTTGCAATCTCAGACCCAGCAGGGAAGAAATCTGGGCCCATCTGCATGGCAACGCCAGATCCGTTTGGGCTGCAATCCCAAAACTGCTCCTGCTGGAATCCTGGACCCACCTGGGTCGCAGTTTTGGACCTGTTTGGGTCCCAGATCCACCTGGGTTGCGATCCCAATCTCATTCCTTTTGCAGTCCTGCACCCACCAGGGATGCAAACCCGGGTCCAACCGCATTGCAATCCCCAATCCCTCTGGTTTGCAATCCCATTCCCGTTCCTCTGGCAATCCCAATCCCATTCCTCCGGCAACCCCAGCCCACTCCTGCCGCAGTCCCTGCCCCGGCGGCTCCTCCCGCAGCAACGCCCCCGATCCCTCCCCGGGACCGCCCGTCCCCGGGGCGAGCTGGGCGATCCCTCCGTCGCAGGAGAGCCTTTCGCATTCCCTGGACGCCACCCTTGGATCAATCCCTCCCTCCTGCCCAGCGTCTCCCCGCGGGAGAACTGCAAGGAGACTCCCCGGTGTCGGCTGCAGAGGCTGCGCTTCCCTCCCGTGCCTCGCTCAAAGCCACCCAATCCTTCGGGATGTGACACGGCAGGGAAGGAGGGAGGACGGCTGGAGAAGGGTTAAACCCGTCCTGCCCGGCGCAGGGAAGCAGCCAGGCCGAATCCCGCTGTTCTCCCGGGGGCCCGGCGGGGGTCACCTCTCCATCACCCAGGGAAGAGAACTCCGCAGCCGGACCCCCCTGCAAGCGGCCCGCAGCCCACAGGAAATTCCTGGGAGTGTTTGGCCACTCCAACAGCGCTGCCTATTTTTAGGGCTGTCTAAAATATGAGCCGGTTATTTTTAGCAGCGCGGCTCTTTGTAAACACCTTTAGATTTCCTTTCGGACCAGCCCCTGTTGTTTTATTTTGTATTTTTTTTTCCCAACCTGGGCGTTTCCTCCCCCGAAACCCCAAACCCTCCTGGGAAACGCGTGCCAGTTTCTTGGGATGGAGCCAAGGGAACTCATCCCCCATCCCAAGGCTTGTGCCAGCGTGGCAAAATGCTCCTGAAAACCCAGAGACGGAGAGGATCCGGCACTGGGGGTTTGGGGGTGATTCAGCAGCACCCAAAACCTGGGATGGGGGGGCCAAGGAAAGGCCTTTTTCCCCAGCTTTCCCTCTGACATTGGAAATACAACCCTGAAGAAGGATGGGAACTCTTCCCATCTTGATTTATTGTATTTTTAAATTAGGCTCAGGCTGCAACCCCATCATTTTGCTTTTCCCTGAGCAGGAATATCGATGCAGGAGGAGTTTGAGCATCCCCAGGGATTTCAAAACATCCTCAAAGATTTGGAAAAGGCCATGGTATATTGTGTCCTGCTTCCACCCCCACAAACGAAGAGGCATCAATGAAGGAAAGTCCTAAAACATCCATTTTTTAAACAAACAAAGGCCAAAGGGAGAGCAGGAATGTACATTCCATGAGGAATCACAGCCATCACACAAATTCTGGCCCTTGGGCCCGGGCTGAGGCCGTGCACACATCAGTGCATGGAATGATGATGTTTTCAGCCACTCTGAGGACTCCCCACACTCTCCCAAATCCTGGGAATTTGGTCAGTGTGGGAGGGTGTTCCCTGTGCTGTCACCACCCGTCTGGGATGCTAAAATCACATCCCATGGGAAGGAGGATCTCTGTATCCCCGGAGATCAGCCCAAAATTCCCACACCCACGGGACTCAGCGTTTTTCCCTCTCATTGGTGCAATGAGTTGTGCCAGCACCCAGCCAAACCCTGAGTGAGCTGGAGCAGGGATTTTTTCCCCTGAGACCCTGTTCTGGGGTGAAAATATCCAGATTTAGGGGGAAAACCGGAGTGGTTTAGACCCCTTTGGGAGTGGGATTTGCTGCTCAGGGCCTTCCAGCAGCTGCTGAAGGAGGAGCTAACCCTGCCTCCAGCAGAATTATTCCCACCCCTCCAAAACACGCCAAAATTTTAACAGTAAATAAACACAAGCTGTTTTTCCCTCATTACAGCTCATTCCTGCTGCCAGCTCCTGAAGGGAGATTCTCTAGGGTGTCACAGTAGGGTTGTGCTAGGAGCCACCTGAATATTGGCTTGAAACCAGCGTTCCCAGTTTGAAAGAATCTGGAATTTCTGCACCTTTTCTTTCCCTGTATGCTTGTTCCCAGGGTACATCCCACTAGAGGGAGCTGGGACATAGTGGGAGCCACTGGTCCACGGGGAGAAGTGGATGGTGAATTCCCAAGCTGAACAATTCTAACGCATCCTCAGCTTCTATTTCTACCAAAACCCTGGAAAGAAAAGGCTTGGAAATAAAATGCACCTGCTTCCATCCATCCCAATGCAATGAGCAAACACCTCTGCAACAAACAGCCTCATCCTGGCATGTAAAACTTCCTTGTGCAGCCAGAAAAGCCCCTGGCTGCCACCATCTCCCAAAACAGGATGATGCTATTCCATCCAATCCTGTATTTCCTCAAGCACTCAGCCTCTGGCAGGAAACCACTAGGGGGGGAAAAAAATCACATTCTGTCCTCTTGGGAAGTATTAAAGCAGGAAGTTTGATTGGGTTTTGTAGGGTTTTCAAACCTAAGCAGCCTTTCCCTTGGGATCAGTGACGCTCTGCCCTATGTCCATCAAGTTGGGAGATGGCAGCCACCAAGGAGAGGATCAGCCATTCCTGGGTGCCAGTCACCTTTTTGGGAAATGTCAGCCCATCCCTGGGTGCCAACCACCTCTGGGGCACAAGCCACCTCTTTTTCCAGGTGTCACCTCATCCCTGGCTTCCAGTCTCTCCCTCCCTGCTACCATCTCTGAGTAACCCATCCCTGGGACCACCAGGACCTGGGGAAGCCACTCCCATGGGAACAGGAGGACCTGTGTGGCACAGAAGAGAGGCTGTGCCAGAACCTGCCCGGAATCTCATCCGGGGCTGGATTCCCTCCCTGCCCAGCCTCTCCCTGCTCTCCCACGGGTAAGGAAAGTCCGAGCTGCTCTCCACAGAGTAACTTCTTGAAAGGAAATAAGAGCATAAATCAGCAGCTCTGATTCAGCCCCGCTTGGGTTGCTAATAATATTCCCGTGTTTATTCGCAGGCCCGGGGCTGGAGATGTTTGCTTTTCCCTCGGCCGTGGTTTTTCCCAGGCTCCCAGCTCACAGAGGAGCATTGATTTGGTTGGGGATGCTCCCATGGAGAAACCCGGCAGCACCACCGCCTCCGGGATGGGGAGGAGGAGGAGGGGGAGGAGGAGGAGGAGGAGCAGGGCAGCTTCAGCCCCAGCGCACGGGAATTCAGTTGTTTTCCCTTCTTGGACTTCTCGGCTGTGGTGATTCATCCCGGGAGGACACGGCCTGGCTGCAACTCTGCTTTTAAAGTGTGAGGGGGGAAAAAAAATGGGAATAAAACATAAAGGAGTTGGGGGAATTTTTCTAAGGCAGGGGTGGGAGGATGCTGAGCATCCCTGTGCTGTCCAAGGGAGCAGCAGTGCCGGGACTAGTGCCTGTGGGATGGAGAATGGGGAGCTGTGGGACACTCATCTCCCAAAGAAATTCCTCCTCTAAATGCACAGTGGGGCTTTTCCTGTGGGATTTTCACTAGAAGTAGGGGTTTCCACCAATGGCACTGCAGCGAGGGGTTCTCCCCTCTGCCAAAATTCAAAGCTCAGGATTGTGCTGGTGCATCTCCTACATCCTCCCTGCACTGCTGGCAGCATCCCATGGATCCCCCCGTCTCCATGCCCCGCTTCCCACCCCATCTGAGATGCTCACCCCAATTTAACCCCCCTGATTCCTACCCATCCCCTGGCATGTTTGCAGAGCCCTGACAAAGCCAGTGGTCCAGGGCAGAGCTGGGGGCTCGTGGCCCCCCGTTTGCTGCCAGCCTTTGCCGAGTCCTGGAGCAACTTTCACCAAATATGGAAGGTTTTTTTTGCCTCCAGTTTTCGGCACGCAGGCCACGGCCCAAGAGCGCAGCTTTCCAGATGCTGAGGTCAGCCCGGCTCTTCTTCCCTCCCCCTGCTCCTTCCCTGCTGCCTCCCAGTGGGCTTGGCCCTGCACCCACCGGGACAGGAGTAATTCCACCCCCTCAACTCACTGGAATCCCTGCATCCCCCACCAGCATCCTCTGCTGCTGGCACAAGCCTGACCCCGCATCCCACGCCACCCCAAAAGCAATGATTTTTAGGATTTTGGAGGACAAGGAAGCCAGGAACTCCCTGGTATTCACTGCTGGATGCCAGCCTGGCACAGGTGGGTGGGAGGTGCCGGTGGAATGGGGCCAGAAGTCTTGGGATAGGCAGTAGGGAGCCAGCCTGGCATGCAGGGAGTGATGGGCACCAGGAGGTGTTTGGTACCCAGGAGCTGATGGGGATCCAGGTCTCCACGTGAAGCCAGAATTCCAAGCATTCCCAAAGCAAAGAGGTATCCAGGAGTCAAAGATGATGGGTGCTCAGAAGCTGATGGATGCTCAGGAGCTACCCTGGAGCCCATGGGCACGCAGAAGCCAGTGGGGACTCCCTGGGTACCCAGGAACTGATGGATGGCCAGCATCCATCAGGTAACCAGCAATCCACAGACACCCAGAAGCCAATGGGCACCCAGAGGGGATGGGGATGCAGGAGCTGATGGACTCCTAAGACACCCAACAAGTGTCAGGAGTCCATGGACACTCACAAATCCCAGAGTAATCACAGGCCCCCATGAGCTGATGGCCTCCCAGGTGCCAAGCAGTACCAGGAGTCCATGGGGACCCAGAAATGTCATCCAGAGGCTGACAGACAGCCAGGAGCTGACAGATGGACTCCTAGGATCAAACAGGTGCCAGAAGTCCATGGGCACCCACAAATCCACAAGCACACGGGAGCTGATGGACACCCAGGAGCTGATGGAGGAGGTAGGAGACCTGAACACCCTGCTCCTTGCCCCGTTCCTGTCCCTCCTGCCTGGATCCATGTCCTGGAAGCAGCTGAGCTTCTCCCAGCTGTGCCCCAGAGACTCCATGGGTCCCCTCAGCCGGCTGCAAGCGGGACAGCAGGGATCTGGGGAAGGGGGGGAAGCACAGACCTCACCAGGAACGCCCACAGCCCACGTCACAGCACAGCCAAGAGGTGACAGCTTCCCTGCCCTGTCCCTGTCACGGCGGCACCCTGGGGTGGGGGCACGGGGCGGAACAGGGGGGGTTCAGCATCCACTGACCTGCTCCAGCTTCGGACGATGGAGGGACGAGCTCCCTCTCTGCTCCCCGAGGCTCTGAGCCATCTACATCCCATCTCACCGGGCTTTTGGGCAACCCCCAAAAAACGGAAAGGACCAGACCCGATCCCCTACCGCTCGCGACGGTGTTTCTGCCGAGGGGTCAGGATGAAACTCTTCCAAAAAAAAAAAAAAAAATAAAGGAGCAAGAAGAAGGATGCCAAATCGGGGCAGGCCGACGAGTCTGCTGCTACTCCAGCTAAAAAAAGCAGGAAACCATATCCCAGGCTCGGAGATGCCAATCTTCCCATGCAAACAACTCCCTTTTTGTTTTTTTTGGAGAGTATCGGAGGGCTCGGGAACAGGCAGTCACAAATAGCAACTCCACGGCACCACCAAGGAAACCTTCTCCAGCCCTGGGGACCATGCAGGGATGCTGGTGACCCCATGGCAGGATGGTGGCTTCTCCAGGGGGAGCCTGGTGGTGGCTGTCCCCTCACTGGGATGGTGACTCCTCCAGAGGCACCTGGTGGTGTCCTTTTCCCAGGACATCCATGCAGGGATGTCCTGGTGGGGCTCACCCATGTCCTGGGTGTCACAGGTGGTGGTGGCCATCTCCTGGTTCCCAAAAAGGGACATGCCTGGGGTTTGTGGGACAATGCAGGACACGGGGCTGACACAAGCCCAGCATCTGCTCCCATCAATCCTTCCACCACTCGGATTAAAGGGATTCTACTCCAAAGACCCTGCACGAGGTACAGGGGAGCACCAGGCTTGGGGCAGCCCCCAGCTGTGCCCAGGAATGGTGGTCCTGAGGGCAGGAACTGGGCAGACTGGGATCAGCCTCCTGCTCCCCGGAAGCTGAGCGGCTCCAACGGGAATTTGCACAAAGAGTGAGTTACTGGAATACTTTTACCCAGATGCTGATTTTCGTTCTCCCTCCCATTGGCCAGGCCACAGTTCCCAAAGAACCAAAAGCAAACACACTATTTTTAGAGAAGAGTTCATTTACTGGAGCCATTCCCTTTGAAATTCCTCACTCATCCTCTCCATGGAAACCAAGGGAGTCCAGAGAAACAGCCCCACCGGGACCAACCATCAGAGCTTTAAAAAGAGCCTCGCTGAGGGAGAGGGGGTGGAAGTGGCTGATTTTTCCTCACTGGACACATCCTGGCCTGGAAGCACCATGGTGGAAATGGCAACGCTTTTGTTTTAGCGGCCTCTGTCTGTGCAAGCCAGGCTTGATGCCTTCAGGAGGAGACATCCTGGAAGATGGACCATGCTCTCTTGGAAAATCGTGCCTGGATAGTGTGTGGGGACTGTTGTCTTGGATGGAGGCTGATGGAGATGGGAGGAGATGGATGAAGATGGATGGATGGATGGATGGATGGATGGATGGATGGATGGATGGATGGATGAGTGGGAGCCTCCTTCCCTGTTTTCCAGGGCATGCCCTGAGAGAAGAGGAAACTATGCTGGCCAAACCCCAGTGCTGCCTTGCTGCACCTTCCCTTCATGTGAGGGCACCTCCCTATCCATCCTGGATTTAGGAGAAGCTCCTGCTGCAGCTCTGTGGGATGCCCCATGGGGCCTGCTGTGGCCAGGTGAGGGAGCTCAGCAAGGGAGACCTCAGCACACCACCTCTCTGCACATTCCCATCACACAGGGATCAATATCCAGGGGAAATCTCCCTCTTCAGAAATGTCCCTGGGAAAGGCTCTAAATCAGAGAATGAGAGAACCACAGAATGGTTTGGACCAGGTGGCACCTTAAGTTCATCTTGTTCCAACCCCCTACACGTCCTACACGTGGGCAGGGACACGTCCCACTGGAACAGGTTGCTCCAAGGCCCATCCAGTCTGGCCTTGAACACTTCCAAGGATCCCACAACCCTTTCAATGATGGATTAAGGCTGCAGGAACAAGCCCTGGGAAGCTTTGAGCTTCCATCCCAGCTGGGTTTGGCAGCAGGTTACCTGGAGGTTACATCTCAGAGAGCCAACCTGCTGCTTCCCTGCCAAGAGCAGATGGAAGAACAAGGACACCTCCTCCCAGAAGCTTTGGAGGCATGTGATTTTCCATGGAAAAGCTCAGGCATCTGTGCACAGATGCAGGCAGGGTGCAGGCAGGCTGCCCAGTGCATCTCTGAGAATATATCCCACCACCAGGGATCTCCCTGTGCCTGTCTGGGAATACATCCCAGCACCCTCTCCATACCCCCAAACGTGTATCCCTGCACCAGGGACCTCTTCCCTGTATGTGTATCCCTGCCCTCCAGGACTCCCTGTGCAGGGATGCACATCCACACAAGCCCCAAGGATTTCCCTGGATGCACAAGCTCCAGAACCAGCCTCTCCCTGTGCACCCCTCCAGGGAGCTCCTGGTGCATCCCAGCTGCAGGACCGTGGGTCTCTCTCTTCCACAGGCTGGAAGCCAAGCCCATTCCAGCCTCCCACCCTCGCTGCAGTCCCTGGATCCTGCCAAGAGCCTGACCTTTGGATCAGGCAGCCACAGGCCAAGGCCAGCCTCTAGGACCAGCTCAGCCCAGTGCTAACCCTGTCACTCCAAGGCTGGATCCTGCCCTGCACCACCATCCCGGGCCTCAAAGGATGCACATCCTACGTGGATCATCCCCTCTGCTGGAGCTCGCTGCCTAATTAATTACAGGCTTTTAATTAAAGTGGAAGGCACAAGGGACAAAGCAGCCCTGTTCAAAGCTCTGGCAGTGAGGAAGGGAAGGAGCAGAAATGGGCAGAGGTAAGGGGATTTTGGCACCAGGGCAAGGAAGAGACAAAAACAGGCAGAGATAAAGGGATTTGGGCACTGGGGAAAAGTAAAAATTGGGCAGAGTTTAGGGGACTTTGTCACCAGGGAAAGAAAAGAGGTAAAAATGGGCAGAGTTAGATCAATTTTGGCACTAGGGAAGAGTAAAAAAATGGGCAAAGATAAAGGATTTTGGCACAGGGAAAGAATAAAAAATGGGCAAAGATAAGGGGGGCAGTGGGGAAAGAAAGAGACAAAAATGGGCAGATTTAAGGGGATTTGGGCTGGGCCACCCCTCTGGACATGTTGCCTGGTCCCATGCCATTGATCCCAGGGTCAATCCATGCCACTGACAGGCAGCATCACATTATTCCAGCTAACTTCTCCACGCTCCATCCCACATCCCACCTCTCTGTGTGCCTCAGTATCCCCTCATTCCAGCGTTTCACTGAGCATGGCAGATCCAGGGACACAAACCCCAGGCAAACCATTGGAGCAGGGAGAGCAAAGCCAAGATTTGCCCATTCCCACCTCTCCCCTGCAGCTGCTTCAATTCCAGATTTCCAGTAACACCAAAAAACGAGACAACTCCCAGCCACAACCTGGTTTCTACAGGGATTTATGGAAATGGAACAGAGGGAAACTAAGTCCAAAGAGGACAAGTTTTGTGCAGGGATCCGGCCTTTGAGCTGTCCCCACGGCGAGGAGGAGCTTCTGGAGGAGCAGGGATGAGCTGGGAAGGGAGGATGCTGGGGAGGAGAGGGGGTGGTTTACGCAAGCCTCCCTGGGAACGTGACCCCGCCGTTTCCCTCCGGGATCCCCTTCCATCCCTGATGGCTTTTCCGGGGTGCAGGTGGGGAAGGCAGCGGCCGGGGCGCCGGGGGCCGCGTTCCCACGACTCCCGTGCTCCCCAGAGGTGCTATATTTAAATCAATATTTTCCTGTTTAATCCAAGTGCTGCTAAGTCAACAAACACAGCACAACAGAGAACATACCTAATTTTCCATCCCCGGACGGATTCAGCCGTGGTGGGGGAAGAAAGATCCGAGGGGATGCCAGCCTGGCATCCTGCTCAGACTCTCACCGAGCAGCAAATGGACCCCAAATCCACCCCAAATTTATCCCAAATACATCCTGGCTCACTGTCAGGCTGTGTGGGGCTGCACACGGGTGTACACACATGTGCTTGTGTGTGCTGCCCATTCCAGAAGCTTTTGGGATGCTGGGAGCAGGAAAAAGTCGTTATCTTGAGTTTTGGATCCGCCAGAGTGGGATGTGCTGCTAACAACCCCTGAGGAATTAAAAGCCTGGTGCTCATCATCAGGCAGAGGGTGAAGGAGTTCTTCTGCACCCAGGATGAATTGGATGGCTCCAACATCATGGAGAATTGCTGGAAAGCACCCAGGACAAACAGTGCTGCCCCCGAGGGAGAACATCACGTTACCTCTTTGGGCAGGATGTGCCAGATGCACCCCTGCCAAAGCCACCACCAAACCATGGGAGCTGGGAAAATATCCTGGGGGAATGATGCTTCAGGGATACTCAACCCCAAGAGAATATCTTGAGAGTAAAAGATATTAGGAGGGAGTATTTTAAAGGAGCATCACTCCAGAGGTGCCAGACCCCATTATTAATCCCTTCCCAGCACAGTCTGCTGGAGATGGACACCATCTCACCATCGCCACCACGATACGAGATGGATGCTCCCATCCCTCAGAATTCCCAAGTGGATGTGACCATTTCCCCATACACACACACAGCCTCGCAACGCTGGCCCTTTCCACTGAGTTAGGGAGGGGGGAAAAATCTGAAAGTAAAAAATAAAGCTTATTTCTTCTCTGCTGGTCAGGGAGTACATAAATCCCTGTTCCCAGCCAGCCATCCCAGTGCCAAGTTATATCCGGTCCTCCGTGCTCTCACTTAGAATTAAAGCAACTCCCCTGCAGGGCTCAGTCCCTCTCCACCCCCCCAGGCAAAGCCGGTGCCATCTGAAATAAAACATCCCAGCTCCACCATCCAATAAATCAAAAGGAGAAATAAAAATCCTGGTTTCAGTTAGGATATGGCTGGAGCACAAAGAAATCCCAAGGCAGGGGAGAGATTTGAAGATACAGCTGTGGTGTTGCCCTTAAAAGGGAAAATTCTCACCCTCTTCCCTGAGGCCGGAGGGTTCAGGCAAGGTGAGGAGCAGCATCCTCAGGATCTGCTTCCACAGGCTGGCCCATCCACCTGAGGACATGCTCGGCCAAACAGGGCTCCCAGCTGGTAAAAATCCACCCCAAATCATCCCAAAGTTGGGATCAGAGCAGGGCTGGGGGGGTGTATGGGGTCGGCAGAGCATCCCTGATTTTGGGGCCGTCAGGTACCGGCCCCAGGACACCACAGGGAGCCGCCTGAGTAAGAAACATCTCCTATAAATTATTAAGATAAGCCATATATTATATAAACTAAACATATTAATTATTTAGAAATGCCACTGGGTGCACAGCCTCATCTTGGGGACCTGCCAGTGTTCCCAAGGTGGCACCAGCCAAAGCTCCAGGAGGTTCCTCATTAACCCATTTTAATTATAATGCTCGATGGTTTCACAGCACGTTTCAGCCCATGAGCGGAGGAGACAAAAAACTAAACCTAAACTGCTCCATCAGGCAAAAAATGCTGCCAAATTCACCCCAAATTCACCCAAAACATCCCCAAGGATGTTTCACCCAGTGCCCAAGAGTGGCCATCCCTGTTCTCAGCCACCAATGGTTGTTGTCTGGCAGTGGGGACAGGAGAAGGAGCTGGATGGGGAGCAGAAATCCCTGGAGAATATTTTGAGGGGAATGTTGCTGCAGGGAGGATGGATTCCAAGAGAATAACCTGGGGGGAATGACACTGTGGGGATGCCAGACCCCAGGAGAACCTCCTGGGGACGATGACGCTGCAGGGCTGCTGGATCCCACGAGAACATCCTGTGAGGAGGATGCCAGATCCCGAGAGAATATCCTGGGGGGAGATGCTGCAGGGATCTGGATTTCGGGAGGATCCAAAAAAAAAAAGCAGCCTTGCTCCACGTGGCTCCGCCCTGGCCAGCAAGGGTTACACGGCCGGGCTCAGCCCCGGGGACTTCACGCTTGGCTGCCGGCGGCCGCTGCAAGGGAATGGTCCAGCCCATCCTCTTAAATCGGCATCGGAGTAGGGGAGAGAGCCCTGCCAGCATCATTCCTGCGAGCTCTCGGCAGATCCCCCGCGGGAACGGGTATTTCTGGGCTTCTCCCAGAGCTATTAAAAGCCCCGTGGGTGCTGGCACTGCCGTGCCGCAGCAGGAGGTGATGCTTCCAAGCCCTTCCCGGCACAAACAGCCGGAGTGATGGGAACCCAAGCCCACGTTCGAACAACAGCCAAGGGGTCAGCAATGCCAAAAACCTGTCCCAAGAAAGATCCCAAAGCAGGCAGCCACACTTCAGGGTGAGCAGAGCACCTTCACATCCCCCGGACTGCACCAATTCTTCCCCAGAGAGGATCAGACTTTTACCTATTGAGCAAATATTCAGTGCATGCACAAAAATATTTTTCCCCCTTTTTCCCACCCACCAGCATGGCAATGCTCATGATCCCAAGTAGAGGGATGGTGGGTTTTTTTGGGGGGGGGGAAATGCAGATTTGCTCAATGAGGGGTGTAATATGAGGAATCCCAAGCAGGAGGATCATTTAAGCCTTCCCAGACAAGGAAAAGGCAATATTTGGTTCAGCACCTCAGGGATGGTCAATTTATTGGTACCTTATATAGCATCACTGAGAGATGTTACACATAAACACAAAGTTTTATATATGTATATATAAAACCCTCTTCCACCAAAACTTGGTGCTGTTTAACCTGAAAACTGCTTTTTCCCCATCCAAAAATCGCCTTTTTATCAGGGAGAGCACTGCCCCAACCAACAAGAGCTCATCCCCTGGGGACCACCGGAAGGGCCTGGGAGGGCTCTTGGCCATCCAGCAGTGCCTCTCTGCAGATGGGAATTTTTCCACCACAAGGGAGACACGTGACAAACCCCTTGCCCAGACACAAGGGACGTGACAAATCAGATACAGGACGGACGGGCACTTACCACCTGTGGCTTGGTCCTGGGGCCGTGTTCGTCGGGCAGCCGCGAGCACCGGGGCAGCCGGGGCGGCGGGGC
>WEIU01015876.1:260033-277665 GCA_013389925.1 Aegithalos caudatus
TCCGGCCCCGGCACCTGCGGGACGGCCCCGGGGGCTGGGGAGGGCTCGGGGCTGCGCCGGGGAGAGGCAGGGGGGACAAACAGCTGGGCTGGGGGGACAGCATGCGGGGCTCCCGGGAAAACAGCTGCCGTAGGATCTTGGGCGAGCGTCCGCGTCAAAGCGGCTGTCGGGGGGCTCCCGGCAGCCCCGAAAGTGGGATTTACGGGGTGGGAGATGCCCACCGGGGAACAGCTGGATTGTCCCGGGCCTGGGTGTCGGGGACAGGGTCTCCCTGCGGCACCGGGTCGCCGCCGAAGGGGTCGGTGCCTCCCGTACTCATTAACCAGGCGGTCAAGGCTCCGCGCTTCCTGAGCAGGGCTATTAAAGAGCAATAAGGCAAAGAACCCCGGGGGAAGGGTTGCGTATGGAGCGACAGATGCATAAACAGCACCGGGATGCTGGGATTCGGCGGGATGCCGATGCCTAACCCTTCCTTTCCCTGGGAGCCCTCCTGAATTACTCCCTGCTTTCTCTCTGGGGGCTTGTGATGAGTCTCGGTGGACGTGGAAGGGAAGGAGGTGGTGAAGGCATTGCCCAGATGGTGGAACTCCCTACGGGAGGGCTCCCCAGTGTCAGCTCGTTGAGCAGGCGCCCAAACATGCCGTGAGAGGGTTTTGGTTGTGCAGAATGGATGGAGAAGGGGAATGAGGCATCTGGATCCTGCTGCAGCGGACAGCGCGGGCTTTCATCGATCCTGGCGGGAGCCCACAGCCAAGCTGGGCAGTGTGGCCACGGGAGAGATGGGCTCTGGCAGGATCTGACAGGAATATTTGCAACCACAGCCAAGCTGGAGCCATCTCTCACATCCCAGGGCTGCCCAGGCTTGTGGGGTTGGGCTGGCGATGGCTCCGTGCCTTTGTGAAATTCCCCACTCCTTCAGCCTCCACGGGGAGAGGAAAACCAGGGGGAAATGTGTTTTTCCTCAGAAAACACACCTTGTGCAAACAAGCCCGACATCCTGGGATGGGGAGCCCAGGACTTCCCGCAAGCATCCAGGGAATGCAGCTGAGGATGGATGCAACTCATCCCCCTCAATGAACTGACAGTGAGGGCATCTGTCCCAGCTCCAGTGCTGCCTCTGGCTTTGAGGAAAGCTGGTGTCCTTCTCCCTCCCGTCATGGTGATGTCCTTGCAGGTCCCCAAGGTGAACTGCTGCCTGTCCTGCTGTGGGGACACTGTAAATAGTGGTGGGAGTGTTAAAAAACCGAAAATAGAATAGTGGCTCCTGGCTGCCTGCCAGCTCCAAACGCCTCCACTGAGCCATGAGCCCAGCCCTAGAGCACCTGGAATTAATGGGAAATCCCTAAAAATGACATTTTGGAGGCTGAGCAGGGATAGGAGAGGCAAATTTGGAGGCATTAGCTGGGTATAAAAAAAAGAGATTTTGAGCAAAGCGTTGTTTTTATACCTCTTTTTATTGCCATGAAAGGATCATTGGGAAAAATAAGTGGGGAAAGGGACTAGCCTGGAGTCTGACCGAGTGAATTAATCCTTGGCAAAAAGGCCTGGCACGGTGGCTGCATTCGAGTTTCCCAGCCCCTGGCTTCTGTTCCTCCGGCTGGAGGCTGCCAGTAACTGCATTAGCTCCTGAGTGCAGGTGACCTTTGCCACCGCTGCTCCCGGAGGGAATTGCACCTTCCCACCAGTATCCAGGCCTCCAGCTGCCAGCAGATCCCAGGATGGCTGGATGTGGACAGGAGCACCTGTGGTCAAGGCCAGGGAGGTGCTTTGGAACGGGGACCGGGGTCTTCCAACGGCTGCAAAACCTCTTGGAGGTGAAAAGCAGCATTTTTGAAATGCTGAAGCTTTGTGGGAGCCTCGGGGCTGGGATGTCCCCACCACCAGATGCTGGCTGTCCCCACGGGGAGGTTCCTCAGAGCTCTCAGGTTGTTCCCCAGCACAGACACGCAGGGATCAGGCTGGGTCCCTTCTGCCTCGGGCTCCGCCGCGTCTCACCAGACCGGAGACGTCTTGCATGAAGAATTTCATTACATCTAAAAGCTATTTATAACGGAAATGGAGTTAATCTCTCATGTCCTGACAACTCCAGCCTGCCAGGGTGGTGGATCTGGTTGAGCTTGCTCATGGGGAGGTCACATTTGATGGCAACTTTCTCTTTTTAAACCAGCTCAGAGGATATGGTCACCCCAGACTCTTCCATGGACATCTGTTATCCCAGCACCTTTTGAATCCCTGGATTTCTGGCAGGGAAGGTGTTTGGTGCAGAAAGTCACATCTCACTCTGATGGAGCCCTGCACCTTCTTTCTGCAGCCAGAGCTCACCACAGTCGGAGCAGTGCAGCTGGGGTGAAGTCAGACAAATCCTCTCGCTGCTGGATTTATGAGGTGGAGAATCTGGTCACCCTCCACTGCTGTGAGGGGACCTTCACAAGTCACACCTTCACAATTCACACCTTCACAATTCACACCTTCACAATTTGTGGTCAGCTTTCCCTCTTTGAGGACAGAGCTAGGGCCTGGGATGGGGACATCTCCAAACTTTTCATGGTTGAGCAGAAATCGAATGCCTCCAGCTTGGCCGCAAATCCCTCCTTTGGTTCCTTGCCCTCCATCCTGAAAACCCTTTTGGGTTTTCACCTCTCTGTGGCTCTTCCCATCTAGGGAGACAAAAGGATGTCCAAGAGCTGGCTCAGATCCCTGTGGAGACCTGGAGGATCTGTCCATGCTGCCTTGGGGGTGATGATGGATCCCTTTGGATCACCAGCTCCACTTTCCAAAGGAATGAGGAGGTCAAAGCTCACAGAACCTGGAGGTGCCTTTGGGATTTCCCATCCAGGAAAGATTTAAAACAATTCCTCCAACTCATTGTTATTTCCTTATCAATTTGTTTGCTTTGGCTGCTGGATCTGAAGCAATTCTGCAGCTGGAGAGCCTTTCCCTCTGGTAAATGATTGATCCCAATTACAGCAAG
This sequence comes from Aegithalos caudatus, assembly GCA_013389925.1. Lineage (NCBI taxonomy): Eukaryota > Metazoa > Chordata > Aves > Passeriformes > Aegithalidae > Aegithalos > Aegithalos caudatus. The sequence continues at coordinate 263,005 of WEIU01015876.1, forward strand.
GGATCAAGTGTGGAAATGCTGGTGGAGATGCCTGCACCATCCCAAAGAGACCACACAGCCAAGGGGTAAAACAGTTATTTTAAGGTTGAAACCCAGCATCTCAGGGATGAGCCATCCCAAGGAACTCCATGGTCGTGGTCCATCACCACAAACCAGGGCCAAACACAGCTGTCCCAAGTTGCCACCATGTGGGCATCCAACACTTGGATCTTATGGATGGGTGGTGACAGCACAGGGACGAGATGGTTGAATTTCACCAGGAATTTTGTGCAACCCAAAGGAAACATTTTACATTAAAAACTACTTGGTGCAGCTTCCTGTTGCCTCCCTGGGAACCCTGTGCTTAGTTCTGGAAGCAATAAGGAATTTTTCACGTGACTTCCAAACAACGGATGGAATCACCCAGCTGGATTGATGAGCAATTTTTAGTCTGTGCAATGAGTCTGTCCATTTCCATAATGGGAATTTAAGTCTTTTCTTAAGTAACATTTCAGGTCAATTGAAGATATTTCCTCATTAATGCCATTAAATGCAGCGCTGTTAACTCAGTTTGCCCATCCCTTCTCCAAAGGGCTGTAAGGATGGGGACTTGGGGGTTCCTGAGAATCCAAAATAACTTCAAGGCATGAGGCATCTCCCAGAGGGACCAAAGCCTTCCAGGAATTCAGACTCAGAGCATGGAGCATTTGCATCCCAGGAGAAGGCAGGGATCTGCTCAAGTCTTGGGCTGGTTCTCCTTTTCCTGCAGTAGGGTCCATCACATTCAACCACCACAGCAAATATTTGAGACACGCTCACTTCCCTGTACCTTCCACTGCAGAGGAAACCAAACTGGACATTTATTTTGGGGAAAAAGAACTCTGTTTCATGTCTGGCATCACTGATGATGTTTTCTGTGGGGGCTACTCATATGTCTTTACTTCTCCCTTTCAATTCTGCTTCTCGGAAGATCACGTCCAGCCCTTGAAGAAGCTGAAAGGGGAAGGCATGTCCCAAGTGATTTATTTTCTTAATTCCAAGAATTGGTCTCTTTCTCATAGGAAGGAAAATACTTAGGTGGTTTTTTATTTCCTTTTCTTTTTTTTTTCTGTGGAAGAGCAGAATTACAAAAGCAAGGCGAAATTGTGTCACAGTTTTCTCTTCCATCATTCACAAGTGGGCAAAAAAAACCCCTTTCCACCAGTGCTTGAGCTAAACCAAATATGATGGTAGCATTTTATAGAAAGATTTTGGAGATATCCCAGGTGATAATACCCCTTGATTCAGGGATTACTGATTGCTGGGAGATGACTGAACCACCACTTGTTGGAGGTTTTACCAGGAGCAGCCCCACAGAGGGATGGTTCTATGCCCTCCATTCCCAAAGGGGAATTATTTCCATTTCTTTCCCCACCTAATCTACCAGGAAATCCCATGGATCTGCTTCTGAGCAAGAAGAGAAGGGCTCAAAGCTCCAGCAAACCCACTCAGGACTTGCTGTGGGGTGTGCTTGGGCAACATCAGGAGCAGGAATCAGGGGTCTGGGGCCAGCTCTGTGCCCAGGATAAGGAGAGGAACAGGAACAGCTTCCCAGGATGGGCTGGGTTTTTACATGGACGTGGTGCTCGTGCAGCAGGGCTGGGAGCAGCATTACCTTGGCAGCACCTTCTAAACAAAGCTCAGAGCAGAGCCAGTGCCCAGACACTTCATCCAAACACCAGGGGGAAAACCATAACAAGGAAAATGCAATCCTGGGGGGTCCTGGCCATCAATTGTCTGCGTTTGGGATAAAGCAGGCACGGCTGCTGAACCTTCTCTTTTGATGTGATGGCTTGCACGTGTTTGGGGGTTTGGGTGGGTGGCATTTGGGTGCCTGTCCAGCACAGGAGGGTGGCCAGGAGATGCACATGGATGCTCAGGAGATGCTGATATGGATATCAGGGGTATCTTTGGAAGGCTGTAAGACCATCCTGAGCAAGGAGGTCTGTGCCTGTCACTGCTGGGAGTGACAGGGTGGATCAGGGAGTCTGGGCCTCAGTTTCCCCAGTTGCACAAAGGAGTGAACTCCCAGCTGTCAGCTTCCAGGTAGCAGCTATAAAACCCTCAAACAGAGGCTTGGAAGGTTGTATCCCACATCTGCCACAGGTGAAAGCAGCAGGCAGGGCCCTCCTCCCCTCAGCCCGCCCGTCCTGTGCCATCCGGGACACCTGAGACCTGCCCCAGCCAAAAATGCTCAAGCAGGTCCATCCCGTTGGGGATGTGTTGCAAAACCGAGGCACTGGCTGAGTTCTGCACCCCGGCAGGGAGGGAGGAGGGGAATCTGATGGGAAACAAGATCAGCTCGTTGCCCTGGAGCTTGCGTGTGCTGGCAGGCTCAGGAGCAGCGGGTGACCTCACTCACGGCACCTTTTGCAGTGTCTCAGCCTCTTGAATTTGTTTTTTAAATCATTTTCCTGCAAACGGTGTTATATTCTGTTATTTTCTGTCCCAAGTTATTATTTTTAAATCCCTTTTATTCAGGCCAGGAGCTGTTGTTGCCTGGGTCACCCTCTCTCCGAGCACGTCAAACCAAAAGTCCTGATCTCAGGAGGGTGGTGAGTCCTCCAACTTAAGGGATAAATACCCAGACAAATCTGGCATAAACAGAGAAAATGATGAAATGGGTTTGATTTAATATATCCAGTAATCCTAGGCATTCTCACTTCCTTCCAGTTATTATCTGATGTGTCTTCTATTCCTGGACACTCAGAGAAATTTGCTCAAAGGAAAACCGAACAATAACAGACAGGAGATTAAAATAAAACCAGAAAAATAACAGGAATGGTGGACAAGAGGTTGGTTGGGTTTCCAGGAAGGTTCAAGGGTTTCTCCTGTGCAGGGACGTGACTGTGCCGTGCTCCAAATCCTTGCTGGAGGGGGAGGTGAAGGTGCTGTGTTCCCCTCAGGAACATCCTTGGTTCAAACTGGCTCCTCCAAGCAGGGTGGCTGGAGAAGGAGCCCTGGGATGGCCTCTGGAATGTGCTGTGGTGGGCTCTGTCCCTGACACGTGGCTCTGAGTATGACTTATCCCACCCTTGTCATCCAGAGGCCAGGACGGGCTGAGGCCAGGCGGCTGTAATTAAACAAATGATTAAATCTCTGTTTTCCAGGCACTTGGACATCTGGTTGTTAACCCAGCCATGAGAGGAAATGCTGGTTTTGTCCCCCAGGATGAGAGCAGGTGCAACCCACCCTTGGCTAAGCAGGACTTCTGAGCCTGGCACACCTGGATGTGCCTCTCCGCTCGCTTCCAGAGTGAGGGCTGAGCTGCATCCCACCTGCTCCTGGGTGAGTGCCCAAATGTCCCAATCTCTGGGGTTTTAGGGGCACCACGTGGCCCATGAGCTGACACAGCAAAGGTGTGGTTTGGCCATTCCCAGACTGGGAACCTTCAAAGAGAGCACTTCCCTGTGTTGGTGTGTGCACAAGGCTTTCAGTCTGCAAACAACCGGCACAGCTCAAGGGCTTGGCTCCCACTCTGCAAGCTCCTGGATGTGTTTCTCCACTGGCTCTTCTCCTTCTCTCCGTGCCTCAGCAGCCTCTCCATGCTCATCCCTTGCCAGGCATTAACATGGGAGAGCTCCTGGGTGTCAGTGACATCCCTTTGTCACTCCTCAGGGGTGGACACCTGTGTGCTGCCAGCGTGACTCCTCTGGGCACCTTCCAAGCTGATATGTCCAGGGAATTGTGCTCCTCCCTTAGATTCCCAGGAATTCTTTGTCAGTGTGCAGGCCTTGGAGGGAACAACCATGTCCACGTTGCTTCTAGGACTGTCACATTGTCCTGGGACAGTCACAGAGGTGCTGTGACTATCAGCTTGTGCTAGATTGTCACATCATCCTGGGACTGTCACATATTTGCTGTCACATTGTCCCAGATTGCCACGTCATCACCCCAGTGAGGAAGGCACATCCTCACCAGCAGGCAACATAGAAGGGGTCACTGGTGTGGTGGTGAAGGGAAAGGGCCTGGCTTCTCCTCCTCTTCCTCCTCCTCCTCCTCGTGGGGTTAATATTGATTGGGTTTATGAATTAACTTCGCTCTGAGCCAGTCGGCAGAGCCGGAATGGGGACATTAAATAAAGACCTGGTGGCCTGTGACTCACGCCCTGGCCCTGTGCCAAGGCAAGCACAAAAGCAGAGGCCTCGGCAGGGCCTTGGGAATTGTTCACTGTTCTGATCCACATGGTCCTGGAGGAGACACCAGGTGGGTCCTCTCAGTAAATTCAGTGAAAAACTTCTCCCCTTCCCAGCTCTGGTGCTCAGGAGCTCTGCTCCACACCCAGAGCAGAGTAAGCAGAACAATCCATGGAGAGATGCCACTGGGAGGATAGGCCTTGTCCCTGAGGGCCACCCGGGTCCCACAGTGACACAGACCTCATCCTGGATTTGGGAAGGTCCCTCTCCTGCACGGGATGATGCAGCCCCGTCCTGCAGACTCCCAGAAGTCTCAATTTTTGAGGAAAATGAGTAAGAGTTATCATCCTTTTGGGTAGGAATGGATCAAAGAAGCTTTAAATAGTAAACCTGTCCTTTCCTCTAGTTATTTCCCTCTTTATTCCCCCTCCTGGCTGCTAGGAGGTTTGTAAACATTTATTAAAATCTGCTTTGACATGTCACGCTGAGTATTTCCTTTTGGCCAGCTTCTTACACGTTTGCTTCCATCCAAATTCCCATACAAGGACAACAGGGAGCCAAACCCCTCTCATCCCTCACAGCCTGCCCAGAGCCCTCTCCGGGGGCACAGCTGGAGGGGAGGGAGGCTGAGACCTCCCCAGGCTCCTGGCTCAGGCAGACCCTTTGCTCTGATGGGCTAAGGAGGGGGACTGTCTCCACTAGCTGTGTGCAAGGCAAAAATCCAAAGGCAATGGATAAGGTGAGAATAACAAACTGGAGCCAGTGTCTTTGGAGTGGCATCCAGGTGATGAACATCAACTGAAACGGGAGAAATCCTGTCTGGATGTAAGGAAATGATTTTGCTGCTGAGGGGGTGGTCAGCTGAGGTTGTGGAGATGCTCAAAATGCATCTTGACATGGCCCTGAGCATCCCACTCCTCACTTGAGCACTGGACTAAAGGGTATCCAGAGGTCCCTGCCAGCCTCAGGCCCTCTGGGAGGGAAGGAAGGAGAGGACACCCTCAGGAAATAAACCCTGCCTGCTCATGTGGGAAGGGGGGGTGTCTCCCAGACCTGGGAGGTGACCAGGGAAGTCCTCGAAGCCACAGCTGGGTGTGATGAGGATGTGTCTGACCCACACTTCTGCATGATGGAGGAGCTGCTGGTTCCAGCCCTTTCCAAGCCTTTTTGTGAAGCTTTGTCCCACAGGCCACAGCACCCTGCCTTGACTCATGCAGTGGCCCTGGAAGGACACAGTGAGCTCATCCTCCTCCTCCTCCCTCCCCATGAAATCCCAGACAACCTCCAGATGTTCTGCGGAAGGATGAGCACCACGTTTTTGTCATTAGATCAGAGAGAAAAGCTCTGGCTGCAGTGGATGAACTCATGCCCTCTGCAGCAGGTGCCAAAGTCCAGATGTTCACAGCATAGGCAGGGATGAAAGGAGGGAGAAGGCTGGTCCAGGAGAAACATCTGAGCACGGTGGCTGCTTGACCTGCTCTCCCCTTTCCAACTGGTTTGGAAAGGCAGCACAAGCTCCTCTGGAGATGAGGAGCACTGGGAAGCACCTGCACCTCTCACACTCCCCTGCACAAAGAGCCATGGTCACATCTGGTGTGGGGAAAAAGCAAGTGGAATATTGGGATGGTGAGAAACTGTGAGGTTGGAGAAGGATTTGTGGCATGAAGAGCCACCTTCTTTCATAAAATCACTGAACAATTTGGGTTGGAAGGAACCAAAGTCCAAACCCCAGATCAGGTTGATGAAAGCCCCATCCAACCCAGCCTTGGGTGTTTCCAGGGATGAGGCATCCACCACCTCTCTGGGAATCCTGTGCCAGTGTTTTACCACCCTCATTATTAATAAAACCCCTTCTTGTATCTAATATTCTGTCCTGTTTTCTTCTTTCTGTGCCATAAATCATCTCACAGCTCACTGCCCGTGGATGCAGAGTGAAGAAGGGATCAGGGCAGGGAAAGTTCCAGAGAGAGAATCAAAGGGCTGGAGATTAATGTTTTCCCAGGAGCTGCTCAGAGGAGGTGTGATGTCCCTCTGCTCCAGCTCCTCACCATTGTCCTGCAGCAAAATCAGCTTTTCTGAGGGCCTTCAGCAGCTCTAATCAGCTCCTTCTTTAGCCCAAACATCCCCATTATGTCTCCAGCCTGTGCTTGTCCTCCAGGGCTGCTTGGCTCAGTGGCCTCGGGGTATCCTGAACGTTTCACCCACTGTGGATAAGGGGACAGGGTCACTGTGTCCCTCACAAGCTGTGCAGGGGAGCTGGAGGTCCCCCTTTTACCAGCACATTCCTAACATTCCTCCCAGTGCATCCAGAATGGAAAATGGAGACACAAGTGCTGAAAAAAATAGGGGGGGAAATGGGAACAACCCTGTATTTACTGCCCCAAATCACCCCTCCAAGCTCACCCAGGCCTGCAAACTCAGCTGGCAAGGGAAGGGATGTTCTCCCAATTCAAAAGGGCTCCCAGTTAAAAATTTCTCCCAGTTTATAAGCACAGGGAGAGTGTTTGGGGGGAGATAAGGGCTGGTACAGACGCAGGGAGCTGGGCTGAGATAAGAACAGCCACTGGCCGAGCTGCAGAGCACGGAATTGTTTCAGCTCCAGGAATCTACATCCAGGGCCAAGCAACCCTGGACTGCACCAGAGATAGGAGAGGACACACTCTGCCAGCCCTTGGGGGCATGGACAAACCCTGCTCCTCTGGGATTCAGTCCAAAATCATGGATGTTCCAAGTGGATTCCTTTGCTCTGCTGCCCTTTGCATCCCCAGGGTTACAAATCACAAATAATAATTATAACTGAGCAACCCCCAGCACCTTGATCCAGGCTCTGGCTCCTTCTCCAGCTCTCTGTGGCATTGTGGCTGGATGCAATACCATGCTCAGGGTTGCTTCCCTTGGGAAATCACCCTGGCATTGGGTGTTCCCCTTCCCTTGGCCTTGGATGGAGGTCAGATCCTCCAGGTCCTTGTGCTTGGTCCAGCATTAATGGTTGGACTTTATGATCTCCAAGGTCTTTTCCAACCTTAATGATTTATGATTCTATAAGGTGCTGCAAGCTTTTCTCTCCTCCTTCTCTCCCTCCCAATCCATCATCTTTGATTTCCACATTGTTCGTTGCATACAGGTTGGTGTGCACTGAGCAGGTCTAAGCATCCCTGAGGATTTGCCTGATTCCCTTTCCTCCAGGCTCAAGAAGGATCTTGCTTCTTTTATCCCTTCACCCAACAGCAGAGCTAATTTTCAAAGGACAATGCATGTCCTTAATGCCACAAACCAGCGATTTCTGAATATTTGGGGACAAGGCTTGGGATTATGCAGAGCTGTTTGCTGCCTACCTCGGAATTACAGTGACCTCCCACGAGCAGCCACAGTGGGAGCACCAGGGAAATGCCAGTGCCCCAGAAACACTGCACACAAACAGCACAAAAAGGCAAATATTTGTCCTTTCAAGCTTCCCATGACAGCTCTCCTGGCCCTAGACTGGGATGAAAAGGAGGGGAAAGTGTGGAGGGGAAGAGTGGCTGGAGGGGAAATAATAACAGGGGCAAACAAGCAGCACCAGCATTTGAGCCAGAGCCTGGACAGTGAGCTCAGCTCCTCTTTGTGGTGTTTCCTAGGACAACAAATCTTCTTCCCTGCTCGTTTTAGTGGATTATTTTTAACCAGGGTTTAAGGTGTGTTGCTGATACCGGCCTCATTTCTCATTGCCAGTGGCAATTTGTGTGTTTGCACTTGGGACACAATGCCAGAGAAGTGCCAAAGGGGTGGTGAAACACAGATCAGAAATCCCAAGGAGAAGGAAGAGCTGATGCTTCAGCAATGTCTCTAACCATGGGTATCCATCCACTGGAGCTGCTTGTCTCAGTTTGGAGACTGGGAGTTGACAGTTCCCGAAATTTTAGCTTTCTGGCTCCTGTGGGGAAAAGGGATGCTAGAAAATCCTGGAAAAACACTGTGGTGAGAAGATAAATAGAGAGAATGCAATTGCAGAACATTTTTGTGTTCTCAAAGTTGTTTTTATTTGATTTTGGATGGGCTGATGGTGGCTTTTCTAAGACAGCAGGCGCTCATGAGCACACTGGAGTGTGTTTCAGAGAATCATGGAATTATCTGAGTTGGAAGGAGCTTTAAAGACCATCTTGTTCCAACCCCACACCCGGGGCAGGGACACCTCCCACTAGACCCCCAGGCCCTGTCCAAGCTGGCCTTGAACACTTCCAGGGATTCTGGATCAAGGACCTGAGGTTTCAGCTGCATCTCTCTGACCACAGGCTCATCCCTTCAGGCCCTTCCTGCCCCTGCCTCCGTGGTGAGGAGCAAAGCCAGGAAAGAGGTGACCACCCCTGGGTCAGCGTGCCCTGGATTTGTGTCCCAGTGGCTCCTCTGGCTTCCCAGCTGGCACAGCCTGGCCCACAACCAGGGACAAGGAGCTGCCACAAGATCAGGAACTGTTCCCTCTCCATCCTCCTTTCCTCTGGGCTCTGGGGAATTTCCATTTTTGCTCCCTGGATTATGTTCAAAGCCTCAGGCCACACAGAACAGCAGCAGTGAGGCGAGCTGGTTCGGGGAATGGCGTTTAGGGGACAAAGGAGATGTCCCCATCCTTGTTCTCCATGAAGATGGAAAGATTAGGAAAGGGCTTCATCTCTGAGGACCCCAAAGATATTCACAGGGGGTTTTCTTTATCTCTTCAGGTGTGCTCAGCCAAGCAAGGAGTTGCACACCTGGAAAAATGATCTGGCTGCATACCAGGGGCATCTGCTGTGCCCACAATATTTTGGAAACACAAGGAAAGACTTTGGTGCAGCTGCATGGGACAGCACTTTTACACCCTTGTGTGAATTCACAGATTTTGAGCTTTCCTGGGGAAAACAGCAACAACAAAAGGCTATGCCTTGTTTTAGGGGTGTAGAGACACCATCCAGCCAAGTGAATGTGTAGGTCTTGCACTGTTAAAAGTTGAAGATGCTTTTCCTTTGCTCTTCCTTTTCTTCTGAAGGATCCATGCATGAGCTCAGGGTGCTGCCTCCGAGCTCTGGGTGGCCAAGCTGTGACAGGCAGAGCCAGGACGAGGCATTTGTTGTGCCACAACACTGACCAGTGACTCTCCAGGGCTCAGGCTGGGAAGTTAAAGTGTCCTGGCCCACGGCCAGAACAAATATTCCTCTTAGGCTCATCAGACTGGGACTACATGTCTGGAGAGTCACTCCTGCCCCGAGTCTGCTGGCCACAGCACAGGTCCAGAGAGGCTGTCCCTGCAGGACAGTGGTCAAGGGGCACCTAGAGGTGACCACACTGGCAAAATCCCAAGCCCCAGAGCAGAAATGTGCCCAGCAATGTTTTCCTGGCTGCAGGAGCCTTTGGTTCCCACTGGCTCTGGCTGTCCCAGAACACTGTGTGTGTCAGGGAAGGTTCCCCAGCACACTCAGTTCAGCCAGGCTCTCATCACCTCCACCAGCCTTGCCCTGGGAAGATGGTGATGGGGGTAAGATCCTGGGCCCTGGCCTAGACTATGAAATACCAGAAAAAGTCATTTTCTTCAGCAACATTTGAGAGAATTTACTTTTCCCTCTTTTATTGAGACCATCCAAGAGATGCTTCTGCTGCCAGATGCTCTGGACTTTTCTTTGTAAAAGCCCACAGCAGTTCAACCTCTGTAAAGCCTTTATAAGCTGTGAGATCCTGGAATCCCTCCTAATTTAGCCATGAATTAGTGCTCGATCCTTGGGGAGGACAAATTCATGGCCAGCCCATAGGGTTGACCATCCTTGGGCTTATCTTGATGGGTTTGATTTGGCCCAGCTAAACTCCCTAGCCATGGCTGGAAAGTTGTTTGGATTTAGCAGAGAAGGTTCAGTATTGCTGTGAAGTATTTTCAGTGGGAAAAAATTCCTGCTACTGCAGTGCTTGACTGCAAAAAGGGAAATGGCAGAGAGATGAGGAAGCTCCTGAGAATTAAGCAGCTGAACAGAATGAAATGTTTGCAGAGGGAGTGGAAGTGGGCTGAGGATGCAAATGTGAAGCACTGATTCAGAAAGTGAACCAGGGCAGCCAGGTTCAAACAGCAGGCTGAGAAATGTCAGCAGGGGAAAGAAGATTTCCTGCAGAAGGTCCATGGCACATCCAAACAGAAGGCATGGGAGAGGCAATGGACACGGCGAGCTGAATGTGAAAATCCACTTGAGCATGGAGGAGATTTTGAGGAGCAGCTCCCTGAAAGCTGCAGAAGGAGTTAATAGGAAGCAGAGCCCACAATGCAGAGCTGCAGAGCTTCGTGGTGGTGGTGGTGGATAAAATTATTTGTGCTGAACTGCACAGTGCTGAGGAGGTGGCAGCATCTCCCGCGAGCTGTCCCTGCCCTGCTGTTCCACAGGGAGATGGGCTGGAGCTGTGAGAGGCCCCAGTGGGAATGGAGACCTCAAACAGTGATTAGGCTCCTGATGGTTGTAAAAGACCTGTCCAAGAGCCAGGACCCAGATCCAAGATCACCTGGATGGAACAGGGGTTTTCCAGCCACCGAGACTCACCCTCCAGCACCCACCTGGAGGAGGTAGTGGGATGTGTGGAGGTTATAAAAGTGGGAAAGTTTCCAAAGAAGGGACATTTTCTGGAGATTATCTAATTTACTCCACCTCCTTCTCACAAAATCCTGCAGCCACAAAAGCAGGGTGTGATTCAGAGCAGGTATCACATTGCTAATTCCTTCCCCCTGTCCCTTTCCCAGTGGCCTCTGCCAGCAATGGGGCACTGGGGCTTATGCAAACAAGTATGAAAAAAATGCACAATACATCTCAAAATACATAAATATATATTTATATACATAGCAGGTTTCACAAGACATTTGAAAAGTGTCACTGCTGTTACCAGGATATCTCCAGATATCCGTAGGAAATTCCCCAGTGAGGACATCTCTGAATGACAGCCTGAGGAACACAAAAGAGGCCCTTTTCAGTGGTACTAAACCATGTCATTAAACCTGAGATTACCTGGGGTCAGTTTGGTAGCGTGCACTGCAAACATTTGCTCTTACTGGAAAAGGATTTTTTTTTATCCCTCCCTGCTTTTGTGAGAGCTTTATCTGCAGGGTATTGAGGGCACTGAGTCTTTCTCTTGCCTCTTTTTTTCCTACTAAATCATGTTTCTTACAGTCTTCAGCCTGATCCTCCTCCCACACAGGCTCGACGTCAAGTGTGCGTCCACCAGTTTCACAATAATCCCATTAACTTGGAACCGGACAAAACCCACAAAGCCGGCCCTGGGCAAGGCTGGGGCAGGAGGCATTTTGTGACTGGGAGCCTGAACCAAAATTTGGGAGGAAAACATGATTCTGGTCAAAGGGAGGTGAAAGCCAGTAGTTTCTGTTGATTTCTTTTAACCCTTGCCTATTTTGGTAAAATAAACGAGTGGAGGTTTTTTGTTTGGGTAAATTTTTTTTTGTTGTTGTTGAAAAAGTGGGTTTCTTTTGAAATGAAAAGTCAAGTGCTTTGTATCAGAAAAGTAGGAAGGGGAATAAATCTGTCTCCCAAAGGGATCATGTTTTTCTGGGAGTTGAGTTATTTATAGGAATCACAGAACTATTTGGGTGGGAAGGGACATTAAAGATCAACCAGTTCCACCCCCTGCCACAGGAAGAGACACCTCCCACTATCCCAGGTTGCTCCAAGCTCCATCCAACCTGGCCTTGGGCACTTCCATCCCCATCTTCTCTATTCCTCCCCAAAAATATCTCTACCCTCAAGTAAACATCAGTCTGTGAGCAGCAGAGCAGCACCTTGGTGGTAAATCTTTGAGTGGTGCTCACCTGGAATGATTCACAATGATTCCATGGACGTCACCAGCTGGATCCATAGCCCTGGGCTGGGAATGTCCAGATTAATCATTGCACCACCACTGGCATGGTTTGGACCAGGACTCCTCCACAGCAGCTCTGGTTTTTTTGGGGGGATGCCCATCTGGATGTGGCCACCCGGGCATCTTGAGTGCCCCAGGAGGGTCCATGGGGTCCTGGAGGGCTCAGTTCTGTCTTGTGGGCTCACATTGGGGTGTGGTGCAGGTGATACCCAACATCTCTCCCAGGACAGGCTTTAATCACCCAAACCAAGCACCTGAGGGGCCAAAGCAGGGGGGAGCAGCCCCCAAAACACCACGTACCCCCAAAACTCCACGTGCCTCCATCAAGCAGGCGGCTGAAGGAGGAATCCAGAGGGGGCAGTGCTCTTCCTCCATCTACGGGCAACCAGGAGGAAAAGCAGCTGCTGCAAACCCAAACCTGCAGCACATTTCAATCCAGCTGCCTTCTGGGAATGCTGAGTTACCATCATGGGGACAAGAAATGGAAGTGTTTTGGTGATGAGGGGGATTTTGATGCTTCAAGGGATTGTCGGAACGTGCTGCTCTTGCTCCATCCAGGCTTTGTGCTGCCTCACATCCCCAGCCAGATACTGAAATGCAGAGATGGGTTGCAACATCTGGGAAGCATTGCCTGGGAAGGGACGATGGATTTCGAGGAAATGACATCACAAAGTTTGGATGAGGCTCAGGACAGTGGGGTGTTAATCACCACATGGAATTGGCATCTTGGGACAAGGGCACTCACTGCTGCCCACTCACAGCCCTGGCTTGAGGCATCATCCTCACATTGCTCACTCCAGCCCCACAATCCCAAAGATTCCAGCCCCCTGGCACTGCTGTTGCCCCACACACCTGGTGCTGACCACAGAGGGGATGTCCCCAAGCCCAGACCACCCTGCTGGGAGCCCATTTTCCCGAGGAGGAGCAGATAGGGAGGCTCGAGCTGGGAAGCTGCTCCAGGCCTTTTGAGACTTCCTTGGCAACCCCTCGTGGTTCCTGGGATGCTGTGGTGTGCCAGAGGGGTTCAGGGCCAGCATGGGAGTGCAGATGGGCTTGGGAACACGGGCTTGAGAATGCTGACGCTGGTGACGGCGTGGTGACAGCGATGCCCACCCACCCGCTGCCCCCAGTGGGTTATTTTTAGGCCTCAGCCCTGTGAGCTCATCCTTGGAGGATGCTGGAGGGTGAGACATCGGAGTGTCGGCATCTTGCTGAGCAGGGGGCTGCAGAAGCTATTTAGGGACCATTTGGGTCATTCAGCAGCTCCCAGCTGGGCTGTCTCGAGGCCTTTTCCCAAGGACCGCATCCGGCTGGGCTGGTGGAGCTGCTTACCTGCAGAGGGTTAGGAAAGACTTCCCAGCCTCTTGCTTCACAGCAGAGGAGGTTTGCAGGGATGAATGGCTGATCAGGGACATCTGAGATAAACTTGTTTCCAAAGGCAGAGGTGGTGGGGAAGCCCCACCATGAAGGGCACGTGCCAAGGTCCTTCCCAATGTGGGTGCCAAGGGGATCCACCTCTATCCATACACATCCATCCTTTCCTAATGGTGTCCAGCCAGTTTCCAAACCATTTGTCCCAGCTGAGAAAAAGGATGGCAGCACATTAAACAAGAATCAAGATTTCCCTCAGTGGAAGGGATGGAGCAGGAACAGCAGGTGGGAGACTGGATGATGAGTTCATGGCGACCAGGCCCTACCCCCATCGTTAAAACCACAGATCACACAAGGAGGAACCACCCAAGGGAAACTTCAAAGTGAACAGAAAACTTCCTCATTCCCTGGAAAGTCCCACGAGTGAAAATCAGGACCCTGCCTCGAGTGGCTGTGAGTGCCACAATCCCAGCCTGGGGACAAGGACCCTGCTGCTGGCACATCCCCTTGGCACCAGCAGAGGACTCTGCTGCCACAGGCTCAGCCCATTCAGCTAAATTGTTTCTAAAAAAAAAAAAATTAAAATTAAAAAAAACCAACAAAACAACAGCCCAGGATGGATTTTGCACTGCTGGGCCCAGGATCTTCCATGCAACTTCCACCATCTCCCACAGCCTGAGATCTCAGCTGAAAACCCCTCACCCCTTCCTTTCCAAGTTCAAAGGTTTGAGGGCATCTCGAGGCCCCCCCAGGATTTAATGGGAGCTGGGAATGGGGTTGTGGCACGGTGCCTTTCCCTTCTGAGTGGCAAAAGCAGAGGAGAAAGGCCTGGTGGGAGAATCTCCTGCTCTCCCACAGCAGCATCCAAGGGGGAGATCTGACCCACCCAGTCAGGATGGGGGTTTGAGGGTGCTGCAGCTGAGCTGAGACCTTGCAGCTAATCTCGTGAGCGAGGAGCCACAGCCAGGAAGATTCCAGCTGTCTGGAAGGATTTGTGAAATTGCTGCTCTCATATAAATTAGGTTTTGGGGGTTTTTTTGGCTGTTCTGAATGCTTTCCTCTACCCTTGGGAGATAAGGCAATAGGCATGAGGGTTCAACCCTTCTCCAAACCTGGAGCATGGAAAAGTGGGATTGTGAGCATCTGTGTACTTATATACAACACATTCATGTGTGTCTACAGGTGCACAATCCAGCTGCTCCTGAAAACACATCCCAAAATGCTGGTGCTTAGCCAGGGCTTAAAACTAATGGTATCTGAGGAGAAATCAATTTAAAAAAAAAAA
>WEIU01015876.1:277685-289496 GCA_013389925.1 Aegithalos caudatus
AAAAAAAGGTATTTAAAACCTTCAGGTTTTCCTGAGCATTTATTTGTCAGAGTCTGCAAATATTGGTATGGAAGCTGTGAAAGTCTTCAGATAAACTCCTCACAAAGCTGGGTGATTGGCGTGTTATTTCAAACACCCACGGGTTTGGTTTCTCCCTGAGCAACTGCTGCCTTGGCCCATCCATATGGGGGGAATTTCTGCAATAACAGATAAATAAATAAATCTCTCTTGTGGGATTTGGGACTTGCCCCTGTGTTTGAACACAGCTTTGGCCTGCTGGGTGGCTTTGGGCCTGTCACAGTGTGAGGGACACTCGCCCAAGCCACCTCAGGCTCTGGCACAGGGGAGGTTTCTCTGGTGCCTAAAACAAATTTTAAGCTTTGTGACAATTCCTTTGGCTCGTTCTCCTTCACGTCACAATTTCCCAGGAAATTTGTAAGAGCTCAACAGTGTGGCAGCACTGTCCCTGAATCAAACTGGCCAACCAGATCAGAAATGACCTGGAGGGGCAGACAGGCTTGTTCCTCTGGATAATCCAGCCCCAAGGCAGAAAAACCAGAAGAAAAATGGGGACAGGACTTGGAACAAGAAGTGGATGCACCAAGTGTTTACAACATGGCCCATTGCCTGCCACTGTCCCAGTAAGGGTCTGCTTCCTAGATAGGCATGATCAGGAAGGAAAAGCTTTCCACTTGGATGCTGGGAAGGCCCAGCAGAAGTGTGCATCCCTCCAGCCCATGTGGCAGATTTGTTTCTTTGGCAGGAAACCATCAGTGCTCTTAACTTTCGCTTCCTGCTGCCTGTGCTAAGGGATATTTAGAAACAGTGGTTTGTAACCACTTGGCGTGGCTGGGTGGCTTTTTTCTGCTTTTTTCACTGCACAACCTCTGTGCTCCCCATCAGCGGTTTTTTTTTCTTCCTTAATTCTCATTCTTGGGTTTGGCTGACTCAGTGCTGGCATGAGCTGTGCAGAGTCATTGCAGTAAAGATTTGGGAATGATGCTCTAAATCCCAGAAGTTAAGCCTATTCATGTGTGAGCCCCTGGTCCCTGGGCACTGCCCCCAGAGAGAGACCCCAAAACCTGGGCTGAAAATCAGGAGGGGCTTTTCAGAGGGTGCATCCTGGGGTATCAAATTTAGCAGTCCTGGGACTCACAGAATAAATACCTCATAAAGCAATTTCTTTGGCTGTTTCTCTAAAGCTATTTCTTTGGCTTTATGCTTTTCAGACTTTGTGTTTTGGCAGCTCCAAGGGCTACAAATTTCTTGAAAAGAGTAAGCAAAGCAAAGTTTTCTGCACTGGGGCAGGGGACTCTGAAGGGCTTCTGTCCCACAGGGGGGTGATGAGTGACTGTGGCTGCCCCTCAAAGACATTGCTGGGACACCAAGTGTAAACTGATTTGAAAACAGCTTCAGGATGAAAAGTGAAGGAATTCATAGAGCTGGAGAGTCATGGAATCACAGAAGGTTTGGGCTGCAAAGGACCTTAAAGATCATCTCATTCCAACCCCCCTGCCATGGGCAGGGACACCTTGGACCAGCCCTGTCCAGCCTGGCCTTGAACATTTCCAGGGGTGCACAGAGCAATGGGTTTCCATAAAATCATATTTGCAGACATCACCCATATCCCTTGCAAGTTCCTCTTTGAGCTTCCCAGGTTATTCCTGAGCAGACTGCAAGGTGACTTGGGCACAGTTTGGCATTAACACATCCATGGAGCTGAGTGTGTCCTGAGCCTTGTTTCACTGAGATAGAAAGGCCCAGCAAAAGCCAGGCTGGGGACCAAGAATAAACGGCAAACCAAATGAAAACTACATTGAAACCAAAGGTATTTTTTCATGGGGACTGTGGTTAGGCTCAGGAAACCTGGTGTCTGCAGGGGAAGGTGAGGAGCCTCTGAGAACCAGAGGTTTCCAACATCTTTGTTTGGTGGCTTCGGAGTGGCTGGAAGAACCAGAAAAACAAGAAAAGGTCTGTGGGATGGCAGACTAATTATTTTGAGATTTGTTAATTAATTACTTAATCTAACCATTTATTCTGGTCTTCAAGAAGAGCAGCCTAGGAGAAGCTACCAAGACCATGCAGACACAACCAAAATGTTGCTGGCTATTGAATTTGTCACGCTCCAAGGGGTTTTGTCCCTTGTGAAGCCCTGCCATGACCACAGAGCTGTCTCTGCACGTGGGTTTTGCCAGAACTGATGAAATTTTCCCCATGAAAATCTCAAATCAAAAGTGGAGATTGAATTCATTGAATTAAATGGAGATCAAGATTCACAGAGGAGTGGACATCTGTACCTGGAGCTTAAAATATTTCCATGGCATTCAACAATGCAATTTCTACCCCCAATACCCATCTCTGTACATACCAGAGGAGACAGCAGAGAATTGCTTGTAATAGAAATAATCTCATTTACTATCAGAAATCTGAGGTGTTTGCATGTTACAAAAATAAAAATGTACAGTCACTGTCATAAAACTCAACTTTTTTTTTTTTACTCTCTAGTATAAGTTAGTGCTTTTACAAACAAAAAACAAAAAGTCTAGAGCTAGATTTCCATCTGGTACCTCTCCAACCGCTCTGCATCAGGCCAGTGCTGTCACTTGGGGATGAGGATCACACAGGGACACCCCTGATGGCACTGCCAGTGGTGGCTCCAGGCCAGCTCAGAGGGAGGTGGGATTTCCAAGGAGGAAACTTTGGGCATGTTTTTGTTGAGTTATTCAGAGCACGTAACGTGTCCACACTGCTTTTTTGGCAGGTGTGAGAGACGGGGCAAGGCCTGGAGTGATGTTTGTGCCAGCTCAGTGCCCCAGCTGAATTAATTCCTCCCAGTTATTTGTCTCGCCCCAGTGACTGTGCCATGACCCTCACCATAAAGCCAAGCTCCCTTCACAAGAACAAAGGAATAAAGGTGCAAGCCCGGTCTTAACCCAGTCCTATCCTAAACACATTCCAGGGTGGGATAAACCACCCTACAAGTGTGCTGTTTGTCTTTGCCTCCTCTGGTTGGGACATTTTTGGTTGAGACAAGAGCCCCCCATTGGGGGTGGGACCACAGGAACCTCCCAGTTATCCCTGAATGGTCCCAGTCACCCGTGACCAAACACAACTAGTGACACGGTGACGTGGCTTTGTCTCCACCAAACCATTTCACAAGGAGGAAGGATGGGAGAAACTAAGGAGTGGTCCAAGGTCTTGGCCTAAGCCAACATCAGACGTGTTTGCCTAGTCCTGAAATAGAGCTTTTACAAAATGTCACTCTTCCAGTGCTGCAGCCCAAGCAATTTTCATTTTTGGGGGGAGGAATCTTCCTGGCAGGGAAACCATGGACCTGGGCTCTGGGCTCTCCAACCCAACAATTACAGGGAAAATCACCAAGAGCACCTTCTGGTGAAATGTTTTGTGGACATTTTTTCCAAATCCAGGCAGAATGGGGTTAAGCTCAGCATCACTTGCAGCTCCTCAACCCAGGGTTTAGTGCTGGCAAATTTTGTCACCTCTGAGGGACAGCAGTGGGGACGTAGCAGCGCTCAGCTGAGGGGATGAACACTGGTCTTTGCTGCTGGGCTGGAAGCATGATTCACCAGGAATGGGGTTAAAAATGAGACATGAAGAGCTCACCTTAAATTTTAATGAGCTGGAGATGATTATTAAAGCCAGCAGCTGGAAGCTGTAGGTTCCTAAAAGCTTTTAAAGGGTGACTGTTGCTGTTGGGAAGCACTAATGGGTTTTTTGGAAGACGTTGGCCCCGCTGGAGAAACCTACAGGGGACCTGCTCGATGGTACCAGTGCACTCCAGTGGGATGGAATGTCCATCAGCACCCTGCTTAATGAGAAGCCAGCCCTTGGACAGGAGCTGGGAATCCCCATCCCTGCTCTGCCAGCTTGAGGCTGGGAGAGCATTTCTTCAGGGATGCAAAGCTGTGGGAGACCCTTTCCCGCTCTGGGTAATACTTGTCCTTGACATTTGCATCAAGCTGTTCAGCAGAACTGCAGCTGACTCTCCTCATCCACCCAAAGCCCTTCCTGCTTTGCCAAGGCACAGAGGAACTCCGGCTCCCCCTGTGCCAGGCAATCTGCAGGAATTCTTATGGGGGACCTTTTGCACACGGTGTTTTTGCTTTGGAAAATGAATCAAGGCACTCAGGGCATGATTTTTTCCCCCCCAGATTTGGTCACCTGGGCCTTGATCAGAGGGGCAGGCTGTGATGCAGAGTCAGAGATCAGGGTTCACGTGTGCAACCACACCTGCACCTCCCTGAAATAAAGTACAGCAAAAACAAGCAGAGACACAGACCACGCCGGAGTGGGGGCACGCCCAGCCTCCCCAAACACCCAAAACCTCGGGCCCCAGAGCATCCTGTCCTCCACACCCAGGATAAACCCTTCTGCTGCGGAGCACAGCTAGGATTTCAGATCCTTGGAGAGCGTGTCCGTGTCGCTGCTGGTTCCCAGGTGACTGTTGGGCACGATGCCCAGCGCCACCTCGTTCTGAGGCTTCCCTGGCATTTTGTTGCCCGCGAACTTCATAAATCGCTGCCCCGCTAAGAAATACAAAATGGGATCCAAGCAGCTGTTGGTGCTGGCGAGGGGACGAGTCACCTTGTAGGCCAGATTGATGGCATTGAGGGCCTGGCAGCTGAGGTCCCAGCTCCTGAAGGAGTAGTACAAGGTACGAGTGACGTGGAAGGGGAGAAAACAAACGATGAAGACCACCAGGACGATGATGATCATCTTCACCGACTTCTTCTTGGAGCGGGAGAGGCGGGAGATGCCCCGGGTGGGCTGGAGCAGCCTCCGGGCCATCAGGCAGTAGCAGACGATGATGATGAGGAACGGGATGCAGAAGAGCAGCACCAGCATCACCGAGCTGTAAATGACAAACTGGCCGAAGAGTTCCTTGCTGGACGTGTCGTGGCAGGTGACGGCGTCGCCCTTGGCGCTGGTGGTGACGAAGAAGAGCACGGGGCACTGGCACAGCACGGTCACCGCCCACACCGCCGCCGACACCCGGCGCGCGTGGCGCACGTGGCCCCACCGCAGCGACTTCAGCGGGAAGCAGATGCCCAGGAAGCGGTGGATGCTGATGCAGAGCAGGAAGAGGATGCTGCAGTAGAGGTTGGTGTAGAACAGGAAGCGGACGATCTTGCAGAGCCCGGCGCTGAAGGGCCAGTTGTCCCCCATGGCGTAGTAGTACACCAGCAGGGGCAGGGACACCACGTAGAGCGTGTCGGATATGGCCAGGTTGAACATGTAGGTGGTGGAGGCGTTCCAGGTCTTGATCCTGAAGATGAAGGCGTAGAGGGCCAGCAGGTTGAGGAAGAGCCCCACCACGCACACGATGCCGTAGGAGACGGGCAGCAGGACATATTTGAAGTCCTCGTCAAATACGCACTTGTAGGGATTGTCGTCTGTGCCGCCTGGGTCCGAGGAGCTGTTGATGATCCTGGTCCAGGCTGGAGGAGTTGTGAGGTTCTCCATCACCCTGGGAGGAAAGCAAAGAGGCTGTAAGGAAATGCAGAAAAAGGCTCAAGAGGGCAGCACATCACTGACCACAGACTCCGTGGCTTCACGGTGTTGGTGACACAACTGAATAGTCCCTGGCATGGATGAATTAGGGTCAGGTGGATGAGAGGAGTTTTATTTAACCTCATTCTGCATCTGGAGCACAGAGGAAGAACTGAGCTGCTTTAAAGTCACCAACAAACCCCAGGCCACGTGTGGGAGTCCACCTCAGACCTCCTGCAGCCCAGTTCAATGTCCCAAACCACCCCTTCCACCAGGTTCACACAGAAGTTTGGTTTTCTTGCATCACAGAACAGGAAAGATGCTCCATTCTGTGTTTAACCAGCCACGAGAAGTGGCTCAGCTGAGCACCATTAAAAGTGGGTCCTGCTAAATTCCAGCAGCTGGAAAATTTGAAAGAAAGGATTAGAAAGTGAAATTTCAGCAACAAATCCGCGTGACTGACCCACATTTCAGAGATCTTCAGCTCCTTCTTGCAGGGTAAGGCTCACCACACCCAGAGGCCCTGCAATCAAGCCTTGCCAAAAGGAGCATGGTCTCCACCAGAGGGGCTCTGCCTGGCTTGGCTGTTGATGAGGATGAGGGGACTTGAATGGGTTTAGTGTTGGGCTGATGGTGGCCAGGTCACAGTCCTGCTCCCTGGCCTTGAGCCCTGCTTGTGCAGAGCTGGTTTCTGCATGGGACTGCTCAGCTGGGAGGAGAAAAAAGGCCTTGAAAGGGTCTCTGCAGACACACAGAGCCTGGCCTGTCTGTGAGGAGGGACAAGGGCCCTTTTGTGCCCTGGGCTCTGCTGACACACGATCTCTGAGCGAGTCCGTGGGTCAGGAATCAAGTTAAAATGCGTTTCCTCCCTTCCCGTAAGAGAAACTGGCTTGGTGTCCCTGCTTTACGGGAAGCCAGTGGAAATGGGGGCTTACAGCGAGATGAATCCAGCCCCAGGAGCTCAGGCACCAGGAGCTCCTGCAGGAGAAAAGGTCTCTGAGGAAAGGTGCCCTTGGAATGAGCGTGCAGGATGTACCCTGACCCAAACCTCACTAGGATTTTAGGTGAAAAGGAGCAATCCCAGCCTTTTCAGGTAAAGGGCTCAGCTCTAACCTGGTGCCACCATGCTGAGGGACAGTGTGGCCATGCCCTTTCTTGCAAAATAAGCACCAGATCCATTCTGCCCCTACTTCCAACTCAGGTCCTGTAGGGAAGGAGGCAGTGACAGCCTCCTCGAAGCTGCCAGCCTGGAGGATCAAAGTAAAGCACTTTGGTACTTAAAAGCACCTTGGCAACTGTTTTCTGAGGGAGAAGGGATGAAGGAATGCTCCCAGCCCATCAAAAGGGGATAACTCCTGTCCTTGCTCCAGGGACTGGAGTGCACCATCCTTGATGATGTTTCCACCACCCTGCTGCTTTCCCCTTGGAGCAGAGCAGGAACAGTGCTGGCTGAGGCTCACACTTCCCAAGGACAGGAGTGGAAACCACACACACTCACACCTCAACTAATCTGCAACATCTGCAAAAACCCCAATACAACTTTGAGAACCACTCTATGATGAAAATCAGGAGCCTGCACTTTCCTGACCTTGGGGTTTTGCTTTTCCTGCACTCAGTTCAGCTTTGCTCCCATCCTGCTTCCCCGAGTCCCCAGCAGTGTGGCTGTGGATGGAGAGGGTTAACAGAGCTCTGGCAGACGGGAAAACATTTTCCAGCTGCTGTTCTCCGCAGTTTCTTCCTCCCCTCTGAGCTCTGCAGATCTGTGGCCAGCCAGAGAGAGGTGGCCCACAGACCTGGCAGCAGATGAGACAGCTTGGAGAGGCCACCGTGGCCGAGGGAAGCCACACAAGATGCCCCAAAAGGCACAGGGAAGGGTTACAGAGTTCCAGAGGCCTCAGC
Source organism: Aegithalos caudatus (assembly GCA_013389925.1). Classification (NCBI taxonomy): domain Eukaryota; kingdom Metazoa; phylum Chordata; class Aves; order Passeriformes; family Aegithalidae; genus Aegithalos; species Aegithalos caudatus. The sequence continues at coordinate 285,096 of WEIU01015876.1, forward strand.
CTGGCATGGGATTTCTCCATCTGCATTCCCTCTCTCATAACCCAGCACTGATGGGGGGAGATCACCCTGAATTCCAGATCATCTTCCCACAAGCTCCTGAGACCCCAGCGAGAAAACCCAACCATAATCCATCCCTAAGCCAGGGACGTGCCAAGTTCCCCATCTCCATCTTCAGGACAAGGAGCAAACAGTGTCTGCTGCTTGGTTTGAATGGAGCCTTGTCCTTGCTGTCATGCTCTCCCTCCTTTTCCTTCTGGGAAGGCAAAAGCCATTCTTTTCCCTTTTTTACCCTAGTTTTGCCCAGAATCCCTAGGACAAAACCTGCTGTGTGTGCTGGGCCCGTGGCTGCAGTCCACCCCCTCACTCCAGCCCCGCTGCATCCACAGGGAATGAGCTGGAGAGGCCAGGGCCAGCCAGGGCGTGTGAAGGCACAAGAGCTGGCAGCTGGCACTGCCCTTTGCTGTGCCCACACCAGTTCCAGGGGAGGGTGAGAGCAGCAGCAATCCCTGAGCATGCCAAGCGGGATAAACGCTTCTGTGATCCCCAGAAGCAAACAAACTGGGATGCTTTGGAGAGAACCACCTGCATCTGCCTCATTGCTTTCTGAGGTCACAGGGGGAGGTTTTTTCTCTGGCATTGGATGCAAGGGACCAGGCACAGCTTTTTGGGTGTCCTCCAGCCATCCACACAAAGTTTCCTCCATGCTGAACCACGTGCAGGTCGCAGTGGCCGGCTCATCTCTCTCTCTGCAGGGTGGTCTTGGACCTGTTTATCCCATGGGACATGGGAGGTTTTCCCCAGAAAACACATACCCTCAGTGCCAGTGGATGGAGGCAGCACAGGAGAGGAGCCTGGGCAGATCACTGCCCTCAAATAAAATAGCCACAGGCACGTGCAGGTGAAGTCAGCATCCCAAAATGCTCCTGTAACTGTATCTGGGATATTGAGATCAGCCAATATGGGAAAGGAGGGGGATGTCACGGGAGAAGGTCATGGGCAGCTCAGGGATGGACAGCACTCCACAGGGACACCACGGGACAGGCACTGAATTGCCAAGTCAAGGCCTGGACTCCTGATTTCTGCCCCATTTTTCAGCATTCCCAGTGCAATCCCAGCCGTGTTCGGTGCTCGGGAATTTGCCAGGCAGAAGCAAATTCACTGAAGACAACAAAGTGCAACCAAATCACGGCTGAGAGGGATACATTTTCACATGGGGCTGATGAGATTTAATTGGCCTTCCCAAATAATTAATGTGGATTAATTTACCAGCAGGACCTCACAGAGGCAGCCCTTGGTTCTGCCACAGCTGCCATTGTTTTATGCTGGAGGTTGAAACCACGATCCATTCATGGCATCTTCTCCCTGACTCCCTTCCAAAGGACACACGGAGAAACGTGGGTGTTTTCCCTGCCCTAATTCACAGGCATTTAGTAGACTCATCAAAATCCTCGCTCAGGATCAGGAACTACTCGAGACTTTGGGAAGCAAACGACCTGGAATCGTTTTTCACTGCTCTGGGATTGTGGTTCAAACCCTCTGTGACCGAAAGCAAACAGGCAGCGTGTTCGGATGCTCCCGAGCCTGTCTGCTCCTGATCCGGCCGAAATCTGAGCCTGCCCAAACTGCCTGCTTTCCATGTGCCCTTTCCCTTTGGATCCTTTCTGCCACTCTGACCTTCAGAGCCTTTCTCCTCCGGGCTGGTGTGGGCTGAGGACATCCCCAGCTGTCCCAGCTCCACCATCCCCAGCGCTTCTCTCCAGTGATCCCAGGGCAGGACACCTCCAAAATTCATTTCCAAGATAGCCAAGCAGCTTTAGGGGCTTTATCCATCTCCCTGTCACCCAACATCCCTCCTTTATCCCTCATGGGTGTGATCTACCTCTTCCTCCATCCCCAAAATAGCCAGGACACCTCATTTAAACCAAAACCTTGCAAAGAATCTGTGTTTCTGTCCCTACAAAAAAGCACCTTTGGAGGGCAGCTCCACTCCAGAAATGGAGCTGCTCCACTGAAGCAGCCACGTGCCTCAGTTTCCCCTCCTATCGCCAGGCTGAGAATTGAATTTGTTTTCTCCATGAAAAATATTTTTCTGAGGGTGTTTTGGTTTCCTAGAGGGTTTTTCATTAACTAGATCCAAGCTAAAAAGGGGAGAGAGAGTTTGGAGAAAAGACATAACGAGCTTAGAAGAACTTTATGACTTTGTTTGGAGGTCAAATAAAATGTTTTGCTTTGAGAGATATCACTTCTTCCGGAAATTTCTGGTTTCCCCCAAGAAACTCCCTGAATTCCTCCCTGAATCAATCCCCCTTCCAGCCTTTGCCTCCCAGGGGGTACCAAAACCTCCTACCTTGTTCCACCATGGGAAATCAATCAATTAACCAAATCTGTGACTTTGATGTGAATTAATAAAAAGCATTAAAACCATCAGTGACATGGGTAATTAAGGCCACCTTAATTCAGTGGAACCTGACTCAATTCCCAGCATGGCAGGGCTCTGGGGATGGATCCTTCTGGAAGCAAATATCAACCCTGGCCAATATTTAATCCCTTCATCAACACTTCCCTTCCTGCTTCAGCAGAGGTGATGCTCCCTGCCGGCTTTTCCCTGCTGTGGGATTGGGGTGGATGCTATTTGAGCCCTCAAACTTCCAGTTTTACTTATTCCATGGGGGAAACAGAGCACTTGCATCCTTTAGGCTTCCTGGAGGCAGAAAGGTGGTGTTTCTATCAGGAGCTGCACTTTGGTGCTGCCCTCCACGACCTTTTGATGCTCACTGGAGGAAGCAACAGTCAGAGAGAAGCGTGTGGGACCAATTTCTGGCCAGTTTGGTAACCCTACAAGCTCTGTATCTGGGAGAAAGGACATTTCCATGGAGACCTCCCAGCCTCCTGCCCACACCAAAGGAGTCACAATCACCCTGGGAAAACCAAAGGCACTCTGGAGGACAACCAGGATAACACAATTACAGGGCTCCACCAGAAACTCTGCGGGGGCTGGGCTTTGGGGGATAATTTCTTGCTCCACAGGGAACATCCCGTGGAGGCAACAGTGTCTTTGCCTCCTGGGTGTTTCCTATTCAGGTTTTAGTGGGGGCTGCTGAGCACTGAGGAGGGAGCCCAGCGTGGCCGGCAGCACGCTCCGCTGCCAGGGAACTATTCATGGCCTTGGCTTTGTGTCAATAGAAGAGATAAAGATCGCACTGGGCAGAGACAGGATAAAGTCACTCAGTGCCACCACCGGCAGAAATCCTTCTGGGGGTCTCATAACCCACTCAGCTTTGGGGCTCAGAGCAGTCTGGGGTGTCTCCCATCCCACTGGAGCCCCTGAACCCATCAACTGCCCTTTGCCTGAGGGAAAGCAAGAGGAATTTGGGGGTAAATGAAACGGCCCAATTTTGGCAGCAGCCACCACGAGCTAGGGCCACCATCCCCCAGTGTTGGTGGCCCTCCAGAGCTGTGCTTGCTGCTCCTCACCTCGTGTACAGGAAGGCAGTGGGTTGCCAAATGGCTTTTGTAATAAACTGATAAGAAAACTGGAACACAAAGAGAAATAAAGATGTTTTGCCCCTCAAGTTGTTCCTGCAGTGATGTCAGCCAGTGCCCAGCTCTGGGAAATAAGGGTGTTTTTGAGGTTAGGAGTTGCTAGAAGGAGTCAAATGGTTTGAAATCAGAGTATCACCCATTGCAGGGTAAATTAAAACGCTCCCAAATAAATTACACAGGGAGGCCAGCATACAAAGAGGTGGAAAAACAAGCGGAGCAAAGCAGGGAGCCAGAGCTGTGTATGGGAAATCACGGGTAAACAGCCAGTGAATTCCCCAGGGAAGGGAGAAACTGAGAAGCAAAGATATCATTGTGAATGAATGCATTAAAAAGCCCAATTATTCAGGTAAAGACGAGCAAAAGGAGCAGGAAGCTTCCCTGAGTGCCCAGTTTGAACCATTTGTGCCAGCACCCGCCCATGCCAGCGACTCCCTGCCGGCTGCTGCCCTGCTTTGGGGCACTTTGGGGCAGTTTTAGTGGCAGCACGGGCAGTACGTGGGGTTGAGAGGAGGACAGCAGGAGAGTCGGGGTTCGGCTGTGTCCATGCACTGCCCCACTTCGGGTGCACCGGGACCCTGTGTCACCGCTGTCACCCAGACAGCGACAAGTGCCACCACCGTGAGTGTGTGCGTGAGCGCGTCCGTGTCCATGAGCGTGTGCACACGGGGGTGTGTGTGTCCCCTATTTCTGTGTGTCTGTCCCACCCCCTGTGTGTGTGTCTGTCCCTTATTCCTGTGTATCTGTCCCACCCCTGTGTGTGTCCGTGTCCCCTATTCCTGTGTGTCTGTCCCCTTCACCCCCGTGCCTGTCGTGTCCCCCCGCCACCCGTGTCCCCACTCCCACCCCACGCACGAGTTT
>WEIU01015876.1:292174-307764 GCA_013389925.1 Aegithalos caudatus
GCCTTTTATTTTGTTTTTAAAGCCTTAGGTCCAGCAAGTAAGAGGGTCTGGGAGTGTTGGGCTGAGCCTGCAGCCCTGCCCAGTGTGGGCTGGTGGGAGAGGAGAGGGTGAGAGCTCACCTAAGTCTGTGCAAGTGCAAACTGATGCCCTGATGCCACCTTGACACTTCTCGTGGTGTCCTGGCTGGAGAGGTGTTCAGTCACCTAATGGACACAGAAACCTGCCCTGTGTGACTGGGCTTGCAGGAGGAACATCCCATGGGAGCTGATGTGATTTTGCAGCTTCCCAGCATGCCTGAATTTTCCCTCCAGGATGTTCTTATTCAGGACCATCAGCAACTTTCAAGGGGCAGCAAAAGCCAGTACAGCTGGAGGAGGAAAATGATGCCATTGGGGTGTGGGGAGATGAGATCAGGTAGGGCTGGAGAGACATGGGAGCACCTTCCCAGCAGCCACCCGAGCTCCAAAATAGGGAGGGTTGGTTGGAGGTAGGACCTGGGTCTGGAAAACATAGAGTCATGGAATTGGTAGGGTTGGAAAAGCCCTCTAAGATCACGGAGTCCAACTGTTAACCCAGCAGAGCTGTGTTTGCTGCTAAACCATGTCCCCAAGTGCCACATCCCCACATTCCTTGAGCAGTTCCAGGGACTGTGACTCCACCACTTCCCTAGGCAGCCTGTTCCAGTGCCTGACCACCCTTTCAGTCAAGAAACCTTTCTGAATATCCAGTCTAAACCTCCTGGTGTAACTTGAGGCCATTTCCTCTTGTGTGTGCCAGGAGCCAGTCCCTTTGTCCATCCCTCATCCACACATGCTCTGGGGGAGCCTCCTCCCGCCACCCCTGAGGCTGCAGCACACAGGAGATGGTGCTGGTGGGTGCTGAGTACAGAGATTTCCTCCCTTTTCCATCCTTTTCCCACTAATCCCTTTAACAGGAGCTGACAAATAGACGCAGACAGGGCACAGGGGACATCTTCTGTCTGAGGCTGGTGATCCATGTGGAAGAGGGAATTGCAGGAGACCCGAGGCATGTGATGCAAGCAGCGAGCCTTGAGCACATTGCTTCAGTGCAGGGAGGGCTTTGCTCTGTGGCTGTGGCCATCTGGGTGTGGATTTTCTCTTCTCCACCAGTGGCTGGGGATTTTTTTTTAAAGCCCAGCTTTCGCTTCCTCCCCACTGAGCACATGTGATGCCTCTCCCCTCCTCCTCCTCCTCACCATCAGGAGGGTGATGGAGGTGACACTTGCTTTTCCACCAAGTTCCTGCATAACCCAGGCTTCTTGGAGGGGTTTTCAGCCTCCAAGTGCATTTTTCCCCCTCAGGATGATGCTTGCAAAGAGGGGTAGAGGTGCTGCCACGACCTCCCAGGCAGCAGGAGCTGCCTGCTGGGCCCTAAAACACAAGCATCCCATTGTGGCCAAAAATGTTGCTTCTAGGAAGACCATAAATAAGTAAACACCTCACACCAGGGCAGGTGTGTTAAAATTAACCCATAGGCTTGAGCCACGTGTGTTGTGGGTTCCCAGATTCACAAAAAAGTCACAAAACTCAACGAGGTCAGCTCTGACAGGATCATCTCTGCTTCTGCTGGCCCCATTGATGGCTTTCTTAGGAGCAGAGATGCTGAGTTTTCTGCCAAATTTCATGAACTTCCTCTTCCTCTGGGACTGACTAGAAAATAGTAAATAAGACAGATTAAAAAAAAATCAAAAAACAAACTCATTCAAGGTCTTACTCAAGAGGGTTTGAGCAAGTTACAACTGCAGGAGCTGCTGGAAGAGGTGTCCTGGAGAACAGAACTTGCTGCTGGAGGAGGTTTTGCACTGACCCTGGCATTCAAAAACACAAGTAAACACATCTCCTCAAATCAAGTCCTCCTAAAAGCAGCAGCAGTGACCCATCCACATAATGGTCCCAGCCTAAAATAGTGCTGGGGGAGAGGCTCTCCTGAAAAAGGCTCCTTTCTCCTCATTTCTCTATTTGCAGAGCTGCTGAGGAGTGGGGCAGGAGTGGCCCCAGCAGTGCCTGGACCCATGGCAGCAGCTTGGCGGGATTCAATGGGCACAGGCAGCTGGATTGTGGGGTCCAATCACCCCAAATTCTGTGGGGTTACTGCTTGGCTGACCCACCAGCAGCTCAGCCTGGGGGTGGAAACACAGCCTGGCACCACGATGAATTTTGCTCCAGCTGGAGATTGGTTCCAGGGATGGAGTAGCAGGGCCCCCAGAGCATCCCATGTCTCCCATTTTTAACCTGGTCCTCATGAAATCCATGGCAAAGAAAAGCCACAAAGAGGCTGAGGAGCAGGTTCCCATTGTGCTGGAGGAAAAGCCATTTTCCAGTAGTTTTGTGAGCCATTATTTTTGCTCCCAGCTCCCAGCAGTGAGACCGTGGAGACCAGCACAGGGTCCCACCCTGGAACTTCTTTGTTTCAAAAAAAAAAACAAAAAACAAAAAACCCCCCCAAAAAAACCCAACCTTTAAGACCATCAGGCAGGACTTCTGAAATCACTTCCTTCCCCTTCTGCTCCAAAACAACCCTTGTGTCCTCAGGGGGATTCCCACTGAGACACCCCCAGGGATGGCCCTGGACCCCAAAAAGCCACTGCTCCCTGTGGATGCCACACAAGGGGGGTATCCTTATCCAGCTCAGCCCAGAAAACAGGAAGTTTCCTCAGCCCCAGTGAGTCCAGCCCATGCCTGGAGGCCCCTTGGAGATGTCCATCCAAATTAACTTCAGATCAATTTTATTTGGTGTTCACTTCAAATGGGTGAAAGAATCACACCAAGTGTCTCTTTTAGAGCCCAAAATGATCACGTGGGGATTTGAGGGATGGGTGAGGACGGGGAGAGCATCATTACACCTTCCCAAGGTCCCAGCAAGCCTCCTGAGTGACTTATCCTGCTTCCTGCCCTTTGGGAGAAGGTTGGTGACGTCCTCCTACACTCAAGTTGTCCTTTAGCAGCTCTTCCATGGACACAAACCCTGTTGGAAGAAAACCAACATTAGATCTGCTTTGACTTTCAGTAAAAATATCAGAATCATTGAGGCTGGAAAAGACCTTTAAGACCATCAGGCACAACCATTCCCCCAGCACTGCCAAGGCCACAAAGTCCCCAAGTGCCACATCCACATGGCTTTAAATCCCTCCAGGGATGGGGACTCCAGCACTGCCCTGGGCAGGAAAACCTCCCTGCAGATGACGGATGCAATTCAGCTCCTCCGTTTTAAAACCCCTCCATCATCATTATTTATTTTAAAATCGCATCTTCCTGTATTTTTTCATTTAACACACCAATCAGACCCAAACTGGGCTCTTGAAGCCCACCCTCAGGAGTGCAGAGTTCTGTGACCCCTGGCTGGAGCAAAGAGGGAAGGTGGGAAATTGGGTCCACATGGATTTGTCCTACCCCAAAAAAGGAAACCAGCCCTGAGGCTCATTCCCAGCTGGAGTCCTTGTCAGGAGGCCAGTGTTGTTATCTAGGGCCTGGCTGGTGTTTCTTCTTTGGACCTTTGCCACTGCAGTTAAAATATCTCTCCCACCACTCCCAGCATGTAAAGGTCACGTTCCAGAGATTAATCTGGAGCCTCCCAGGCCAGCTCCTTGGCTCGGGATCCCTGTTGGGACCAGCGTGGAGCAAAAGCCTGGGGATGCTGGGTGTGCACTCCCAGTGCTGGAGATCCCCTGGCCAGGAGTGGGTCTGTCATCAGTGCCAGGTCCAACATCCTCTGTGAGCTGGACATGGAGCTATGGACAACTCTGAGCTAAACAGAAGCCAATTCCCCCATGTCAAATGGTTAATTCCATGTAAATCTGCTCCTAGCCCTCAGCCAAGCAGTCCTGGGAAATCCGAGTTTGCAAAACATGCTTTGGAGGCATTGAGTTTGTTTGACCAGCTCTTACAGCTGGTCCTGTGCATGGTTTTTGTCCAAAAAAGTCCTGGAATGACAGGAAAGGGTTTCCAAGTTAAATACAAGATGAGAGTAATCGAGTGCTTAATGAAATGGATATCAGTGAGACCATATCTAAATGAAGGGATAAGCTGTGCCTAAGGAGCAGAGGATGTGTGGGCAAGGAGAGAGGGAAGGGGAACAGGAATTCCATCATCCCCAGAGAGAGAGTGGATAGACTGTGGCACAGGAGATGGGAAGGACAGTGGGACCTGCAGTGCACAGTCACAAACCTTCATTCCAGAATCCTTTTCCCAGCTGGATGGACCAAACCATGCATCCAAATGTGCATGAAGCAGCTTGGGACAATACAAGGGTTCCTTGCCCATATCTCCCAGGGCTGCTCCTGGTGCCAACAGGGATTTTCCAGGAGAGGTGATGGTGGTGCTCCCTGGAACTGTTGCCTCCATTCTCTTCTTGTGATGAGGAGACCACTTGGAGGACTTGCTTGGTTATCCTGGCAGCACTGACATGGACACCACTGATATTCCAGGCTGAAATAAGGGAAAACTGTTCCACCACAAGCAGGTTGTGCAACCTCTGTCCTCGGAGCTTTTCAAGGCCCAACTGAATAAAGCCCTGCATAACCTGGTCTGACCCCAGAGCTGCTCCTGCCATGATCAGGAGGCTGGACTGAGACCTCCTGAGGTCCTTTCCAACCCACCTTATCCTGTCACCCTCTGATCCAAGGATCCCAAGCACATCACTGAAGGAGCAGCACCTGGTCTCCTGTGGCTCCACCGCCCTGAGCCGTGGGTCTCTGTCACAAACTGGGGGAGTCATGGGGAGTTTTACTGAGGCCAGCAGAAAGTCAGATCCCTTTCCTTCAGCTTCCACATGAACTTCACCCTGCAACCTTCCATGAAATCCAGTAAGTCTGGATTCTGCACCCTGCAGCTGGTGACATTTAATGACACTCACCTCGGGCTGGTAGCTGTCATTAAAACCACAGACTCCTGCAGAAACAAGGGAGTCTCATCACCACTGGGATCTACCTCTTCCTGGTTAGGAAACACCACGAGGAAGACCCTTCCCTCAGCTAAGAGCCTGCAGGTGTTTCCTGATGATTCCAGGCATGGGGACTGTCCAAGTTGTCCCTCTCAGTGAGTCAGTCATGGGGTGTCCACGGCAAAGTTTTGGAGACTCAGATGGAACCCTCGGGGCCCTGTGATTTTTAGAACAAATAGATCATCTGATAAGAAAACCCCAGGTGGAGATACTTTTGGGAGCAGGTATTTCCAAGGGAAGTGGATGGAGATTTCTCTGCAGATAGATAATCACCAGGGAGAGGGATTGCCTCCAGTTTACACGGGAGTGAGTCACTCACCTTCCTGTGGCAGGAGGAAACCCTCGGCAGATTGGCACTGCACAGACCTTTCCTTTGTAAGGAGGCTGCTATTTTGGGATACAATGCTACAATGCTCTGCCTCTTCCCAATGTCCCTCAGGGCCAGCAGTGTGGGCTGGGGAATCCCTGGCACATGGAGATCCTCCTCACCACCCTGGCTCTGTGCTTCCTGCCCCACCATGGAGGGATGGCAGCTGCTGGGAGCAGGGGGAAAAGCGGGCAGCTCTGGGCAAGGCTCAATCCTGGTGCTGACCAGGACACAGGGAATGGCTTCCCACTGCCAGAGGGCAGGGTCAGATGGGATACTGGGAAGGAATTGTTCCCTGTGAGGATGGGGAGGTCCTGACACAGGGTGCCCAGAGAAGCTGTGGCTGCCCCTGGATCCTTGGAAGTGTCCAAGGCCAGGTTGGACACTGGGGCTTGGAACAACCTGGGATAGTGGAAGGTGTCCCTGCCCATGGCAGGGGTGGAATTAGGTGACTTTAAAGTCCTCTCCAGCCCAAACTGTCTGGTGACCTTCCATGAGGGCCATGAGGAGATGGAACATGATCATCCCACATTAGGATGTGTGGGAAGTCTGGTGCTGAACTGCTGGGTGCCCTCTGCGCCAAAATTCAGCTCTCACTGAGAAACCCTAAACCCCAGTGAGACAGGATAAACGGCAGGATTGTGGGAGGAGCATCCACAGGAACTGGGGCATGAACTCTGCACCACATCCTGACATCCCTGGAATAACTGGGGCTGGGAGGGGTCTCTGCTGTCTCTGCTCCAAGCCTGACCTTTCATGAGGTCAGGTTTTATCAAGGACAGGCTTGACTGTCTCCAAGGATGGAGATTTTCCTACTCCCCAGAGGGATCACTCCAGCTCCTCCATCAGCCCTGCCTCTCTCAGCCCAACCATGCTCCCCAAGCTGTTTCTGCTCCCCAACTCCCTGAGCATTCCCATTCCATCATGCAGGTGGTTACAGGAGCGATGGAGGTTGTTCACAGGGCTCTTGAGCCTGTCCTGGCTCTCCAGGACTCTGGAGGGTGCAGGAGAGGATCTTCCAAGTGCAGCTGCAGTGGGACATTGCATCTGTGGGATCAGTAGCCCACAGCATTGGGTTAACCCTTCACATCCCTTCTTCTGCCAGCTGTACCTCCTGATGGCACCTGGTGTCCCCAAGATGCCAGTGAGGAGAGGGATGTCCCCAATCCTTGGGGAGGATTGGGATGAGGGGATACCACAGAGGGCTGATGAAAACATGGGTAAGGCAAAGGGCTCTGTTTAGGTATCAGCAAGATCAGAAGCAGGTTGGTCCAAGGGACAGCCTATTCCTGGGAAATGCTTTTTTTGATGGGAAAAGGGATGCTCAGAAGGCAAAAAACATTCCCACATCCTGACGAGGGCGACCTGCAACCCGAATCCGTCCTCCCTGCAGGACTGACGTGCTCTGTGTCGACAAACTTCACCTCAGCTTGTGCAACCACGGAGTTTCCATGTGCCACCCACACTGCTGTGCATCCCAGGTGCCACCCCAGAGCAGGGAGGGCAGCACGGGGCTGCCCAGGGCGTTCCCACCTCGGCGGGTTCCGCGTGGAGTTCCAGCCCGAGTTGGGACACGCCGCCGCCAGCAGCCGAGCGTGGCACAGCAGCTGAGTCAGAGGTGCTCTGCAGCACAGCCAGCCCTGCCTGGCATTTCTGGGAGTCTGGGCATGTAGGAAAAGCAAACACGGGCAGCAGAGTGTGCCTGCCAAGTCAGCAGCAGCCAGGATGGGGAAAATTCCTTGTTTTGTGTGGTTTAGATGCATCCAGGGGCACACCTGGGGTGTCTGGGGTTTTGTGGCATGGTTTTGTTTGTGTAAATGCTGGTCAGATCATGGAATCATGGGATGGTTTGAGTGGGAAGGAACCTCAAAGATCACCCAGTGCCACCTCCTGCTTTGGGTAGAGACACCTTCTATTACTCCAGGTTGCTCCAAGCCCTGGCCAATGTGGCCTTGGACACTTCCAGGGATCCAAGGGCAGCCACAGCTTCTCTGGACACCCTGTGTCAGGGCCTTGCCACCCTCCCAGCCAAGAATTCCTTCCCAACTCTGCCATCTGGCAATAGGAAGCCATTCCCCCTTGTCCTGTCCCTCCAGGCCTGTGTCCCTCTCCAGTTCTCCTGGAGCCTCTTTAGCCACTGGAAGAGGCTCTAAGTCTTCCCAGAACTTTTTCCTCCCCAAGCTAAAACCCTCCAGCTCTCCCAGGCTTTTCCAGAGCCCTTTTCCTGAGCTTTCTTAAACCACGTATTCCCAGATAGGCATCTTCTCTCTGAAGGACCAGTATGAAGCTTAACCAAGCTCATGTTTATGCCTCCAAGTGCTGGGACTTTCCAGAGTTAAGATCTGCATTTGTGGATGGGCAAAGCAAATGGATTAGGTATTTCATGGAGTTAAAAGCCGGCACAAATTCTTGTTTCATTTCCCCTGTGACTCAGAGATGAACACTCACTTCCTGGCATGGCTCCCGTGTTTGCCATTGCTCCCCATCAGCTGTTCCTGGGGAAAAAGAACCTTTCCCAGGGCAGGAGCAATGCCCTCAAAGCAGGAAAAGCAATTTTTTGCTGGAAAATCACAGGTCTTTGTAGTGGAGAGGGGCTGGTTTTATGCAGGTGATGTATAAACCCAGCTGCCTGCTCAGCTGAGGCCAGGCTTATTTAGAATCACAGAATCATTAAGGTTGGAAAAGCCCTCTAAGGTCATTGTGTCCACCATTAACCTTGACCCTCCGGGTTCACCACTAAACTGTGTCCAAGTGCCCTAATTCAGTGCTCTCAGGCACTGATAATCCACTAGGATTGAACAAACTCACCTTTGGGAGGGCAACATGAGGCTGTTCTCTGCCTTTTGGTGAGAAACCAGCGCTGAATTTGTATTTGTAAGGGGTTTATTGCTGCTTTCTGATGCTCAGGCTGAAAACAATCCAGTTTTCAGTAATCCAAGCTCATAGTAAACTCCAACCACTCAATAGATCTCCATTTTTACATTGGGATATTAAATTAGGGGATTACATATTGTTAAAATGCTTTGATTGGTAATTACAGCCATAATGCCTTACAGCCTTAATGCTCTAGGAGAATAAAAATCCCTGGGGCCCTTCTTATTCTCTTTCACATTTTGGGGTTTTCACCCCTCCACCTCTCAGAGCCTCACCCTCCAAATAGCATCATTTCACTGGAAAAAAGAAGCAGCAGAAGACACCAGCTGAGAGGAGTGGGGTTGATCTCTGTGCCTTTGCTCTTTTGCAGCAGGGATAAACCACTTTTGCCCTCGGGATGGAGCTTTGTGGTCACTTTGCTTCAGCCAGCAGGATGCTGCAGCCCAGAGCATTATCTCTGGGAAACAGAGAGAAATAGGAATTAAATCAGCTGGAGACACATCAGCACATTGCTCCCACCGCTTCTCCTTCATTCAGGAAGTTTTGGTTCCCCTTTGTGTGTGAATATTCAGCTCTAAACCCACATTTCTCCCACACCCACCCTCTGGACAGAGCATGTCAGGCCATGCACAGAACGGGGAAAAAAGTCCCAAAATTGGCTTACACCAATTGGCTTACACTTTCAACTCTGTTTCACTTCCTTCCTAGCCTTGGCAGAGGACAGGTGACTCCAAGATCTCCATGGCTGGTGGCCTCTAAGGCCAACATTCCTCTCCCAATGTCCTCTACTTCTGTCTGCATCAAGGAGCTTCCTCCTCATCCAGGTCCAGTCTCCTTGCAAAAGGAGATTTCTTAGGAGCTTCCTCTCTCCTTCCTTTGCTGGCACCCAGTGTCAGGGGAAGACTTGACAGAGACACCTTTTGTTTGGAAAAGGTGCTGGGAAAAGGGAATCAGTCTAGGATTTTTACCTTTGGTCTTCACCATGAGAGTGATGAGGCCCTGGCACAGGTTTTCCAGAGAAGTTGTGGCTGCCCCATCCCTGGAAATGTCCAAGGCCATCCAGGTTGGAACAATTTGATTTTAGTGGAAGATGTCCCTGCTCATGGCAAGGGGTGGAACTGGATGAGCTTTGAGGTCTTTTCCACAAACCATTTTGTGACTCCATGATTGGAGGCTGCACCCAGATCCCAAGGTTTGCAATTCCCTCTGGATGAACAAGAGCCAAGCTCCCAGGCTTCACAGCTGGGATTGTTTGAGGTTGGAAGGGGCTTTTCTTCGGGAAGGACACAGCTTCTTCCCTGCTTCCCTGGCTGTAGGAAGAGAGGTGGAAAAGGGATTTTAAGGCTGGCCAGGGTGAATGGAGGCATCTGCCTGAGAAAGCACCCAGAGAAACTCAGGGTAGAGGGGATGGCTGGTGCTGATAACCAGGACTGCCATGGGATGTGGCCCCATGGGGAACACTGGAAAGGAGCCATCCCTGTCCAGCCCAGCAGCTGGGAGCTGATACAGTCCCTGTGCAGCTGAGCCCCAGGGAGAGCAGAGCTCTGATAAGGGCAGGGAGCTGCCAGGTGCCAGCATCTCCATCATCCTCCTGCTCTGGAGGTCAACCAGCTCTTCCCACAGCACTCCTGACCCACACACGTCTGCTCTGGATGTGTCCTGTCCTTCCTGAACATCCACCATGGATGCAGAAAGCAACCCAGCAATCCCTTTCTCTCTGCAGCTGTAAATAAGGAGGAGAAGGGCTCCCCTCATCTTCTCCCAGCCACACAATGGCCTTGAGCCCTGTGAAACTCCTGGTCCCCCAAAACTGCTCTCAGACACATTTTTGTAGAGCCTCCCTTCAGGGGGTTATTCACTCACTCTCTGTCCAAGATGGAATTTTTCTCAGCTGCCCTGGAGGGATCATAGAATCACAAAATGGGTCACATTGGAAGAGACCTCAGAAACAGAAAATTCCTAAGGATGGGAAGGACCTGTAAGACCATCGAGTCCAACCATTACCCAGCACCACCATTTCTACCTTTAAACCACATCCCCAAGTGCCACATCTACACATTTCTGAACAGTTCCAGGGATCCAGGGGCAGCCACAGCTTCTCTGGGCACCCTGTGCCAGGGCCTCCCTACCCTCCCAGGGAACAATTCCTTCCCCATATCCCATCTAACTCTGTCCTCTGGCAGTGGGAAGCCATTCCCCTTGTGCTGTCACTCCAGGCTTGTCAGAAGTCCCCCTGGAACACCCTTGGAGCCCCTTTTGGCACTGGAAGGAGCGTTCTCCAGGCTGAAGAGAAAACTCTGAGGATCCAGGATACTCAGCCCTCCCCATCTCCTGCCCTTCACACGACACCATCCACCTGCAGATAAAAATACCCCAGTGGGAGCAGGCAGGGATGGACCTGGCCGGGGACAGATAAATGCCGGGATCACAGCAATGTGCCCCGGCGAGTTTCGGGTTACACATTAACAGGGAAAGGGAGAGAGCAGCCCTGAAAGTGACGCACGAGCAGGCAGGGAATTCATCGCAGGACTGCACTCGGGACAGCCTCATCCTGACGTGCTCCTGGCAGCAGCACGGCTCTGTGACCTGGACACACGGAGACTTTTGGGATCAGTTCTGTCTCCATCAGGCCAGAGACAATTTGCTGGAGGATTTGTCAGTCAGACAAACTTGTACTGCCAAGGAAGTGGGAAATCAAATGGAGACTGTAGGAAAGAGAGGGGCAAACTTTTAAGCATGGCACGTTGTGACAGTAAAAAGTGATGGTTTTAAACTAAAAGAGAGGAGATTTAGTTTAGATACGAGGTGGAAGTTTCTTATAATAAGGGTGGGGACATCCTGGCACAAGTTACCCAGAGAAGCTGTGGCTTCCCCTGGCTCCCTGGAAATGTCCAAGGCCAGGTTGGATGGGGCTTTATGTCAGCAGAGAGGCCACATCCAATTCAAAGCGCCAAGAAGCACCTGGATAGCCATGGAAACACAGCCAGACTGGGATGGGACAAAGGGCAGACACCGAGTCCTGCTCCAGATGTCCGGATGCCTCACGTTCACGTCTGGTCACAGGCAATCAGAGAAAGAGCAGGAAAGCTGCCAGTTCCTGGAGGAAAACAAACCCCATAAACCTGCCAAGCGTCCCTGCTCTGAGATATTTACACTTTCAACGTGTTCTCATGGAAATTAATCCCAGTCTCACCCCTGCAGGTATGGTAAACACTAGGAGTGAGGAATGGGGAGAGGCCAGGACAGCGGAGCAAGGGGAACAAAGCTGTTTGGGTGTACCAGCCTTCCCCGAAATGTGGTGGAACAGGCCCAAGCAGGACCTGGCAGGGCTGCTCGGGCTCCCTCCCAGCCTGGCTGGACCTCCAGCCCTCCGTGGACATCCCGGCTGCCCAATGAGTCCTTCTCCCCCATTGGGACCTGGAGCAGGCTGGTTCCATCCCCTGGGCATCCCAACAGCCCCTTCAGGGTTTCCTCAGCCTGCACCAGGTCACAACAAGCTCCAAAGAAGGATTTTTAATTCCACTGGGAATTAAAGCAAGGAATTCTTCGCAGGGGGGAAAATGCATCATGCCCTGTGAAAATTATTTTCCCCCATCAGTAGAATTCCGCTCTTCCTGCATGTTTTATGAATCTGGTTGTTCTTCCCAGCCTGTATATTTTTTTCTCTCCTCTTTTTCTTGATATTTTAAAATATTTCTTTCTGTTTTCCTGTCCTGGCAAAAAGCAGTGAGGGATGTCAGCCGCTGAGCTGTCGCCTGTCCCCGTGGCCGTAGGAGCGGTGTGATTCGCATCCACATGGCACCCCCACGTGGGGAAAGCCTGGAGGCTCCGGCTCCAGCCTGACAAAATTGCCTTTTCATGGAAGGGAGGAAGGGAGTAAGGCTGGAAATAACTCGTTCAGTGCCACCATGAGATTTGAAGGCCTGGAAGAAACACTCAGAACAGAATTGTGGATGTCTGATAATGTGAAACGCAGTTTCTGGCTCTACCTGCTCCTGGGAGCAGTCGGGAACATTACGGACATTATGGCTAATTATTCCAGATAATTTTGTCCTTTCTTTATTTTTCAATTTTTTATATTTTTCTTCATTTTTTTTCCTTTTAATTTTTTCATTATTTTATTCTTATCAATATGACCTTAGATGTATTTTCCAATATAAATGAATTAATGATTCTTTGTGTGTCTCTCTCAACCATTATGTCCATTAAGCTTTTTATTACTTATATGTTCATTTAAATATAAAATAAACTCTTATATATTCATATATATCCACACATAATGTAAAATAAATTTTCCTATACAAGACAGCTGGAGAGGGACTTTGGACAAGGGATGAAGCCACAGGAATGGCTTTCCACTGCCAGAAGAAATGGATGGGATATTGGGAAGGAATTTCTGGCTGTGAGGGTGGGGAGTGTCCAAGGCCAGGTTGGACAGGGATTGGAGCAGCCTGGGACAGTGAAAGGTGTCCCTGCCTTCAGGCAACCTTCAGGTTGTGAGGTCCCATATTTTTTGTTCCCCATTGTTTGTGCTTTTTGGTCTGAAAATTGTCCTTGGTCTTCAGCAGGAAAAGGATTTGTTTTGTCTCCCTGCTCTGTGAAGGGAGCTGACTGGCACTTAATGTGAGGTTCAGAACTGCACCTTAGCAGCACAGAACCTGAAAACATGAAAGCTAAAACTTAAGGCATCATCATGAGCCCAGCAGCAGGTTCCAACTCGCCGGATCCTGCTCGGAAGCGCATCCTGGCAGCCAAGAACACTGCAACACATCACATTTTTTGGACTTAAAAAGGTTTAAACCCCTGAAGGGATTAAATTCAGATGTGAAGAATGAACAGGCCCAATGGGACAATGGAGCAGCTGCTTGGGAGCCAGGATGTGACATGTTGCCTTCACCCGAGGATGGGAATCAAGGGAGCCCCGTTCCCTAAAGTTCCTCTCCAAATTTTGCTTTTATGGCTAAATTCTTCTTCTCTTTATTTATTTCCTTTTCTTTCTCTTCTGGATGAGGGAATAAGATGCCCTTTTCAGCTGTGGCTTGTCATCATCAGCTGGAATTTGGCTCCTGGGGTTTCCAGCCTTGATGTCTCATCTCTGTTGGGGTTCCCTGAGAGGTGTATATTGCTCTGGGACTGTATTCTGTACCCTCCTTCATACAAAATGAAATAAAGCAAAATGAAATGAAATCAAGTAGAATGAAATTAAAATTAATTAAATTAAATTAAACAAAATTAAATTAGATGAAACAAAACAAAGGTCAATAAAATATAAAATAATAACTGGTCTAGTGGAAGGTGTCCCTGTCCATGGCACCGGGTGATCCTTAAGTGTCCCTTCCAACCCAAACCATTCTGGAATTCCATGAGATTCAACTGCCTTAAAGTCCTGCAGTCAGAAAGGAGAAATCAAGGTATAAAGGCTCAGCATAAGCCAAATTCAAATTATGCTGTGAAAACAAGTATTTTGATAAACTATACAACACTTAGACACTTATGCTATTGACTTTTTGATAGTCTTTATTTCACATCCTTTTTCTCCCCTATTATCAGCAGTATTATTAAGATGTGGAAGAGCCACGGGCAGCTACAAGAGGCAGCTCCATCAGGATTTATCATCCCAGATACAAAATCCTCCAGGACTCACGTCAAACCTGCAGCACTCCATGAGTCAGGCTACAGGGAATTTGTGGTCAAATAGATAAAACATAATCATTCATGGAAGAATACAAGCAAATAGTGGAAAAACAACGGCATGATAAGGGAGGATGATACATCTGCCTGCAGGGCTGGCAACTAAAATGCTTCTCAGTCCTGCATGTAGAAGTCTGGACATGATTTTTTGAACAACCTGGGCTAGTGGAAGCCGTCCTTACCCATGGCAGGGGGTGGAACTGGATGAGCTTTAAGGACCCTTTCAGCCCAAAGCATTCCATGATCCCATGATTCCATGAAGGGCTGCACACACAGATCCCATCCCCTTGCAGCCCTAATAGAGAGATGCAATACATTTTCACAGCATCTGCTGATGCACCAGGGGATGCAGGGGTCTCACTAATCATTTCGAGTTTTCCAGGGAGAAAGAGCTAAGACTAATTAGCAGCACTAAATAAACTAATAGCTGGAGGGGAAAGCAGAATTCAAGTGGCATTTTAGTTTTAGGGGTGGTTAAACCCTCTTTAAAGGCAAGGGGTCACTTTCTGGAGCAAAGCAGCTCATCAATAATGAAGGAGCCGGCGATGGAGCAGTGACAGCAATGCTGGAGCACTTGGGAAAATGCAATTATGGGAATTGCCTGACACTCTGCAAACTGCCCTGGTAATTTGCTTAAGGGAAACAGCCAAATGCACGTTAATATTTCAAAGATTTTGTTGCAGCAGAACTAATAAGCACAGGCTAGGAAAGTCAGTGCTGGGGAGGGGGGTTAAAACCCCCAAAGTACTTTTGATCAGAGGTTTTTAATTCACACCCAGTGAAACATGACAGGGCTGGGAGCATCACTTCTGCCTCATGAGCTCTCTGTGTCTGCAATGCTCAAGAGTTCAGCTTTGTTTTATTTTCCTTTGGTTTAAAACCAACCCCGTGCAAAGGCTCGTGTCGGGGTGCTCAGCTCCTTGGGATGCACCAGGATCTGGGTGCCAGCATCAAGGGATTCTCCAGCTGCTGTCAGGGGGTGATGGTCCCTCAGGTACTTCAGTTCAAGTTCAGCTCTTGCTGCCCAGGTTTGTTTGGGCAGCCTGGAAAGTGCTGGAGGGAAGGGGATGGCTCCTTTGTGCTGGGGAGCACCCCTGGAATGCCACCAGCTGTGTCCCGCACCCCAATCTCAGTGTGTGGATCCTGCACTGGGCTCGTGCCTTGGAGGGCACTGCACTCCTCTGGGCACCTCCCTGAACCCCTGAGCACCCCAACAGCATCCCAACCACTCCCCGTGCACCCCCTGCACTGCCCCATGCACACCCTGCACCCTCCCTGTGCAAACCCCTTCACCTCTGTGCATCCCCTTGTGCAAACTCCAAACCCCTCGGGTACCCCTTGTACATGCCTTACACACCCCTGCACCCTGATTGTGCTCTGCTGTGCACCCCACACACAGCCCATCACCCCCTCCTTGCACCCCTATAGTGCAAACCCCACTGTGCACACCCCATACACATCCCCGTTGTGCACCCCACATTGTGGGCACCCCATGCACATCCCCATTGTGCACCCCACATTGTGCACACCCCATGCACATCCCCATTGCGCACCCCACATTGTGCACACCCCATACACATCCCCTTTGTGCACCCCACATTGTGCGCACCCCATTGTGGGCACCCCATGCACATCCCCATTGTGCACCCCACATTGTGCACACCCCGTTATGCACACCCCATGCACATCCCCATTGTGC
>WEIU01015876.1:308632-345922 GCA_013389925.1 Aegithalos caudatus
GAGGGTGGCCCTGCAAGGTGGGTGACGGGGAAATGTCGGGAGAGGGTGCCGGGGATCGGGCACGGAGGGCCGGGGTGGCGGTGGGCTGGGATGGGTTGGGAGTGAGCTCTGGAGGTGGGACAGGGCAGGGATGGGGACGCGCTGGTGAGGATGGAGGTGCGGGGGGGGCAGCGCCGGCCCAGGGACCCCCGTTTCCATCGGGGGCTCTCCAAGGGAGGTGGAAGGCTGGGAGGGGGTCGGTGCTGCCGAGGGCTTGGCTGCATGGAGGAGGCATTGAGGTGGTGCCGCTCCTGGGGTGCTGCCACGGGAATTTTGGGGGGGGGGCTCGCGTGGTGTGTCGGGTTGGTTGTCTTGGGGAAGAAGGTCACGTCTGGAGTTGATCCAGGGACGCGGACTATCCCGGCGTGTGCCAGCGGCACGCAGGAGAGCACACGGCAGCAGGGGCAGCCGGAATTGTGCGGCGTTTTCGCACACGTGCGATGGGAACAACCTGCGGATGCAGCGGGGAGGCTTTTCCGTGACCCTGCGCTCCCTGGGGATGTGGGGTGCTGCCCACCGGGGGGACTGGTGTGGGAGCGGAGGCAAGCGGGAATGGAAATTGGGGATAAAGGCTGTGCCCCGTGTGGCTTGTCTGGGTGGGCAGGTTGGTATCTGGGAGACCTGAGCTTGTAGCGGGGGATCTGCCAGCTGCTCCGTGGTGATTTCTGGTTTTTTTGGGGTTTCTGCGGAATGCTCGGGGCTGGAGAGAGGATGGAGAGGCTGCTCCTGTGCAGGCACCGGGAGAAGGAGTTCCGTGGGGCTGAAATCTGTGCCTGTTCCATGTCCGTGGGGCTGCCCGCTTTGGGATGCTCTGGGCCGTGATGGTTCGCAGCCCCATGGAGGTTTTTGATGTGGCACTGGGATTTCTCCTTGGGATGTGGAGATTACCCGGTTCTCCCAGCTGGCAAACCCCTGCAGTAATGACCAGGAGAGGAGGGAACATAAACAGGTTTCCCTTGTCATGCCCTGAGCTCCCCAGTAGCCCTGGCAGGCAGCTGCAGTGAAGGTCTCTCCGTGGCTCATTCCTGCCTCCCAGCCTCTTGTTTTACGGGTGGATCTGCTTTTGACAAAAAAAACCCCAATTTAATTTCGATTATTTCCATTTTAGTCCGTGTTTGGTGGTGTATTTATTTTACATGCGTGTCGTTCTTTGCCTGCGTTATTTCATTTATTTCCATTACCTGGGTTGTGTCGTGTGGGATTATTTATTTTGAGTTGGGCTTTTTTTATATACAGATAAAACCAAAAATGCTGAAAGTTCATGTTAAAAATAGACACTTTTTCTCCTTAAAGTCAGAGGCATACATGTGATTTATTTTTTTGGCGTCATGTGAAAAACTTGCCTTTATGTGATGTTGGGATTAAAGGGTGCTTGTTGCTGGGGCATGGTTTTCAGAGTTAAAATAGAGGAGCTGATGAGATCCAGGATTTTTTTTTTTAATTTTTTTTTTTTTGCCTGGCTAGTGGAGGAGAGAGAGATGGGTGCCCTCTTCCTCTGTGAATTTCTCATCCCTCTGCAGTAACAGTTTGGCATTTCTGTCCTCGTGAATGCATAATGTGTTCAGAGATACTGGTGATCATTTTTTAGGCCGATATGTGGATTCCCTGTGATCACTAGAGGGCTTAAATGCCAAGACCTCTTCTTTTATAAAAAACAAGAATAAAACCATTCCGAGGTTCCCTTCCAAAACCAAATCGTTCCCAATACCTGTGCCATTGGTGCTCTCTGCCAGTTACTAAGTAGGTTCCCAAAATATTGGAATTTTAGCTGTGCAGGGTCACAAGGCTCAAAGGAGAAATACAGCAGTGTTAAAAATGTAAAGCCAACCTTCTGAAGCCTTTTCCAGTTTGTTTCTTTCCTTGTTGAAATGTGACTTGAACAACAGAAAAAAATAAGTGGTCCTTGAGTATGTTTGTTTGTTTTCTTGTTGGAATTGACTTGAACTACAGAAAATATAAATCCTTGGGTTTGTTTGGGTTTTTTTTTTTAGGTGAAAGTTACACAAGAGCTGAAAAACATTCAGGTTGAGCAGATGACAAAACTTCAGGCCAAGCATCAGGCAGAATGTGACCTACTGGAAGATATCAGGTAAGGCTACAGAAATTGTTACCAAAATTCCTTTAAGGTCCAGTTTTTGGAAGAACATTTGAGTTACAAAATTCAGGAACTGACGATGGAATTTCCTCTTTGGATTTCCTGCTTTTAGGCTGTTAAAGTTTTGACACAGCTGGAAATTATAACTGGAGCTAACACAATGCAAGCCATTTTTTCTTCTCTTCAATGGGGGAAATGTTAAAAGAAACTCACAAACAACATCCAAAAAGCATCGGTCTTTTCAGCAATATTTATTTACATAATATTCTGAGACTTTGATTTACCAGTTGCAAAAGGCTGCTAAAATTACTAAAATATTTTAAAGCCACTGATGATTTATGTCTCACTAGAGATAGCTTTGAAAAGCACTTTCAAGCAGATTGCATTTTTTACCAGAAAGTTACAAGAAGATATTTGCATTTATAATTTAAATCTCTGCATGTGTTCAAAACAATAGAGAAATTCCACATGACATCAGTTGTGGGGGTTTCGTTATTCCTTTTACCTAATGTGATTTGCTTCTCCTGAAATTCAAGGTTTGCTTTTAACAAAACATGGTGGGAGTGGGTGCCTGGCATTATATGGAGGATTAATCATTCAATTTCCTGTAAAATATTCAGCACAAGTCCATTGCCTCCCTGCTCTTTTTGGCAGTGGGTAGTCCACATGTTAATTATTTAAATGAGATTTCCTGCTTGATGTTTATGTATTAAATGCAAGTGTTTGGCTTTGACAGATGAAGTTCTGTTTGTCTCACTATCAGCATCCTTCATAAATCAGAATGTCAAGGCTGGAGCCTTTTCTCCCCCTTGTTTTTTTGGGTGTTGAAACACTTCTTTTTTGTATGGGAAAGATCACAGTGTTCATTTCCTCAAATTAAGATTATTCTGGGGAGTGTGTAACTTGCAAATGCTGAGTAATAAGTAACAGACAGATCCAAGGAATTTTCCCCCCTTAGATGGAAACTTATTTTTAGAGCATCTTGGCCGAGTGCTGCTGCTCCAGCCCAGGTTTTGTTAGCAGTTGCTGTTTTCCAGGAGCTTATGATCAGACTTCTGTCTGTATTCTGCTGAAAGATGTCATAAGCCTGTGGATACAAACCCAGGAAAACGTGAAAATGCCGGCTTAAAATATTTCCTTTAAAGTAATTTAATTTCTGCAGTTAATTAAATTTTTTGGATTTTAATGCTGGGGATTAGGAAGCCGGGTTAATATGTTTAATTCTCTCCCGTGGTCACTGGGTGTGTTCAGCACTCTGGTTGCAGAATTGCTGCGTGGATTTACAGATTAAACATTCTTTCAGTGTGGGATGATGGGATGGGGGATGACAGCTCCGTGGTGTCAGTGATTTCTTCAAATGTCAAATGAGAGAATTCAGAACTGGGGAATTTGGGGGTAAAAGCATTTGCTGAACAAGCCCTGATCTTGGTGTGGGAGGCCTTTGGATTGGGAAGGGGGAAAGCTTTGGGGGCTCCATGGTGTTGGTCAGGCTGTGATGCTCCTGTGAGAAGCTGGGTGTCCACCTCACCCTAATACCCCCTGTAATTTATGGCTGGATTCAGGATATGCAGCCACTGTGGTTCTGGAGAGTTCCAGAAAGCTGGCACCACACACAGGATCTTTTTGTCTCTGGAAGGAAGGTTTGTTTTTTATAGAAAGCACCCTGCTGTTATCCAAAAGTATGGAATTTGAGCGGAGTGCCATTTGTTTATCAAGACTGAGGAGAGTTTGGGTCCTTTGGTAGTGTTTTTGAAGCTTTCAGGCACTGCAGGAGCCCAACTTTGTTCTTGGAATTCCAGAAACTGAAGTGCTTGCAGTGGCAACAGGAAACACTGAATCAGGGCTTGCAAACCAGTGATTGAAAATGCATGTTTGAAAAAGTTACTTTATTGTGAATAATTGCTTCATTTGCTGGCACAAAAATGCAAGCATTCAAATCACATTTTTTGTATCGCTTCGGTTGGGTTTTATGTGCAACTAAAGAGAAGTGATAGGAGGGAAAGATCAGAAAGTTCTCCAGCAGAATGCATCTATTGTCTGGTGTATTAGCAGATGATTTTTGGCAGTCTACCAGCCCATAAAGCATGCTTGCAGTTCTAGCAGCTTTGATATCTTTATGCAAAACTGGGGATTCTTGGTCAGGGTTGAGGTATATGTGTGTAACTACCCTTTTTTTTTTGGATGGCTTTTGACACTGTAAAATTCTAGTATTAATTTTAAAAAGTACTGAATATCCATTTCAGTCTTAACAAACTGTGTTGTCGTGTTCCTCTGTGGAAGCTCAGTAGCACTAGAGCTGAAGTCTCTTTCCCTGACCTGACAAGACTCTAATAAAAATTGAAATGTTTGAAATGTGTTAGCAAATAGATTTAGAAATACATTTCTGTGTTTATAATCTCTGTTTGGCTCTTTGTGTTACATTTCTTCATGCTGGAGAATTTGGGGAACAAGTGGTTCAGGATGCTTTTAGGGTCTTTGGCTTACTTTTAGGCATGGTGTGTGCTTATCTTCTGTAGCTTACTAAAGCTATCTCATGCCTTCTTCTCATGCCTGGGAGATCTGTGTTGGCACTAGCATAAAAAAGGTTGTCTTTCTGTCACTGAGGTGGAGAAAAAGGCTTTTTCCTTGACAGGTAAATGTAGGTTTTGTTGTTGTGATCCAGAAACCCTTCAACATTTATGGCAAGGAGTCCTTTGCTCCACCCACAGTGGCTGCTTTTAGGCACTGAGTGATTTTTTTTTGCTGGTCTATGAATGTCTGAATTTATCAGAGGTGTTGGCAATATTCATGTATTTTATTTTGGTTTTAAAATTGCCTTATTTGGCTGATGGTAGTACATAAGTCACAGCCAGGGTCTGCAGATGCTCTTAGGACACAGGGATGCTTTCCTCTTGTGTGTGTACCAGTGCCTGCAGAACTGTAAAGAACTGTGTATGATTCACATTTTAATTCAACTTGGCATGTCTGTGAGGTATTTATGTGCTGCAGACTTTATAAACTCATTAAGTGATAATTGCTTTACATTAAACGTTGGGCCTTGCTTTCTCAAAGGCTAAGGGTCTGCTTTTCCACAGCACTTGTTACACCCTTTCAGGCTTTGCTGAGGTATCCTAAAATGTCCTCTTTAAGACTTCACATTTGTGTTTTGCTAGAGAGAATGAAGCTGTGCTTAAGTGTCTGTTTTAACTTTAGTCTGGACTAAAGGTGTAGGGCCAGGTCCACTAATCCTGCTGCAGCCCAGGGTGGGCGAGTTTTATGGATCACCCACCTGAAATCAAACCTTCCCTGGCTTTTCTCACAGGTTTTTTGGTAAATCCAGTCCCTGGTCCAGTGTAGCATGAGAGGGAGGAGGGATGATGAGTACCTGAGGAAGGAGAGGGAAAGCAAAGCTGCTCAGCAGCAGCCCAGGTTCACACGGGTTTAAAGTCAGTGTGTAACCCCAGCCTGGTGCCCCTGTAGAAGGCACAGCTGCTGCTTTGTGAGTTACAGCTCTGGAAAATTCATCTTATTTAAGTCTTAACTCGTTTTGGCTGTCTGGATGTGTTGATCTACGTTGCTTCATCCTTTTAAGTCATTTGAAATGAGATGTAAAGATTGTCTGATTTCTGGCTGAGATGGAGTAACAATACAGTCCTTTCATTTGTTGGCTGCTGAATTTACTTGTTTTCAGGGTTTGTTCTTTTTTTTTTTTTCACATTCATAGTTTAAAAGGAATTGCCAAAAGGACAGGGTCACAATCTACTCCTGATAGGGATGCGAATCTGTTTACAAATACTTCCTTCTGTTTCCTTCCCTCTTCTGTCCTTGTGGTTTCTGCCTCTTGACATTTTCTTTTTGATAAAGCTGCATTTCTCTGTGTCACTCACCTTTCTGCTGCTGCTGCCTTGCCTTTGTGGGGTGTCCTTGTGGGGCCCTTCCAGCTCAGAATGTTCTGTGATTCTGGGATTTTCTGTCTTCCACCCTCTCCCCCAAAGCTCTGCCTTCTGACCATTCCTTCTCCCTTCTAATTTGTCAGCTTCTTTTTTTTGTTTGTTTCTTTTTTCCTGCCAGGTGCTTCATCTCCTCCCCTTCTTTATCCAGTTCTGACCTTGTGAATTTCAATTAGTTCTCTATTCCTGAGATTCTTTCTTGTTTAATGTTCAGCAGAGCCACTGAAGATGTGTTAAGCCAAGTGGGGAGATCTTGTGGCTCTTCCTTACCAATCCCAGCCCTTCCCTGTCTTAAATGCTGTTGCTGGGCTGTCCCTCCTGCAGGTTGTGAGGGAAGCAGTAATTCCAAGGCAGGATTTGTGTTTCTCTGCCCAGGATGAGGACAGAGAACTCAGCCTGTCATAACAAGCCAGAGCGAGCAGCACAGATATTTAAAAAAAGAAAGTAAAAGTATGAATGAATTTACATCCATAGCCAGCCAGTTCCTGCTCGTTTTAACATGTCATTTTCTGTGCTCAGTTATGCTCCATGGAAGCTTTTGCTGTTGGATACACTTTGTACTCCCTGGTGGAATTTGTGCTCCTGGAATCTGGCTGGCTTTGTTGGCAGGTTCCTGATAAGGTTTATGGCAGCTGGGGCTGAGTCTGGAGTAGAGACCAGCAGCAGTTCCAGTTTTTAAATACAGCAAATCTACAAGACCCCTGAAAAGATTCTGTGTTAGGGAGGAGCCTTGTGGAGCTGTGGAAGGAGGAGCAGATGGAGAAAAAAGCTGTAAAATAATGTGTATTTACATGTGTGTGTAGCCATATATATTAGAATTCCATAAGAGATTCTGAATAATTTGGAGAAATCTCTGCTTTTCCTGCCCCCAGGCCTGGTGGTGGTGGTGAGGAGTTTACTTTTTTTCCTATTCTTTGTGCTCCCCAGCTGCAGGGAATGTAATTTATTTGGATATTCCTGAACCTGGGCTCCAGAGCATGTTTGCCTCTGGCTCGTTGGTGTCTGATAAAACCCCTTTTTAAAAAATTCATCTATCCACTAGCAGGTCCATCTCTTTTTTCCCTTTATCCTGCTGAGAAATGTGTCCTTCCTTTTTCCTTCAAGGTCATCCCCTGCATTCAGCAGATGCAATTCTTGCCTCTGGTGTTTGGGGGTTTATTTCAGTAGGAGCACAGTGATTTGCTGTGCTTACAGGTTCTGAAAGCTGCAACCTGCCAAAGTGGAAAGCAGCAGAAGAATCAGAAAAATTCCCAAAACAATGTGCAAAATGTTATTTTTTTTTTTTCTGGCTTTGACTCACAACTTGAGGCTTTCATTTGTGTGACTGGAATATTTATTTCTTTAAAACTTTCCATTTTCTTACGAGCTGATGACATTTCTCCTGGGTTGATCTTTCTCACCACGAGTGATGATTGTAACTTTATTTTGTACTTCAGTTTTGTTTTGTTTTTTTTCCCAGGCTTTGTTAATTAGTTGAGGACACACAATTCTTTGCTATAACACTAAGTAAGCAGAAATTTCAGAATTTTTGAGAAAAGTTGGTGCAGTTACTTCTGAATAGTATTCCATATAAAGATACTGCAGAATCTGTGGTCTGGGCATGTTACCTATAATTAGGCAGGGCTTTAATGAGATGCTCACATTCTTGAAGGAATTAAAATCTGGTGATGTTTTGACTGGAACTGTTTGAGGGAAGCTTGGAATGTGCTTTAAAAAAAAAAGCTGTTGCCTACTGCGTGTGGAAATCCAAGTTCTGAGCAAAAAAAGAAGAGTTTTAGTATAAACATGGCCACAGTGTAATGATTCAGGCCTGTCTTGGCACAGTGGAATTGAAAAATGGACCACATTCCTTCTTTTCTTTTTTTTTTTTTCCCTGACATACAAAAATTAATGGATCTCCTGGTTTAGTATTTCTGAGTACCTTTCAACTGATGAAAGTTAAATAATCAAAAGATGACTTTTTTTGTTTGCTTTTTGTAGTAGAACTGTATAGTGTAAAAAATGCCCAACAAGCCACTTCTCACATCAGAATGAAAATTCTTTTTTTTTCCTCATTTTTTTCCTCTGAGGTTTGCATTTGAATGAGCTCTTTTTTTCTTAAAGCAATTCCAACACACACTCTTTAAGTCTGATTTTTGAGGGCTTTCAGGAGAACTTGGGCTTGTTCTGTTAAGATGTGGTTCTAGTGTGAGTTTGTCTTCCAAGGCATAATGAGAGGATTTGAGTTCTGAGTGCAACTTCTTTCCAAAAGTTGCATTTTCACTTTTGACTCGTGCCCTGTTTTGAAGAATGAAGTCTTTGGTTTGCAGAAAGTTGTGTGGATTTGATTTTTTTCCCCTGAATTTTTATCCAAGCATGGCTTTTCCTGGACCTAACTTTTGTTTTTTTTACCATGATGTTACTTGGCTGAGCTTTGGGAAACCAGCAGCTGCCATGAAGTCCTGTAAAGCTGAATTTGGTGCAGATTTTGATGGGGACAATTGCAATGTATATTATTAAAATATATGGCACAGGGTAGTTCTAAAGGGAAAAAATAAAGCTCTTCCTTCAATCCACTTGTTCAAACTCAAGGTGCTTCTTGGGTTTGTTTTTTTTTTTTTTCTTTCTTCATTACATCACTTCTGTGGTGAAGGTTTTCCCTCAAGGCTTCTCATCCCAGCTCTTATTGCAAACCCCTGTCTGTAAAGGGAATTGAAGGCGTTGGGGACATCCCACAAACCTCACTGTGCTGGAAAGAGGAAGGGCATTCTTCCCATTCCAGGCACAATCAGTGCAATTTCCTATTGCTGCTGTGTTGTCACAGAGTCATGGAATATCCTGATGGAATGGGCCCATCAGGATCACCCAGTCCAGCTCCTGGCCCTGCACAAACCCCACCCTGTGCCTGAGAGCCTTGTCCAAAGGCTTCTTGAAGTCAGGCTTGGTGCTGTCACCATTCCCTGGGGGAATCAGTGCCTGAGCACCCTGTGGGGAAAAGAGCCTTGTCCCAGTATCCAGCCTCAACCTTTTACTCTGTTTAGTTTGCTGCCAAAAGGTTTATTTGGCAAGTTTTTCTGCCTTTGCCAATATCCCACCAGGAGACCTCAGAAACCTTGTGCCTTTTTCAGTGCTAGCATCCTGAAAAATGATGGGAATGGGATTACCAAATCCTACACCATGTAATTATTCCTTGTAAGGGAGGCAGAGGTAAAAAGAGAGGTTGAGGGCTTGTTTTGTTGGGTTTTTTTTTTTCCTAGAAAAGGGCCGATGTACCGTGGTTATCTTGGCTGCAGAGAACTTTGTGTCCTTACTTTTCTTGTCATTCCCAGCTGGTCCTTGAGATCAGCCTCTCCTGCTCCCAGTGAACTTTTGACCTAACTAATATCTTATCTTACACGTGGTGAATTTGGCTTTCTGATGAATATGCATCTGATTTTTAATTTTTTTTTTCCTTAGTAAAATCATTGACCTTGTTTAATCATCTTGATTGCTTTCTGCATATGAAAGCACACAGAAAAGGTGTTCTGCATTTATACTTCTAAAAACTGGCAGTTGAAAAGAGGTTAAAACCTTATCAAACCTGAATTTCTCTGGTCAAATGTTTGCAGTGTAAACTGGTTTGTAATGGCTCAATGTGGTGCTTTTCTGATTGGTTTTTATAGTAGGTTTTAAAATTTTAATAACATTTTTCCAAATTGCATGGTAGAAATACGTGAAGTTGGGGGCTTGTTATTGACTTTAAGCTTGTAAGTGTTGGGTTGTGTTTATTTATGGAGTAAATACAATATTTCCAATTAAAACTTGAGGAAAGAGAGGGAAAGTATTGAATTAATGGTTGTAAGTCTTGGGTTGTGTTTATTTAGGAAGCAAATGGAATATTTCCAATTGAAACCTGAGGAAAGAGAGCAGCTAAAAAAAATAACCTATTGAAATCTAGCTTCTTTTTTCTTCCCTGTGTGCTACTGTAAGCATGAAGATTCCATTCTCAGACTTTGAATATCCTTCATAACCTTTGGAGACGTTCCTTCTGAGAGCCTTTGGAGTTATTTTCGGCATTCCTTTCTTTGTGCCACTGTGAGAGCAGTTTGGGCCGATCCCCAGTGGCTCTGAGGAGGTTGTTCACACACTCCTGTGTGCTCCTGCTCCACCAAACATCCTTTTAATGACACAGACAAAATGTGCTGGTGTCTAATTTTATGAGCAGGGCTCAGCCATGCAGAAGGCTTTCGAAGATTTATGGTGGTAAAGCCACTAAGTATAGTTATTTCTAGCCAGATGCAAGCTAATGTTAGTGGGGAAAATGTTGGCACTTATGGCCATGTTTAAATACACACAATCCTGAGCATAAATGAGATTTTTTTTGAGGGGGCTCTGCTATGTTCTGTTTGCATTTTTGAAAGAGGGGGAAAAAAAAAAAAAGGAGGCAAAAATCTGAGCAAGCCAGAGTTTTTCATGAGTGTATGATACTCTGAGATGAGCTCAGATCAGAAGTGCCTTTAAGGATCTTTGAATGAATCACAGATTTGTAGAATGGTTTTGGGTGGGAGTGGGATGTTCAAACCGGGCAGGGACATCTTCCAATATCCCTGGTCGCTCCAAGCCCCATCCAGCCTGGCCTTGGACACTGCCAGGGATCCAGGGGCAGCCACAGCTGCTCTGGGCACCCTGTGCCAGGGCTTCCCCAGCCTCCCAGGGAACAATTCTCTGCCAGTATCCCGTTTAATCCTACCCTCTGGATGGCCCCGTCCTTCCCTTGTGTCAACTGCACTGCTCAGCTTGGCGTCGTCTGCAAACTGGAAATTTGAGAAAATCACTTAACTGTGTAAAAGGTGGAATTACTTTCCTTTTATTTCAGGGTTTGAGAGCGACAGAGATGAGGGGCTGAAGTTCTTGAAAAATGAAGTAAAATTGACCCCCATTTTTCAGTCTTTCAGCAGGGAGTGAAATAGTTGTAATCTCTTGACATAATTGAGAATTTCTGTCTTGAAACATTGCCATGTGTTAGGCTGCTGAGTTTCTGTTCTTGTCTGACCTGAAAATCATTGTCTTCCCATCCTAAAGCCAGGCAGAAGCAGAAAAGACAGGCTAGATTGCCTTGTGAATTAAAAAGAATATTCAGAAAAGCAATAATAGGCAGTGTTAGGTTGTTTTGATTTCTAGCAGCTGCTTTTCCTAGTCCTGGTGTGTTCCCAGCCTGGTTTTAGTCTGTCTTATCTCTAAATGTGCTTTGCTCATTCTCAGCTGTGTTGCCACGGGTTAGAAAGGGCATAGATGGCAGTGGCTTCCCATGTTGTTTAAATGTGCTTGTTGTTTATGAAGTTTTCTTTCACGTTAATTGGTTTTATGTGATTGTTTCTAATTATCTCTCTGTGATCTGAGCTGGCTGAGTAAGAGGACAAGTACATATCACTGCCTAGTAACACCTGATTAAGAAAGAGGTCCTGCTTTTCAATTTTTCCCCTTTGTCTTCTCATTCTTCCTCTGTTCTTCTCAACTCTGTTCAGGCAGAGTTGTGTGAAGAGAGACAGGACAGGGAACAGCCTCCAGAACAGACAGCTGAGAGAGGATCTTACCAATGCATACAAATATTTTCAGTGCCAAGAGGATGGGGCCAGACTCTTTCCAGTGACAGGACAAGGGGCAATGGGCACGAACTGGAATGCAGGAAGTTCCCCTTGAATATGAGGAATAACAACTACTGTGAGGTGACAGAGCATGTGGAGGAGGCTGCTCAGAGAGCTTCCATCTCATCCAACCCCACAAGGCAGAGGGAGCCTGGATGAAGTTACCTCACATCTGTATCTTGAAAACCTCCACAATGGGGACTCTACATGTCTCTTGGGAGGTTGTTCCAGAGACTGATGCTCTCCTTCTAAAATGTGAGAGTTTGGGAGCAAAAGATTCCAGGGTCATGATTTGATTTCCTCTGGATCTCTGAGCAATCTCATCTTTTCTTTGCAGTTAAAAGAAGATCAGTTCTCTGTGTAGCACACATTAGTACTTTTGGGGGACTTGTACAACTAGAGTCTTTGGGATTGTTAGTGGGAGTTGCAGCTATTCCTTGTATCCCACATTTCCCACACAGTAATAGAAAAGAGATGAGAGAAAAGTAATTTCTGCAGTTGCAGTAAGACTGGTTTGTACCTCCTCCTTAGTTCTTTTCTGTGTGTTTCAAATCAAAGCAAAAGCTCAGAACTGTAACAGTGTGGGAGGTGTTGAGTCTCTCGAATCACTATAAATAGTGGCAGACTTGGGAGGACTTGGGAAAGCTTGGGAAGTGCAGTAGTTCTCTTTTGGAATCTCATTTTTTTTTCCCCTGTGATGTACAGGCTTTCAGCAGAGCATCTGCCTAAAACCTTCTGATCTGGCTGAATGCATGCAGAGCTTGAATGATGTGCATTATGTTCAGACAGGTTAAAAATGCAAACAAACTTTTTCTAGACGTTGTTCATCCGTATTTGTATTAATTGATGTTAAAGCAGATTGTAGTTAATTGCTATGAGCTAATCAGCTGCCTAGAAAACAAAGAAGGCCCTATATTCTAGCTTTTCTAAGCATTTGAAGCTTAGGCTTTTCTGCTGAGGAGGTGAATGTAATCTTTGTGGTTACAGTAGTTTTTCATTTGGAAATACGCAGAGTTTTGATTGTAGTATCCAAAGAGTGGCTGAAGTTGGTTTTGCAGTCTGCGTGTTTTTGGAGAAAAGTGGCTGAACTTGATCTCTAATGCCAGAGGAGCTGAATCCTCTGTTTGTCTGTTGGGTGTTTGGTTCTCAAGAAATCATATTATAAACTTGTGTAAAGGCTTTGATCATTCTCTAAGGTGTCACTGATAAAAATGTCCTTTAATTCTTTGTCTGCACGTGCTTCCCGTGTGCTCCCTCTTCTTTCGGTAAGGGGCTGCTCTCTTCCTTTCCATCCTAACAAAGAGCAGCACAAGGAGGAGTGAAGGTTCCTTTTCCCTGAAACCAAGTGTGGCCATGTTATTATTATTCCCAGTTTCCTGGGGAGACTTGGACTTTGTGACTCGTGTGTCCTGCAGCCGAGGTTTGCTGTTCCTGCGGGGCTCTGCTGTGCCTCAGGAATGCGGCCGTCACGGCGCTCTTTGTTCCCGAGTTTGGGGTGGTGTTTGGAACACCCCAGGCCCGGGTTTTGGAGTGCCTGGAGCTTTGATCTGCCCTGAGAAGTTCCTTTGAGTTGGTGGGGGTGCTTTGATGTTCTCTGCTCGCCGGCTGCCAAGTCCTTCTGGTGAAGGTGCCGTGCAGAGCCCTTGTCCAGTTGGAACCAAGACCTCATCTCTCCAGGCATCCCAACATTTCTTTACTCTCAGGGAGCAAATGGATCTCTCTGCTGGAGGAGTTTGTCCGTTGTAGTTGTGATTTCTTTTTTTTTTGGTTCTAAATTTAGCAGGTTAGCTCAATCCTGTGCTAGAGGAGGGCTGGGCCCTTGTGTTGACACAGCTCGCTGGATGTTTGAGATGCCTTTTGCCTTCTCTGCACCCAGCTGTGCTGCTGAACTGGGAGCCAGAGGGAAAGGCTGGGAGAATTGGGATTGTTCAGCCTGGAAATGAGAAGCTTGGGGGTGACCTAGTTGTCCCTTCCAGGACTTGAAAGGAGCCCGTAAGAAAGATGGAGAGGGACTTGAGACAAGGACATGGAATGCCAGGACAAGGGCCGTGACTCCAGACTGCTAAAGAGCAGGGGTAGTTGGGTTTTAGGGGAAAGTTCTTCCCTGGGAGGGTGGGAAGGCCCTGGCTCAGGTTCCCAGAGCAGCTGTGGCTGCCCCTGGATCCCTGGCAGTGCCCAAGGCCAGGCTGGATGGGGCTTGGAGCAGCCTGGGATAGTGGAAGGTATCCCTGCCCATGGCAGGGGTGGGACTCACAATCTTCCAAGTCCCTTCCCATCCAAACCATGCTGTGAATCTGTGATTCTATGACAAACCTTTATTAACAGCCTTGTTCTGGTTGTACTGGAGCTCAGGAGAAATGGTTTTAACTGCATTATACTCCTGTATGTATTCAGAGCAGGCGGTGGTGCTGCAGGTAGTAAGATCAATATTCTTGTCAGTGGCAAGAAGACAGGATGACTTGACCCCTTTCAGATAGCTTTTCCATATCTTTTTTTTGGTTGGCAATGGACTGGAATTTCTCCTTTTGGGAAAAAGTTTATAAGGAATCTTTGTGTTCAAGGAATGACTGGACATGGCACTCAGTGGTGCCAAGGCAGTGGCCAGTCAAAACAGACTCAGTGATCTCAGAGGTCTTTCCCAACCTAAATAATTCTGTGATTCTGACATATACCTACAGATAGATTTTAGAAATTGTGCCACATGTTTTCAGTGAGCTGTTACATTGTACTGACTTAAAAAATAACAGTACATCTACTGTGCTCTTCTAAAACAGGGAGACTGTGCTTTGAGGAAAAGAAACCATTATAGTAATTATTATTACCTGTAGAATCCATTAAAATCCAGAATTTGACTTACGTCAGTGTTAGTGACAATGAAACCTTGTGAAGGGCATCATTTAAAATTGAAGTGCTCGTATTAAGACTGTAGGAAAAGAAAGGGGAGAAGTCTTTGTAATAAACCTGGGTGGTACTGTCAAGATTCCTAAGATGTGACAAATGAGTAAAGTAAGAACTCCAAGGTGGTTGTTGCCTGCTGCAAAACCTTTTGCAGATCCAGGATGAAATAAGA
Source organism: Aegithalos caudatus (assembly GCA_013389925.1). NCBI lineage: Eukaryota > Metazoa > Chordata > Aves > Passeriformes > Aegithalidae > Aegithalos > Aegithalos caudatus. The sequence goes on from WEIU01015876.1 coordinate 323,369, forward strand.
AGCATGAATGATGAAATGTGTCTTGGCTTCTTGCTGTTAAGCAAATGGGGATCAAAGAAACTCCTCATATCCCTGTTTTCTTAAAGCTCCTGGTAGACAGTCTGAATTATAACATCCTAGGTTCTTTTTGGGTTGTTTTTTCTGAAAGGGAAATGCCTTGGATATGATGAATCAGGACAATTTGGGGAAGCTACAGGAAAGTAACCTTGTATTTGTCTAAATTGTATCTCTGCCTAATGTTTGCTTAGCTTCCCATTTTGAAACAAAAACTCATTAGTGATCATTTTAAATACACTTAAGCTCTGAAACCAATCCTTGTGTTTGTTGTGAATGTTAATGCTGTAAAGAGGGCACGCTTTTATTTTGAAAAGCCTGAATGAAATGCTCACACTCACCAGCAGCTTTCTGGCGGTTCTTTTTTCTTTTTTTTTCATTCTACTGAAGGAAAAACTATTGTTTTAGCATTGTTGTTTTGTGTCTGGGTGTCATGTTCCTCTGATCACATGCTGGACTGCTAATACTTCTCTGAGACAAATTGCTGAAAACATTGGCTGCGTTTGAGGTTGCAAGAATTCTCTATATATAGTGACAGAATTGATTTTTTTGGCTCTGTTGCTAGTGGCAACTCATCCTAATCCCAAACTGTACAGTAATGTGATTTATGGGGAGTACATTGCTCACTAGTGAATGTTGTCTGGAATTTTTTCTCTCTGTGCATTGCTACAGGGGCACTGTTCAGGCATGAGGTAAAGATATTTTATGGTTTATCATAGGTTGTGTGGGTTAGAACGTTTAAAATCATGAATAAAAACGTGGCTCACAAATGTCTTTGGGGAAAAAAAAAAAACAGCTTTGTTGTTTTTGATAGATTTATAAAGGAGAAATTTCTCATTAATTGGGAGCTTGTGCTGATAAAAATCACAACTAGCTCCCGTTTAAGTCCCAATTTGCTTGTGGGTACTTCCACACCAAGCATTTTGCATATGTGTTAATATTTTTGTTTAAATCAAATAAATTTTACTGAGCCTTAAAAAGCTTCAGTTAAAAACTTTGTTTGTTAGAAAAGTTGCCCATATACATTATGTATGTTCTAATACGTTCTGTATGTTGTAAAGAGCACTTAAAATAGGCCTGTGCCATTTGTGATTAACCTCTAAATGTCCTGCTAAAAATTGTGACTTTATTACACATTGTGTAGGGAAGTTTCAGGTTTGAAGTGCATCAGTTCAACTACAGGGAGCACCCTGAGTAAGCAATGCTCTCCCGATAATCCAGGAAGGAACACTTTGTAACAATGGGAAATGGTTCATGGTTGGTCAAGATGATCATCGAGGTGTTTTCCCACCTGAACGATTCTGTGTGTGAGGACTTGTGAAGTCAAGATTCAAAGTTGGGCTTTGTGGCTTTTGTTTCTCAAAGCAGAAAGGAAATGCTCATTCATCTGCTCTCTGTGGGCATGGAATGCAGAGTTATTACTCCTTTGGGGTTAGAACAGTAATGCCTGCACTAGCTTGAGGGGATGGCAGAAGGATGATCCAGGTACTGAAAATTGGGTGTGAATTTGGGTTCACAGGCAGGAGAGACTGCTTTTGTCACCAAGTAATTATGCCCAACTTGGAGTCCTTGATTATAGAGCTTGCTATATCCTGATACATTGAAACATTGATTGAAATATTTTCAGCTTTAATACCTCTGTTTACATTCAGGGGAATTTTCCTTCCGTGTACTTTCAGCTTAGTTGAGGATAAGTGGAGATTTAAAAGGTAAACATTCCAAAGGACAAATGGTAGCAAAGCTGTCTGAGCTGATCAGTTTTAGGTGTGAGATGAGCAGGCTTCCAGTTGCAGGTCAGATACAGAATCCAGTGCAGTTGTGAGTTACTCTAAGTCCTCTGTGTAGCAGAGGGATGGAGCAGGGCTCCTTGGGGTGGTAAAATATTCTGTAGTAGCTGAATCAACAAGGGATTACTGTGTGCTTGGCTGTAAAAGGGATGGGGTGGATGTTGTAGCTCCTGTTTGCTCGGGGAAGGGCTGTTAAAAAATCGTGAGATGCATTGTAGAAAGGAATTTGTAGAGAGAAGAGCTCTGCTGTGGTACAGGATGTTTGAACTGCCAGTTACTCGCTTTCTGCAGGAATTTATGAATCTCTCTTTGGAAGAGCTATTTTAAGACTAAAGAGGAGACAGTACAGAGTATGTCCATTAAAGTCAAGTTTAAAAAAAGGCCACTTTTTATTTCTTTTGTGCTTGCCAGAGAACTGGAGCAGTGCACTGAGGTAAGCAGAAAGCAAGGGCTGACTTGCCAGCGAGCTGCAGGAAGGAGAGCTGAATTCCTTGACTCAGCAAGCAAAGAGTTTCCTGATGTTACAAATATTTGTGCTTCAGGAGTTGTGAAGGTGCCCTTCACACGTCTGCTGAGATCAGGCAGCCCTCAAGTGCATCCACAAGCAGGAAATGTCACTGGCTTCTCATGCTGGGTCAGAGAACTTCTTTGTGGGCAAAAATTGAGGCTGTGTGTGACCTCGCCAGCGTGGTTTTGAGTTTGTTCTGCTGCCTGTGTGCTTTCACAGCTGGTGGCACCTTGGCCTGCCCGGCAACGTTCCTGTTACAGATCCTGGCCTGGAGGCCACGTTCGCACCGCGCTGGGAATGTTTGTGGTGTGAGAACTCCACGTTGTCCGTACTTGCCGTGGGAGGGGAGGCTGGTGTTGGGAATCCTGTCCAGACTGGTGGTGGCCTGGGCTTCTGTGACCACAAATTGCCTTCAGGACCTGGAGCTGTGCCGTCATGGGAGCAGGATTCAGCTCCGTAACGCAGCCGGAGGGCAGGATCTCCTGGGAGGCATCCAGGAGTGATGGGGTCAGCTTAGAGTTTTCCTAAGGAGGACTTCCAGAGAACTAAGGAGCAGCCCATGCCCTTGTGTGGGGAGGTCAGGAATTTCAGCAGGAGCCCCTGAGCAGGGAAAGCATGTGAGGTCGGTGAGCAGTAAGGGAGGAGCAGGACAGCTTTGCTTGGGTGCTCAAGGACAGGATCAGTGACACCTCCAGCTGGTCAGGGACACAAAGAGTGGAAGGAGGGATGCTCTGGGAATGGGAGCAGCAAGACAGCCTAGAGGCAGCCTAGTGATGGGCTCTAGGGAAGGGGCTGCAGTACTCAGCAGTTTTACTTCCCCCACTCAACATTTTCCAGGGAAATATTTTCCCTTTACTGATGTCTAGGAAAACCTTAACATGTGATTTGGAGAGAAGAGCCAAGGTAATGCTCTGATGTAGGAGTATGTTCATCACCAAGAGCTGGTTGAAGAATTCCACGTGCGTATCTCTGTGCTGAAGGGCATGGATGTGATGTAATGTGGGAGATAGCAAGTTTAACAGCAGACCAGGCAAACAAAGCCAGCCCAAAACCCAACAGCAAAGCATTGTTTGAACAGAGCTGTTAAATGCCCAACACAGTACAGTATCTTCTTGGGGAGTTTATTTAATAGGTGGTGCAAAGTCTTCAGCAGGAAAGGCAATAGTGGCAGTGCTGATATTCAAACCTGACATGGACCTTTTGCTCCTTGATAAAACAGCAGCTGGATTGCCTATTTCTAAGCAATAACATAAACCTGGCATGTGACAGCATCCATATAAAAGAGTCATCTTTCTAGGAGGGGATCTGTTTCATTCAGATGACACAAAACCATTGAACAAAAGAGTGTTTGTCATTTTTAAAATCAATCATAAAGGCTCTGATTTGCTGCAATGTGGCCTCTGGTGATTTTTTCTCTTGGAGTGGCTGAAAAGGAACCTAAAGTATTCTGTGCAAGTGTAGACTCTGGTCTTAAGTGGGATGGAAGTGACTTTCTCCTTGCTTACAACTTGGTAATTTCTTCAGCTGCCTTTTTGCAAGAAATCAGCTTTTAGAGTCAGCACTGGTTTTACTGAAATTTGGACATGTTTAAATCAAATACAGTTAGCCAGAAAGTAATTGGAGGCACCAGGATTCCCTGGGGATTTTGTGGTGGTCTGACAGAACAGAGTTGTAATAAAGGAATTAATTCTTTTACAGATGTAATTAAGGTAAGACTTCATTTGCCACACTTTGTCTGAGGTGAAAGTTTTGATGTATAAATAAAAAATATCATTGGTGGTGTTCAGTGATCAGCATTGGAGTTTTGCTGGGAAAAGGGAAAGTCAGTCTACAAAAAATCTCTGAATTAGGAGTCTTGGGTACTTTGTGACAAGGTGGACAGGGGGAATGGATTTGGGCTAAAAAGAAAGTAGGTTTAGATTAGATATTAGCAGGAAGGTATTAAGAACAAGTTTTTCCCTGGGAAGGTGGGGAGCCTGTGGCACAGGGTGCCCAGAGATGCTGTGGCAGCCCCTGGATCCCTGGCAGTGCCCAAGGCCAGGCTGGACAGGGCTTGGAGCAGCCTGGGACAGTGGAAGGTGTCCCTGCCCATGGCAGGGGTGGCACTGTGATCTTCTGTAAGGTCCTCTCTGACCATAACCATTCTGGGATTCTGTGAAGTATATTCTGAATTTTAATCACCTGGTTGTTTCACTGCCATGATTTCTGCAGCCTGTGTACAGATAACTTCAGAAACAGTGATGTTCTGAAAAATAATTTACCCTTCAGATGCTCAGAATTTTATGCAAATCTTCTAAAACATTTCTGTAGTGGTAATTCTGTTTAGTGAAGAGAAAAACCACCAAGAGGAGCTTATTACATGCAGCATTTGGGAGTCTTGTCGTGATGAATAATTTCTGTAGATTCATTATTGCTCCAGGTATGTTGTCTTTGTCTCTGCTGGACACGGGGAGGGAATATTAATGCAGTGTGTCCCTGCATGCATGGGTGTTCCTGGAGTCCCTCATTAGCCATGCAGCTGCTGCTGTGTTATCTTATCTCAGCATTTATTGCCAACCTCTGCCCTGAACAGAGCCACGGGGGTGATTTATGTTGGCTGGAGTGTTTGGGATTCAGTTGTGCCTTTGTTAGGGACACACCTGTCCTTAAATTAAAAACCAGGTAAACAGCACTTGTTTGGTTGTAGGGTATTGATTCATGGTAGTGCATTTTTCATGTTGCTGGGGGAAAGTGGGAGGAGGCAGCCAGATAAAAGTGCTGAATTAAACCAAACAAGGATGTTGGCATTTCTTAAGAAAAACTGTTTTCCTTCAAGGGGGGGAGCAGAATGTTTTGGCCCGTTCCCTCCTGCCATGTATTTCAGGATTGCTCCCCTTTGGATTTTGTAGTGGGAGCCAGCATTTCAAAGGATATTTTAATTCAATGTCATGGTCTGGGGAAGGGGCTGGAGCACCAGGAATGGCTGAGGGAGCTGGGAAAGGGCTCAGCCTGGAGAAAAGGAGGCTCAGGGGGGACCTTGTGGCTCTGCACAGCTCCTGCCAGGAGGGGACAGCCAGGAGGGAACAGGGACAGGAGGAGAGGGAATGGCCTCAGGCTGGGACAGGGAAGAGTCAGGTTGGACATCAGCAGCAGTTTCTTCATGGAAATGATTGCCAAGCATTGCAAGGGGCTGCCCAGGAAGGTTTGGAGTCCCCATCCCTGGAAGTGTCCATGGAAGGACTGGGCTGGTGACAAGGTAGGGATTGGGCACAGCTTGGACTGAATGATCCTTGAAGGTTTTTTCCAACATTATTGATTCTATGACTTGGCAAGACAAATGCCATCATTTTGAACATTCCTTCTTTTTCCCCCAGCTTTTATTGCTGAGCACAATGCTGTGTGGTCTGGGGTCACTTGGGATCAGCTGTCCTGACTGCATCCCCTCCCAATTTCTTACTCACATCCTACTCGCTCATGGGAGCGGATTTCCCAGAGAAGCTGTGGCTGCTGTGCATCCCTAGCAGTGTCCAGGGCCAGGCTGGATGGGGCTTGGAACAACCTGAGGTAGTGGGAGGTGTCTCTGCCCATGGCAGGGGGTGGAACAAGGTTGTTATTAAGTCCCTCCCAAGGCAAACCATTCTGTGGTGTGAGGAGCAGGAAAGGCTTTGAGCTGTGTAAGCACTGCTCAGCAATAATGGGAACATCCCCGAGTTATCTGTGCCCGGAACTTTGTGTTCTCAGCACAAATCCCAGGCACAGCCCCATCCCAGCTACTGAGCAAAAATTAACTCCATCCCAGCCAAGCCCAGCACTGTGAGCTGTGACCTGTCCAAGGAAACTGGACATGGCAGCTGCAGGGCTTTGAGCTCACTGGGACTCCAGAGGTGCAGTGGGAAAGTTCCCTGTCACCTTGGAAAGGTCATGGCAGTCAGGAGAGCTTCCTGATGGCTGCAGAAAGGCAAATGCTGGGAAGGAGGATCTGGGGAACAGCAGCTGCTCATCTTTACCTTAATTCCTGGGAAAAGGACACAGCAAAACCTCCTGGAAACCATTTTTGAGGCTTCTTTTCCATTCCTTGAAGAAGCACAAAGATGGTTTGGAGCAGCCAGCATGGATCCCAAGGGCAGAAGGTGCTTTGGGAAAGCTGGCAGTGCATGTGCTGTACGTGGTGGCTTTGGTGACACCTTTGACACAGTCCTGTAGCACCTTCACAGCCACGCTGGGGACACGTGGGCTGATAGCTGGGTGGAAAATTGGCTGGGCTTCCCAAATCTAAGTGGTGGGGAGCAGTGCCAAGTGCAGCTGGCAGCTGGGAATCCTCAGAGGTCGATGGATCAGTGCTGCTCCATGACTTCAGGCTGGATGGTGGGATGGGGCTTTTTTGGCAAGCTGAAGGAGCCTGTTAAATTGGGGGAGGAGGACATTGATGGGCTGGAGGCAGGGCCATGTCCAGGGTGACCTTGGGCTGTGAGTGACAGGAGCTGGCAGGAACCTCTGGAAGGTCAACAGAGGCAAATTCCAAGTTCAGGAGTGTTCCAGCCTTGAGCAGCAGGCCAGGCTGGGACTCCAAGCTGGAATTTCGATGCCATCCTGGACAGAGACACTGCACTGCAGGTCTTCACTGTTAAAGAGATTGGTTAGGAGTGATTTGTGGGGAGTACTTCCTAAATAGTACCTTTCTCCCTGCCAGCAGTAATGCAATATGCTTATTTATTCTCTTTGCCCCACTAAAAATCATTCAAAACCATTTAATCCTGTAATGGTTAAAAAAGAAAGAATAAATACAAAGAAATTCAACAATATTTGGGGTTGGTTCGAGCTGATGGAGGGGTTTTTGTCACTGGGACAAGACCAACTGCTCCCCTTTTTCTTTTTTTTCTTTTTTTCCTAATGAGAGCTGTCTGTTTTCATGTTTTTAATGGAAAATTTTGGAGTGAGTGTATACTAAAAAAAAAGGATAGTATTACTTTGTACATGATTGCACACTGAGTGTGTGTGCTCTCAGTGTGCATTATAAGCACAAGTTGTAAAGTCATAATTTTCCACTGGTGTGTCCTAGCTGTCAGGAATTAGCCTTGATCTACTTTCTGGGAAGCTGGAAATTTTTGTGTATTTCAGAATTCACTGATTCATCTTCTTGAGTGTTGGTGGATTGAGTCAGGTTTAACCCAGCTGCAGTGTGCTCTACAATTCCTAGGGAGAATTACTTCAGGAATTTTTGATGGGCTGAATAAATTTTAGGTCAAGGTCATTAAAAAGGTGTGTTTCTTTAGCCTGATGTTTTGGGTGTCATACTAGTTTATCCATTTTTTGAGGCTTTGTGCTAATTGTAAGGATTTTAAAATTTCATTAAATTTTCCAAACAATTTGTCCAAATGTTCATAGCCAAAGAAACCACAAACACAAACTGCTGGTGCCAGGTGAGCTGTATGAATTTTCCAGTTAATACCTTGGGTTTTTGATGGTTATCATCATCTTGCACGAGTTGTTCCAAATGGGATTCTGGCCTTGCCTGGTTCATTGTTGAATTTCTCAGCCTTTGAATAGAAATGCATCCACTGGTGCAAATTTAGCCTCTTCTTTTATTCAAGAGCCCTGAACATGAAGTGTGTGTTTACGTTTTTGCATAGCTCTGCATGGAATTAAATTTTTATCCAGCGACTAATTCACTTTCTGGTTTTCAGGGTGTCACTGGGTTTAACTTTCTGCTGTGCAAGCTGTGACTTTGATCTTCACATTTGTACAACTGCACAATATTGGCAGATGTGGCATTGTCTTATAAAACTCTAATGTATATTTTAATGTTCTTATATTGATTTTTCATGAAGGTGTGAGCTTTACACATTTCCAGCCCAAGTGGACGTCCATGAAATAATTAAGCCCATCTGTTTCTCCTGTTTCCCTGTAGGAAAACTTAATGAAATACGATTCTCCACTGACCTGACTCCTTAATTCACATTGTTATGCTCTTCTACAGTGGGAATATAAAAAGATACCTCAATATTTCATAGCATCTGTTGCCTTAAATTGATATGGGTAATTGAAATGTGTGGCAGTGGCTGAAATTTGGGGTTGGGAATTTGCAGTGACAGTGAAGGCTCAGCACTAGAAAAAGTGGCATTAGCAAAGCGAGGATGGCAGGAAGAGAAGTTTTCTTTCTCCTTCTCTCTTAGAATTCCCTGGTCTCACAGAGCTCGAGGAAAAGTGGGGCAAATGGACTGAGTGCATTGCATTAATGCTGGCAGGATAAAGATGATATTCAGGAATTACTGTCCACAAACTGAGATGCTTTTTTGGGGAGTGCAAGTCTGGTGTTTCCTGCACTTAGTTAATGGTTACTTTGAGAAAAGGATGTAAAAGTAGGTGTTAATGCTCCCTAGTTGAAAAAAAAACCCCTCACTAAATAATGTTCTTCCTGCTTTCTTGCAGCCTCACTAATTCATGTCTTAAAAAGTTACCAGTAGTTAGAGAACATTTTATTATTCATAGAAACAAATGTTTCCTTATATGAATGGATTTGAAAGTCCATCCTGAAGGACAATAAGGTTAAGACTATCCCAGCTTTGCACATAAAATCTGGATACACACGTCAGAGTTTTCACACTGCCCAAGTTAAGGAACGATGATGCATTTATTAGTCAGACTTTTCCTCTGCTCAAAATGATTTTCTCCTGGGAGATGTGTTGACTTCAGTCTCCTCTTTCATCATGTTTTGTAGTGCATTGGTAGTTGTCATAGAAGGATTGCTGTGTGAACTGTCCCAAGGTTAAAAGCAGCTTTGTGTTGGACCAAGGGAAGCGCGGTCCCAAAGCCGCAGGGAGCACCGGCTCCAAGGAATGCACACGGCTGATCCCGACGGCCTTTCTGCTCTTAGCCATTCTCTTCATTCAGCAAAACACATTTAAATATTGGATGCATCATCTTGCCAACTATTTCCCCATTTAAAATGCAGAATAAAATCTCCAGCTAAAATATTTTTCATAAGGAGGTGCTGCTGTGCAATCCATTCTCTTCCTGCCAGAGCTTGGGGTCAATCTGATTCCAAGATTTCAGATGGTCTTGGGAGTCAGTTTGATTCCCATGTTATTTTGTAATCCTACACAAGGGCTGGTTGAATATTTTAAGTTTTCTTCTCTGGTGCAAAACTGTTAATGTAAGAAGTGTTGGGGGATATCTCAGGCTTCCTGGTTGTTGCAGTCGTTGTTTTGCAGTTAATTTAAGAGGAATTTGGTTTGAACGGGGTGGGGAAAACTCAGGTGAGATACACATCTTCATATCCAGGTTTGGTGTAATTCAGCCACAGTTCTATGTTTTGAAATGCACTTAGCTTAGAATGGGAAAATAACTTTGTTTGCCTAAAGCATTCCCAGATTTGTGTTCCAAAGACTGCTGCTCATTTTCTTCTGCCTTTTCCATATTGATAACAGATTTCAGTTATTCCTTAGAGTTACTTGTGCAGTTCTTCATACTTCTGATAGAAAAGTGAGTGTTTTCAGAGGAACACTGTGGGTTTTAGGTGTTTGCTAAACTGACTGGGATATTGGATTTTGGAACAGGAGATCTTAAAAGAGATTGGGTTGTAATATTAGCTGGAATACTTGGAATGGTTTACAAAGGAAATTCATTCACAGGCACCTCAGCCAACTTCCCTTGTTCCTTATGGAGGTGTTTCATATGGGAGTCACACAGCCCTTGGAACCCACCTTGGCTACACAAGGGGGATTTGGGAAGTTCAGCTGTTGGAGCTGGAATGTGGCCAGATTTTTTTTGGCTGTCCTTGGTCTGGGAAGAATTTTAAGCAATCACCACGATGCATTTAAACTTTTGTTTTACGTCCTGTTGGGGAAGCTGAGCCTGTAGGATGTGATCTTCATGGATGAAATGGAAGTAGACAGGAGTAAAAGGAGCCTGTCCAGAGCTCCTATTTATTAACTTTATTAGAGGATGTTCCTCAGGTGTGGTTTTTTTAATTGGCATGTTACCAGAATTATTGTGTAACTAATTTAAATATAATGAGATTTTTTTTCTGTGCCTGTGGTGTAGCCTTAAGCTGAGTAGTTTATGATATAACTTAAAGGAAATAACTCTGATCAAAATAAGTCTGAAGAAAATTAAATAAGTCTGAATGATACATGAAACCAAATCCTGTTCTGTGCTCCCAAATTCCTCCCTTGCCTGTACCACTGGGAAGCTGATGAGCTTTTCATGAAGAAAATGCTATTTATGGCTGGGAACTGAGTAGCCCTGGGAACTGAGTAGCCCTGGGAACTGAGTTTGCCCAATAAAACTTGGAAATTCAGCTATGACATATGTGAGGTCCACACACAGTCGTTGCTGGGCTACTGATGTGCACTTGTCAAACCATTTCCCTTTTTTGTTGCTGTTTCACTCTGCAGACTGTCCAGCAGAAGCTTCTTTTAAAGTAAATGATTGGATTTATATAGAGTTTTGCTCTCTGTGTTAATGGATTTTGACGAAATTACTGAATTTGGAGTGTTTTGTTTAGTGTTCTAATGGAATTTCTTTGCTTTCTTTCAGAGCATTCAGTCAGAAAAGAGCTGCAATTGAGAAGGAATATGCACAGGTAGGTTCTGGAATAATTTTGATGGGTGTGGCATTGTTCTGTTGGGATAATTTGTTAATCAGCAAATTACCATGGTGTACGTTTTTTTCATTTATCTTTTCCATTAGTTACTTACTAGGAAAATGTGTTGAGGTTATGAATCAGTGTGGTCTATACACGACTTGGGCCCATTCTGTATTTTCCTATCTTTTGAGTTGAGGAAGTTCTGGAGTACAGAAAACATTTTTAACATTTTTTTTCCCAATTGTTATGAAGTCAATCTCCGTGTGGTTTTCTCAGAAGTCAGTGTGAAACTTGAGTGAAAGGTAAAACCAGGTCAGTTAGAGGGAGAGGAAATGTTCTGGCTTACTCGGTCCAAAATAAATTGAAATTCACATTCTTTAGTAAGAGCGGCTTCCCATTCATCTGAAATAAAAGAGGATTTGGCCTCGTGCTTGTGATAGGGAGTGGAATGAATTTTGATTTGTTTGTGAGAAAAGAGGGAGGATTGCTTTTCCTCCCCTGGTCCAAAATTAGAAAGCATCTAATAAGGGGCAGCTGCCTGTTTAATTTACAGTAAAGGCTCTTGGAGCTTAAGTCCAAGTACAACAGATTAAAAATACATTAATTTATTTTAACATAGATTGAAGGTAGAATAAAATCCAAGCGAGTGAGCTGGTGGAGCTCAGTGTGCCATAAATCCAACTGGAGATGTGCCTGACGTGGAATGTGAGAACACAAGCTGTCACTAGGCTGCTTCCAAGTGCAGTTTGTAGGATGTCATGTTAAACATCCTTTTAGTCCTCAGTGCTGCATCACCCCCAAAATACACAGAGCAAACGTGTTCTGGGGCCAGGCTTCGCTGTCAGTTGGGAAAAGATGATTCCTGTGCCCGTGATGGATGGGCTTTTAGTGGTGGATTTTCTGCATGTCTTCTCACCCTAAAACTCATCTGAAAACCCTTTCCTAAATCACGTGGAGTTTGTGCTGAATTAAGCCCACTCACTGACAATAGTGCCCTAAGTTATTGGTGCTCCCATTTTTTCCTCTGGATATGAATTTACCTTGGCAAATATCAATTCCACTGGCAGCTGAACTAAATTTGATTAAACACCTGAATTTTTCAGTGATGGTGCCTCCTGAAACGGTAGTTAAAAAATGTGTATTCTTGAGTGAATTTTTTAACTGATGTAGAGAATTTAACACCAGTTCTTAATACATTTATCCATTGGACACTGGGAATGTCTTTTGCATGCAGGGACACAACAGTCGCTGCATTTAGGGAACAGTCTTGATAAGTTGGAAAAATAATTACACTCTGCGCTTCGGAAAGCTCAGACTTAACAACTGAGGCTTTCAGCTCCTTGGATTTAAACCCCCCCCAGCTTTGCAGCAGTGCAGCTGCAGCATTAGAGATTCACTGAATGGCTGTTTATATGAATGAAGTCTTGTGGGATCGCTTCCTTGGATTGCTGATAAGTGCACAGCTCCAAAACAACGTTGGATGCTTCTTCCAGGGCCTCTCTAAAAGGATTTCTGTTTTGGAGGTGGTAATAAAATTTCACATAAAGCCTTTTTGGGGAGAGAAGTTGTGCTCCAAATAAATGGGAAGTTGCATTCATCAGCGGTGGGATATTCCTTTTAAATCAATTATAAAGGGAGCTGGAAATTCTCAGTGGTTTATGAAGCCAGATTTCTAAACCTTTTCACAGATTCTCTCCAAATGCCTCTTGTCACCTTAGGGAATTTGGAATATTCTGACATCTGACTTTTTTTTGGCAAGTTAGAAGCAGTAGAAGGGTGGCCAGTGAAAATAAGTTTCCCAGAACTGAACGCTTTGTTGGTTTAAAAAAAAAAAATTGTAGGTTGGTGCCCTGCTCTTGAGTGCCAAGTTTCTAAACACAGAGTGCTTTTGTTGGGAGCAGGAGAACCTGTCCAAAGGCAAGTGAAACACCCCAGCCCAGTGTTTATAACTTGCCCCTAATTACATGGTAAGTGGTGCAAATGTAGCTGATGAATTACAGGGCCTGGATTTAAATTTCCCTGCTCTTATTTTGTCCCATTTTTTTTTTTGTGTGTGTTTTTACCCAGTTGTACCTGTTGCCTTTGAAGGTTTTTGGAGCTATTTTTTTTTTTTTTGCTTGTTGTCCATCTCCAATGGGTTCTTTCCTGCCTTTTCTAGGCTGTGCCATGGTATAAATGGGAGAAGGATCCAGTGTATCAGCAATTCTGGAGTTTCCTAGATGAGTTGGGATTCTGCACTCAGCTCTTCCACTTGTATTTTTGGTCCTGCATTATTTAATATATGCTTAGAGGCTTACCTTAATATTCAGAAATGAGAGCTCAGAAAGGTTCTAATTTCCCAGTAACAGTATGCCTGCTAATAGTATTTAAATTGCAATTTTATATTGTTATTATTAGCTATTCTCCATGATTAATAAGCTACCTGAAATCAGCGACTGAGAATACTCCTATGGTGAAAGAACAGTTTACTGAATGCGTGCTTTTGCTGCTACCTACAAAAAAAACATTTTACCCAGCATGTTAAATAGGTAAAATGTTGGGTTTTGAGGGGGTTTTTCTTGAGATCATAAATACATCTCTGCTGCAGTTGCTATTATTTCACACTTTTAACTCGAGAGGCCGGTCTCTCACAGTCTGGGAACACACAGATGACCTTCCTTGTCATGTTTTGGTTTTGCTTGATGTTTCATTATCATTGTTTCAGAGTAAAACGTGACTCCAGGCAATCAGCATGGCCTGGCCCCTTGGAATTTGCAAGTAACCTCAAGGAGGTTGAGTTTCCCTGCATGCTAATGAGTTTCTAATTGTAGTACCTCAGCTAAAGGCACTGATGTTGTACAAAAAAAGGTGGGAGAGCCCATTGCCTGAGCTACATTTCAAGTGAGGCACAGGTAGAAGTGTCTGTTCAGTCGTTTTTTTAAAAGAGGCAGTAATTGTTAGGATTTTTTTTTCCTCCTCTCTGTGTTTTCTGGAGGTCAAATTAACATTGAAGAGCTGTGGGTGCTCAGTAAAACCAGCTTATCTGTCATCAGGAGGGGACAGGGCACTCGGTGTTGATTGCCGTGTCTGTGGCACTGAGACTCCATGCATTTAAAACATTTTCAAATGTGGAGAATAGAAGAGTTAATGTAGTTTATATCCACACAGTCCCCTTGGCAGCTCCTCATATCCATGGTAGTGGTCAGGAGGGGAGCCTTAAATAACATGAAATGGATGTGAGGGGGAAAAGCAGCTGGAGGTGGAGTGAGAGGAGCAGGAAGGATGGGGAGGTGGATGTAAGCAGACACCATGGTCACCCTTACCCATTTCCCTCTCCCTGTGTCTCACCACACCTAGAAAACACACTCATTTCAAGACATCAGAATATATGCATTAGTATTTCCTAAAAAATTACAATATTCTTATGGCAGTTTTTGTCTGTATAACGTGTGCATGTGTATACCATAATATATAAAGCACATAATAAATAAACATAGCATGATGTATTTTATATCTATTAATATATTTTTGTATATAATTTAATTATATATTTGGCAGTATGGAGTGATTTTCCATTGTTTAAAATCAATGTAGAAGCTGATCATTTCTTTTACAGTGCTCTGACAAGGGTGCCAAGTGGCTTTTTGAACAATTCTTCAGAGGATTAAAATTGTAAGGGTTAAAATCAGGCATTCCCACCATGTCTTAGTAACTTCTGCCATGGCTCATTTTTTTCCCTTACTGTTCTTTATCATGTATTCCAGCACTTTGTGAAAATTAACTGGTTTATCCTTATCCTGTGAAGACTGGGAAGGTGATGGTATTTCCTTTGTAAGGAATGAGAGAAATTGAGTGAATTTTAGCCAAAATAACACAAGTCTCTGGTAGAATGGAAACTGAACTCTTTTAAAAGTACACTTTATTTATTGCAGTGTTTATTGGTGACTGTAGGAGCAGGAGGATGGCAGACACTGCACAGGAACAGCTGGAAATTTGGGAATGGTACTGGGGAGCTCTGTAAATAGAACCCTGTCAGCATGGAACACCAGTCACCTGGGTTGATTTCCAAATCCCAGCAGGCAAAACAGCAGCAGCATGGCAAACACAGCCTTACATCAGGCTTGGAATACAAAAAATATTCCAGGGTGAAGCAAAGTCCTTCCTCTGCCTCCGAGCTATGGAACCCCTGGAGCGGCAGGAAAAAATAACTTGAGGTACCTGCCCTGCAAACCCAGCAAGCAGCTTTCCATTAGATCATTCCCTGCAGTCTGGGCAGAATGGGTTGGATTTTTTAATCCCAAAGGATACAGGAGGTTGCTGTGGGAGAGCAGGAAAAGATTGTGGACTTTAAGGGTGGGTCCCCGACTTGGGGACAAACAAGGAGCAGCCGTGGGTTGAGTGCTCAGGAGCTGTTTTGTTAACAGATGAACTTAAGTTACTTGTTTCTTCCTGTGAGGATGATTTTAGAGTTACTGCAGTGCTAAACCTCCCTCTAGAGTATTTCTGAATTACCTAAGGCATTTGTCTTGGTTTTGTTTTATGGTGAAATCGATGACTTTGGTAATCAAGCAATAATTTTTTTCTAAAAACTGGGAAATTTGTGTGTGTGTGTGTATGGAAGATGTATTTTTAAGACTTAGGACACTTCATCTTTTAGGGAATTAGGATCTTTGACTTCTATATTGCAGATCCTGTGAGGAGAGTTAATTTATAATTAGCCATTATGCAGAAACTAGGTTAGTTTTTCTTTTATCTCAGGCTTATCTTTGGAAGGAATTTACCTGTCATTCTGTGGTTTTTCTGCAGAGAAACTTTCACTTGTAGTACGAGAAGACTAGGTTGAAATTTCTGTCTTGGGTATGCTGAATTGAATGGCTGCTGTATCTGGATATTTTTGAAAGCAATTGATTTGAAAGACAACAAATTGCTTTGAAACTGCTCTGTGTATTTCCTGTATTGTCAAACTTTCTGTAGGGAACACTAGGAAAAACTCAGAGTGAAATTTCTTTCCAGGAATGAACTCACTGAGGGTCTGCAAGTGTTGGTTTTATCACTGTGTCTCTTTTAAAAGACAGAATATTCCAAAACAAACAAAGGAACAAACAAACCCTGGAGGCTGGAGGTGCCTCATGTGTGCTACCTGAAAGTGTGGCAGAGCTTTGAGGTACCTTCTTTCTATTTTATTGGTAGTATTGCAGACCATTTTAGTAGGCATTCAGTGTGTTGGTTTAATTGAATATGAAAATCATGGTTTTGTCCAGCAGCACTGGAGAATGTTCTCCTCCCAGCCCAGAGCCTGGAGGAGACTTGGTGCTGCTCTTTATCCAAATTCCCTTTTTTCCCAGTGGTGGCTGTGTGGATGTGGCACCTCTTTCTCTTAGCAGAGTTTATTTCTTACCTGTACAGAGAGAACAGCTACTGAAATCTTATGTTCCAGGGTCTGACTTGACTATTCCACCTTTCCTGATGTGGGAGTTTCTGTAGGAGAAGGCAGCAGACCCACGGGAGCTTCCTGTGTGACTTTATTTTAGGTGTTGCTCCCTGAAGCTTGGCTGGCACATCTACTTTGGGGAGGGGGAAAAGCTGTATCCAAGAAACCTCTGGATCCAATAGCAAAAATGCCAGAGCCATTCAGGGCCATTCTTGCACTGACTGATATTCCCCCATGGATCCTTAAAGGCTGTGAGGCTCCTCTTTTCCCTTCCTTTGGGACCTTGCTGTGGATGCTGCTGTCTGTCATAGACAGCTGTGTCAGGCAGGTTTGGTTGTAAACAAATTGTGCTGCTTTCCATGGGCTTCTTCCTGCTCTTTCATGGGCCCTGGGAACCAGGGAAGGTGTGGAGCCTTCAGAAGGAGCTAATGCTTGCTTGGAGATGATGTCTTTGGTTGATATCCATGAATTGTTCCCTGTGAGGATGGGGAGCCCGTGGTTGCCCAGAGAAGCTGTGGCTGCTCCTGGAACCCTGGCAGTGTCCAAGGCCAGGCTGGATGGGGCTTGGAGCAGCTTGGGATAGTGGAAGGTATCCCTGCCCATGGCATCTTCAAGGTCCCTTCCAACCCAAGCCATTGTGGGATCCTGTTACTTAACTTAGGATATTTCTTTTGGATAATCACTGGTGTTTTCTAAATGACTTTTGGGTTCATTAGGTAAAAAAAACCAACTCAGACCTGTTTCAACCTGGATTCTGAGCAAAATCTCATGTTTAGTGTGGAATGCCTGTGATTTCAGATATACCTGGAGCCTGGACTGTTTTGTTGGTTTGTTTTAAATCTCAGCACGACTAACTTTCCATTTTTTTGGGAGAGGATCCGTAGCACTTCCCAGTCACTGCCTGGCGTGGAGATCATGCATATTGATGGTTTGGTCCTTTCAGCCATGGTGGTACACAATGCATCAGCAGAACTTGCTGCTTCCAGAAAGAAAACACCTGCCTGGTGCTACCTTTTGGATTTTGTTCTCCATTCAAAGCACCAGGATATCCATAAGCGGGGCAGGAAAATGAAGTGTAGGACTCTGTGGCTATTCAGGCCATTCTTCCCGACAAAGCATGGAGAATCAGTGGCCGTGAAGGCCACAAAGACTGATCTGCTCCATTTCATAAATGGTTAGGAACACCATTGTGAATTTTAGAATAACTTGTAGAGACAAGTTTGACAAATCAGGTGTTATAATGGGATTATTGATACTATTCTGCACTTGTCACAGTTCAACCTCTTAGTGCACGTTTCCCTTTTTTCCCCCCAAACAAGAAACTCTTTAGAATTCTCTATATTAAATGTCCATTTAACGTTTAATATAATATACTTTGCTTGGAACAAAGACTGTGGGTCTATGAGTGACATTCCAAACAATATTATCGTTGACCTTCTCTTTTTAATGTAGATTTTGCATTCGGTTGTTCGTGTACTTTTCTATCCCCAAGAAACACATGTCAGAACTTAAAGTGGGGGAAAAAGTGGGATATCTAATTTTGGTCTTGTCTCACTGGTTGTTCTGTTAGAAGAAAAATGAAAATGCCCTACACTGCAGTATTAGTCCATTTAAAAAGAATTTTAAAAGGCAGCCTTTTAAAAATGCTAAGCTATCTGCTACAGTTTTTATGGAATTCTTTAGGTTAAAATAATATTTCTGTAAGAACAGAGCAGGACTGTCAGCTTCTATTTTCAGTGAAAACATCTAGTTCCTTATAAAGGGGCTGCTAAGCTTAGAATTACTCTATTCCTACAAAGAAAGCCCTTCATAGAGAAACCCCATTTTTTGCTGAACTGATCCAAGCAAGTTTCTCTGAGCCTGCTTGTAGCCGTTATTTTTCTTTCCGATTACTGCGCTCGGAAGCATCCAGGGCCTGGAATTTGGATCCTTGTAAGTGGTTCTGCTTGCAGATGAAAAACTTTATTCTTCAGAGCTGCTCTTTGGCCATTCAGTTCCACCAATGAGCCAGGCAGTGGCTCCTGCAGGAGCTATCCATGAGTTATCCAGCTTCTGTGGGCATCGTTTTTTCTGAGCTGCCTCCGTGTCTCAGCTCTTTCCTAACACATTCAAGCCAGTCATCCTTCCCAGCAGCTGCTTTTCTTTTTCCTGGGATTTAAGAGGGCAGGAGAGTCATAACTCAAGGCTTTCAAAATATGCACAGTGGAAACTTTGGGCCTCTGAAGTAGCAGCAACACCAGTGCTGAGTCATGAGTCTGTGCCAGCCATGCCCTGCTCCACCTCTCCTTGGGTTCCTTTTCTACATCTTGTCCTGGGAATACAATATTCTGTCATTTCCTGTCTTTCCATACCTCATACACATCTCATGTTCATCTCAGAGTTCTTTGGGTGGTGGAGATTCCTGGAGGTTGCCTGTTCCAACCTCCTTAACCAAACTTTGGTAGTTTGGTGTGGCACTTACCCCCTTTAAACTTGGAAAAATCCTTAAGGTTCCCAAACTGCATCCCTCAGAAAAATGTGTCTTTGTTCTCAGGGCTGTTTGAGAGCCCAGGCCTTGCTTGAGCCACCTCCTTGGCTGTTTTTCCCTCCTCCATTTTCCCTGATAATGGTGGTGCCATGTTCTCTCCCAGCTTTTAGGTTGGTATCAGTTCCTCAGGAAATGCATCCTGGTTTGCAGACCCTGCTGGGCATGGCTGTGCAGGAAGCTACAGGCAGTCAATATGCCCAGGAATGCTCTGGATGTGGCTTTGAGGGTGTTTGTTTAGGGATTTTTAAATCCCTAAAGCTTCTAGGTTGGAAGGCAAATATTTGGTGCATGAATGTCACCCATCATCCCTTCCTTGTATTTTCTGGCAGGCCATAAACAAGTCAAAAGCTGTTTCTCTCTTAACTTTTTTTTTTTTTTGCTTTTATTTGCATTTCTGCACCTTCTCTGTTAGCCCTGCATTTGTTCTGGAGCCATCAATTGAAAAAAAATGCTTTGTATCCAACATAACTCTGCCTCTTTACATAATAACAAGCACCTTCTCTGTTTCAATCAAAAGACTGTAAGTTAGGTAAAAAGAGCAATCACCAGTTTGCCTCAAAATGGAACACAGGAGAGTATAATTAAAAAGAAAATGTTGGTTTAAAAAAATAACCTACATAGAAATAAAAGTATTGGGAGTGTCACTCTTTGTGTAGTTCAGTTGGTTAATTCAGCTGATAAAACTTTCTCCAGTTCAGCTGTTTCAGCTGGTCATGAAATGTTGGGCTCACAGAGGTAGGTCACAGGAGATGGTGTTCCTTTTTTCCCTGGGACTTTGAAAAACTGTTTGATTGCACAGTAATGAAAGTGGTTTTGGGCTATGTGTGACTGTATTTTAGGTAGTGACATTTGTGAAAAGTTCTTTTTCCTATTCATGTGTCTCAGACCAGGTTTCCTTCATTTTACTGTTGAAACCGTCTCCACTGCTTAAAAAAAATTAAACAACAACAAGCTCCTTTTATTTACTGTTCAATAATTAAAGACATGAACTTGTGTTCACATTGTAAAAAGGCCTGAACATGTGTTTGCAGGAGCAGCCTGTCATCCTTTCCATTCTAGAGCAATTCCCAACCCCAGGGATCCAGATTTCATGTTGGACCCTCAGGAGTTCATTAGATGGATGTAAGGAAAACTGGGCAGAGCTTCTTGGCTACTGAAGCTGTTTGTCTTAGAGGATTATTTAAAGGGTAAAGCAGATGTGTTCTTAACTATTTTTAAAAACTATACCCCCTTCTTCCTCCTTCCAGCCTTGGAAGTTTGCCTTCAGACCTGGATAAACCAAGATGTGTTGACACCTCAGGGGAAAAACAAAACCAACACAGAATGTTTGAGTCAAATCTTCTTTAAATGATTATTCAGTGTCAGACCCTGCATCCACAGTGGGTGACTTGTTCAGTTTTACACAGATAAAGGCCTTTTAGCAGCTTACACTCCCCAAAAAAGAGGAGGGAGAAAGGAAAGGCATCAACTTTTAGATCCTAGGGATTATTTCTGAGAGTTCTCTGAACTGTTGCTTCAAACATTTATTGCTCTGTCTTATGGTGTGTGTGTGGCCAGCAGTGTAGCTCAGCTGAGTCATTCTTTTTCACATTGTTTTAGAAGGAATAAATAACAATATTTGTACACCTTGGTGCTTTAGATTAGGAAAAATGCGATTCCAGCTGGATTCTGGAAATCTATAGGTGGTTGTCATCCCATATAGATGATGGGCTCCACTTGATTACTGGATTTGGGCTATTTTATTTTAATAGTGTTTAATTGTTATTCATTAAGTTACTTATCAGTTTTCCATTTTTTCCATAGGAAATAAGCCAGTGCAACAAGTTTTTATATTGGGAGTTTTCCATATAGTTAAAAATAAATTAACTTCTGTTTTTGAGAAAACATTTTAAAATGTGGTTTGATGGGTAAGTTAGTGACATCAACATCAGTAAACACTCAGGAGGGGAAAATCCAGTGTATGTATAGTGCAGGAACAGAACCTTAACACTGATTTAAATTTTAATTTATAGATGTAAAGTGTTCTTTTCAGTCAGCAGAATTGTGTTGATGATGGCATAGAGTAATTCCTGCTATCCCTTTTTAAATTTTCAATATTACTCCGTGTTTTCTGCTAGGCAGATATCCTGGCTGCTGCTCATTTCTCTAGCAATACACTCTTCACTGCCTTTTACAGTTTAAAGGGTAGTTTGTCATATTTTCAACAAAAATAAAAGCATATTTCATACTGGTTACAAACAGAAACTAATTGAGTAGGAGGAAGCCTACAGATTTATGAAAAAAAAAAATCTCAGCACTGGTTTTCTTAGCTCTGCTTGTGTCCAAATATGGCTCAGCTTTTTTTTTTTTTACCTTCACAGGCCATAAAGAGGTAATTTAAAAAGAAAATAAAAATACCAAGGGCTGGTTACATTTTTTGAGATGTGAAATTTGTGAGCTCCTGGGTTTCCTGGATTTATTTCTCTTCAGGATGCCAGGTACATCTGTGTTTGCTTTTTGATTGTCTATCCAAATAGGCTGGCCAAAAATTTGCATTTTTCCTATCACATGGGGTTTTCTTGTATTTATAGCAGCGTCTTGAAAGATATTTTCTGTCTCATGTTGGCTTTCTGGTTTTGTTTTGCCTGATAATTTATGTTCACTTAAGGTAGAGCAAAGCATTTCTATGAATGCCCTCCAGTAAATGTGGTTGGAAGTGGAATTTGTAAGCAGGATTTTTTTTTTCTGTGTTCATAAAAGTGAATAATGCAGATAATACACTATCTACCTTTAAAAAAAGAGTTTTCAATTATACAGCTATTACCAGGTGTAATGATGCTAAAATTGTTTAGTTTTATATAGGAATAATAATATAAGCTCTTATGTATTTTATACATATAAAAATACTCAAATAAGGATATTTGGTAAAAAATTGAGGGGCAAAAGGTTCTCTCCCAAGTGGTGGCCAAGGGAGGCTTCTCAGAAGATCCCAAAGTTCCTTTAAATACAGCTTCCCATTTATTCCTTCAGTGTTTCCCTTTAAATGAAGGGTGTGGAGGTCTCTGTTCAGCAGCTGCTGAGCCCTTGCTGTCGCCTAAAAGGGGTTCTGGAGAGTCAGGAACAGCTGGAATACATCCAGATGTTTATTTTTGATTATTCTTGTAGCCTGCAGGTTGTGTGTTAGACCTTTAGGAAGCAAAATCCCCCAAACATAACAAAATCTGGAAATGTGATCCAAGGGGCAGGCGGTTTCTGGGAAGTCTCCTGCAGAAGGGTTTTGATTGAGGATTCCACCAAGAATTCTTAGAAATACCTTGAAAAAATACCTTTTATTTCCCCTGTACTTGTACTTGTTCCATAGCAAAAGAACAAAAAGCATATGGAATATTGAATATATGTGGTGGAAATATACCTTCTTTTCCTCCAAATAACAAAGACTTTGGTGATCCTTGTGACTCCAAGCACCCTATATTCCATGATTCCAGATTAAGAAATGATAATTTCTGATTTCAAAGCTGATTTCCTCTGTAGCAATAATTACACACCAATAAGTGGTAAAAACTGTGGGGTTGGGGTGGGTGGTGTTTATATTTTAGTGGTGGTTCTTGTCACCATGTTTATGGTGACCTTCACACTTGTACCATTAGTTCCTTAGAACTTCTTTCTGGGGAAAAATCCATGAGAAAAAGGGTTTTTCCTGTGTGTTAGTAAATTGAGCTGTTG
>WEIU01015876.1:345943-473504 GCA_013389925.1 Aegithalos caudatus
GAAAATTTGGTGTTTTAAACTTAAAAAAAAAAAAAAAAAAATCCCCTCACTACATGTTTTGCAAGTTCATATGGCTTATCTGCTGTTTTTGTTTGGGTTTTTCCCCTATGGGTGTCGGGCATAAAGAAATGAGGCAAAGAACTTGTAAAGGTTTCTGTAAAATGCTGCAAAGAACCTCCCAGGAAATAATTTCATTTTCTAAACATGTGTTCTTCTTGGGAAGCCACAGAGCTGAAGTGAGGCTCAGCTTCCAACTGCAGATACTTAATGTAGCTAAATTTGAGCCATTTTGTTAAAAATAAAATACTCCCTGCTTCACAGAGATTTCTTTTCACTGAGCAGTGATATTTTTCCTCTCTAAGCCAGTTGTGAAATTCCACCAACTCCAATCCTCCCATAGTTGTATATAATGGGAATAAACAGATTTACTCTTTCAGCTATTTTCTGATGTGGTGTTTGACAGAGTCTCTCCCTGATTATTCTTGCAGTTTGTCCAGGTTCAGGAGCGTGAAATGTTTGCTGATTCATGGCAGGATTAGGACGTGCTGAGAAAGCACTGCTGGAATTTAACCTTGGTTGGGAGCAGGGATGTGGCCTGGCTGGCTGATGGAATCAGCCTGTGTGTTCAGCAGGAATATTTGGGTATTTTATGATTTTTTTTTTCTCACAGTATCTAAAGCTTTAAATGTTCCTCACATTTAAAAAGCATTTTCCAGCAAAAATAATAGAACATCTGAGTGAGTGTGTGTCCAAGCCCATCCCATAGTTCTGTCTGGTTTTGCTTTTCCTGAAAACATAGTGGCAGTTCTTCTAGAGGTATCACCTGTATTGGTTCTCCTTATTCTGCTCAGATTTGTGAGGTTAAAATTCACTTTTCTTCACCAATTTCAGGGGAGGATCCTCAGGAACTCACTTGGCTGCTGCACTGAGTCACTTGGCAGGTGGTTTTGTGGGATATAAATCCCACTTCATTCAGGTTATCAGGGAGGCCACTCATCATTTTTGGTATGTCAGGTGTTTAAATCCATGACCAGAGACTCCTGATAAGTAAGATCAGAGATATTTTTCCACCATTTAAAAAAGAGCCAACCCAGCCTTGAAATAAATAGAACTGGTAAACTCTTTAGTCAGCCTTTATTATCCAAGAAATATTTGTGCCTTCCACTGGTGTGTGTCTGATTAGGATGTGTTTAATCAGCCCTCTTTTGAGTGCAGGAAATGTCCTTTTAATGAAAGATCTTCTATTGCTTTCTTTTTAAAATGAGGTTTCAACACAGGAATTGATGGATTATTGAGGTATTAATACTAAATAATTATTCAGGTACTCAGGGAGAGCTTCCTCTCTGCTGAAGAAAGCACTTTGCTTTGCCAGCTGATAAACTAAAATAAATAGCATTTTGTACAGTGTGCTCCATCGATTTGGGCTTTTTCTGTCTCAACTTTTTCAGTGTTTTCCCTCTCTTAACTTCACTGCCAGCTGTCTCCCCACTCCAAATTACACTGTCACCAGTTCTGTAAACACCAGAGAAAACCACTTTTATATTAAATTCCTTTCCCTGCATAAGTGGTTGATGGAGCTGGTAACCAAGTTACTAAAGAATCAAAAGCAGAGGAGCTTTTAATTAAAAATAATTTGGCAAGGTGCCCAGAAATTTCCCTCTTGTAGGAGTGGGGAATGACAAACAAAATGAAGAGCTGCCACTGCCTTTCAGAGTGTCTGGAAGATGTATTTGCTGGGATGTGCAGATCCACAACCAAATAGTAATAAAAATAAAAATCCACAGAGCAGCCCCAGTGCCAAGGTGACCTTGTGTGAGTGGTTTTTGTAAGCTCAGGATGAGCTGTGATCAGATTTCACAGGCAGAAGAAGACTGGGATGCAAACCAAAGTCCTGCATGGTTTTAGGGTATTGTTTAAAAAGCAATTCAGTGCCATGAGCTGCCTCTCATTTACATCAATACCATGCCATGCCACATTGTTTTATAATTATACCTGCTTGCACGTGGGCTTGTTAAATCACTCATGTGCTGCTGGATTCTGTCAGTGTGGTGTCTTTGTTTTTATGATTCTTGATTTTTCAGTAAGCTTTGCCATAGGTGATTCAGTTTTTGGTCATCCCAGGCTTTTCTTGCCCAAATATTGAATATCTCAAGTTGATAGTTTCAGTGAATCCTTTTTTGCTGTATTTAAGGTTGTGATCTCAGGTAGATCTTCCCTGCCTTTAGTCAGCACAACATTTGTTTTTAACTTCTAAATTTGCCTTTCTGTCTTCCTTTCCCAAACAAATTAGGTTCTCATTTGGAAAAGAGGGAGATGTCATCTTTCTCAGTGATGACTTTTTCATGTTTCATGTGTGTTTGGATTCATTTTTGCCTCTGTATTAGTGCCAGAATGTCTTTCTCAGTTATCAAAGTACTAAAATCCCTTATGTAGCAATGAAATTACACGAACTAAAACTTCCTTCCAATATTTATGGAAATATTTGATACAGAGCATTTTTCTGTTCAATTTTTTTACACTTAAACTCCTTGTTTGTGAAACTCTAAAACACTGAGCTCTTGTATATTGACTTTCCCTAAGGTTTTGGTTCACTTCTCTCAATCTCTTGCCTATTTTGCCCTCAGTGGCACTTTTCTGTGCCCCTGATTTCTGCAGCTGCCAGGTCCCACCAAACTCTGATGTACCCTGGTTTTTGGGAGGTTTATTTGTGTTCCAAGTGCTTCCAGGTAGGGAATCTGTTTCCTTCTGTGTTTGTACAGCACTGTGTAAATTTGCAGCAATATAGAAATGTTTTCTAATGACCCAGCCCTGTGGAAGTTAATAAGTCACATCAGAGCTGAGCTTGATGTGTTGTGCTCAGAAACACGGGGTTTATTTAAAGAAAATCAGGATTAAAAAATGGTGGAGTGGAGAGATGAGTCCAGACTGCAAATTTGAAGCTTGCCCTGGGCTAAGTAAAAGTTGTTTTTTAAAATCTATTATATACCAATGCTGATTTAAATCTGAATGCAGTTCACTTTGGTTCTGATTCTGTTTCAGATCTTTTTAAACCAGATCTTTCATTGGTTTTCCTTAGCAGAAATTTGCTCTGTATGTGTTTGCTTAAAACAAGACTTGAGAAAGCCCATCTGCATTCTCCAGGCTCTGTGTCAGCACTGCCTTCTTTCTGGCTTCAGGCATTCCTGTGAAGAGCATTTTCCTCTGCAAAACCATGGAATTTTAAACACACATTGGCCACTGTGTAAAATACAGTACCAAATGAAGTTAGTTTTATTTTTTTCTGAGTGATCTATTTAATTTCCCTGCTTGATCTCAGTTTTAAAGCTTTATTCACTTCTTTGTGTCTGGGATTAATTTGACTTGGCACACTGCAGTGTCTCTGTCTCCCAGGAGCAGCTGATAATTTACAATTAATTTCTTTTTCTTCTTCTCCCTATGACTTGTAGCAAAGGTTTTTCCCTGCAGAACTCTGAATAGTATGCAAAGAGCAAAAATATCTTAAGAATGAATAAATAAGTTACCTGTGATGGTTGGAAACTCAAACATGGCTCACCTTGTAATGAGTCCAAAACTGTTATTTACCAGAACATCTTTGGTTTGAAGCAGAGAAACCTTTGAATAATGAATGGTGGCTCTATCTGTGTAGCTGTACAGAAAATATTGGGCTGGAGACCTACAGTGAAACAAGGAGTTGACAAACATGTTAATTATACGTTAAATTGATCATATAATTCTGTGCAAGAGAAGGAGAAAATGTGTTTCCTTTTAAGTGTAGTAGTGATGTAAATAAGAAAAATCAGCGTTTTGGAACTGAGTTTTGAAAGATAATTTGTTATGATTTTTTGTTACTGCTTCCTTGTCCTATCTTTTAAGTGCCTATTGATTTTTGGAAAATGGTGAGGCTGATGGGAGTACCTGTGAGGGTCTGTGTGTCACTGGGCTGGTGAATGTGAGCTGGAGGCAGGGCATGTGGAAATCACCAAGTGTCCTTTAATCACCTGGATTTGTCAAGGAATTGCAAAGGAGGAGTGGCAGGAACATCTGTGTTATCAGAAAATCATGGAATGGTTTGGATTGGAAGGGACCTTAAAGCTCATGGGCAAGGACACCTTCCACTATCCCAGGTTGCTCCAAGCCCCATCCAACCTGGTGTGGAACAATTCCAAGGATGGGGCAGCCACAATTTCAGGGTGTACACACAGTGATGTACCTGTGATCCCAAGATGAATGCCTGTGGGATGTTGGAGAAACACAGTCCTGAGAGGGAAAGTGGAAGCAGCGTTGTGGCATCTTAGTGATGGCATTTCTGGTTGTGGTTATGGGAATTTTGGGCAGGAAAAATGTAGTGGGGAGAAGACTGTGGGTTGGACTCCACTAAAGCAGGCTGGATTTATTCCCCCTTTAGTGAACAGTATTGCCTCTGTCCTCCTATTTATATCCTAAATGTTTTTTGTTCTTCCATCAATGTTGTGAATACCTGGAGTGTAAGACCAATAATAATTAGTTTCTAAAATCTACTTAATGAAAGAGCAGAACTTTTAGTAAAATCCAATTATGTACCGTCATATATTAAGCTGGTAGTGGTATTCTCATATGCCAAAATCAATGGCATGCCCTGCAGGCATGTTTTAATTAAAATAGG
This sequence comes from Aegithalos caudatus, assembly GCA_013389925.1. Taxonomy (NCBI): domain Eukaryota; kingdom Metazoa; phylum Chordata; class Aves; order Passeriformes; family Aegithalidae; genus Aegithalos; species Aegithalos caudatus. Next base: position 350,586 of record WEIU01015876.1, read on the forward strand.
AAATATATCTATTATTTTAGCCCTGCTTGTGCTCACTATTTTAATTCTCTCTGAAGTTCCTGATTATTTTTCTGAGCGAGTATAAAGTTCAGTCTCCAAACAAAGCCCATCCTCTTAAGGCACAGTGAATTGCACCTGACAGTGAACAAGGATTGGCAATCCAGAGGGAGTTTGCAGTAAATCAGGGAATGTTCCTGGGGCTGTCGAAGGCTTCCTCTCTCCCAGAGTTACCTCCAGAGCTTTGAGTGAGTTTTGGCAGCAGCAGAGCTGAGAGCAACCAAAAAAGTGTCAGGGATGAAGATCTACGATAAGCACAGATGGAAAGAGCCAGATACAGGAAAGAAAACAAAGCAGCTGGGAGGTGGAATTTTGTCCCTGGTGAAAGAAGAAGTGAATGGTGAAGGGCTGTGGAACAGCATAAAAAATGAGATTATGGCAATGGCCGATCAAGTTTTGTGTTACCAGGCCAAGACAAAGAAATAGAGGTGGGGAAGTGCTAGAAATTGAAGGGGGGAAGTTAAAAAAGAGATTCAAGAGATGGAGCAGACAAGACAGTTGGTGTTGTAAATGAAAATACAGAAATGCCTGGGTAGGGTAAGAAAGGTCAGAAGAGTGTGTGGAGAAAAACTGGGTTGTATGGCAAGGTAAGAAAAAATCTGAAGTGGAGCACTGGAATCAAAGATGTCCATGCTGAAAGACAAATAATAATTGAGAACACAAACACAGAGGGTGAAAGATGTTTGGACGATTTACAGAGTGCCCAGAAGCCAATAGGTAGGCTGATCCCAGAGGAGATTCCTCAGGAAACAGGGAGAGAGAACAGTGGAGTTACTGGAAATGCAAAGTGCTCAGTATCTTAGCAGAAAAAGGGAGAATATGAATTCTGGGTGTCAGAAAAATCCTGGAGGAATTCCAGCCAGGAAGGAGACATGATCAAGTGTGTGTGCATGTGATGAACACATGAGCAAGAGTCTCCACGATTTATTTGTAAATTCTGTTTAATGAGGAAAAGTAACAACACTGTCACTGATAGAAGGAGGATTTGATAAATCACTTTAAAGCAGTGTCAGAAACTGCCCAGCAAATTCTTTTGAATTGAAATTCAGTGTAAGTTTGTTGGGATCTGAATGGAAAAGACGTGGTGATGGAAATAGAGCCAAATTTGTTGGGAAAACAAAACGTGGTCTTTGGAAACTTGCTTTGAGGGTTAGGGGATGTTGAGGTGAAGCAAAAAGAAGCATAAAAAATAAGTTCTGAAAGGCTATACTTGTAAAATTAAAAAAAAAAAAAAGACAACTATATAAACTTTTATCTTTACTGACTCAAATTACAGGTCTGGAATTGAGTGAAAACCTGTGAAGCAAAGAAAGTGTAGGTCTTTAAATACGGATTATCCCTAATACTGCTCCTCTAAGTTCCACTCAACCAGCTTTGAGGCCCTCTCTAAATGAGATGGTCATGTCCTTTTTTGGGGAATAAGTGAAGATTTAAAATTTATTTCATTTTTATTTGAGCAAGGCTCAGATGGTCATTTCTTATTTTAGTCTCCTGATTCCAGCTGTGGAAACCTGGTTCCTTTAGAATCCAAGTCACAGACTGGAATGGGTTGGAAGGAACCTTGAAGCTCATCCTGTTCCACCCCTTCCCAGAGGCAGGGACACCTTCTACTATCCCAGGCCGCTGCCTTGGACAATTCCAGTGATCCAGGGCCAGCCACAATTTCTTCAATAATAGTGAGAAGACAGAATTCAGCTGCAGAGCTGTATCCTCAGCCTGTGTAAAAGTCAGTGCTAATGGCACAGGTTGTTTGTGTGTTCACAGCTTCTGACCCATTAATGCTGCTCTGCATCCATTTAGTACCTGGTGCTCTGTGGGAAGGGAAAGTCCTGCCCTTAGAAATGTAATTAGTCATGCCTAACTTATAATTAATAAAGTTGCAGGCTGCTGGTTACTTGGATCACAGTCACTTGCCCGCGGTCTTTTTTGTGTCCTACTGAATCCTGGGATTCAGTGGGACAACAGAAAAAGAGCTGGGTTATCTGCCTGAGTACTTAGGTGGAAAATTGATATTTGGGAGAGGTGAAAAGCATTTGAGGTAAAATGGGTGATTCAAGCCATGGGCTTTGAAGAGCTGTGCTTGAAATACAAAAAACATTTCTAGTAGTTTTTAAGGATAAATTTTACATCCCTGTCATCAGTGTATTTTAGCAAAATACATTAAAATTAATAATCACTAAAAGACTGAAGTGGAGCAAATTCATTGTCCTAGATTCCACATTTATATTTTACTTATTCTGTGACCAAGACGTGGAATTGGAAAAAAAAACTCAGCTGGAATCCAGGCTCCCAGATAAGCAAGGATGAGCTGCCCATCTTCCCCGAACTTCCCGCTTGTGCCAGCGCTCCCTCCGGAGCGGTGCCTTCCAGCTGAAGGAGAGCTGCCGTCTCTCAGCTGCTTTGTCCCGTGGCAGAACACAAGGAAAATGTCCAACAGTGTGAAGAATACATTTCCTGGGCTCTGAACTCGGGCTCTGACCCCTGCTATCCGCGCTCCGGTAGGATCATTCCAGGCATCTCCCGGCTCGGCGCGGCCCGCCGAGGGGATGTGTTGCTATCTTCCGTTCACATTCCCTCCCTTCTTTCTCTTGGTTTGTTTTCCACATGACTGGGAAACAATTGCTTCTTCCACATGGAGCCCTTCTCCCATTCCTGGGAAAATAGCAGGGAATAGGGAGCATTTGCATAATCGTCTTTAGTGCTATTGTGGGCGGGCTTTGGATGCCGGCACGGAGTTGCAGACTGGCCACCTGTCCAGAACAAATGAACTTAGCTTTTGTATAACGTTATCTGCTTTTCCACAGTGTTATTTTTTGTGTAATGAATAACTCGACTAAAATATTATAAAACCCCCATCATTCAGTAAATGTTTGCGTTGGGTTTAAATCCTCCCCCTTGCAGGGCTGGGGAGGGGGACAGAGTTTCCTCTTTCTCTGTTAGCACAACTATATTTTCAAGCTGCCTCTGACATCGTTTTATAACTGCCTTTGTGAAATTATCCTCATGAATATTAATTAGGGGTGTGGGAAGGAAAAAAAAAAAAAACAACCAACCCCAAACCTCAAAATGATTTGCATTCATCCTTGTATAAATGATAAATTAAGTGTTGTCTAATGTTTTCTAATGGTCCATTTCACCTATGTAAAACAATTAATTAAACAGTTGGCCTCTTAGGGAAGGAAGAAGAGGAGGGTGCTGAGGACATCACCCCTGCCAGGGCTGCAGCACGAGAATTAAGCTTGTTCACTATTCACTTATTTGACTTTTGCATGTCTCAATGTTACTGAAATAATAAAAAAAAACTAATTGTAATTTCTGCTTTTAAAGGGGAAAAAAGAGGCAATGTGTTCCTATGTGCAGGTTTGGGGCTTTTGCCAGCCATGGTGTGGGAAGGACAAACTCTGGGTGCCACATTTTATTGCACCTCAGCCTTTGTCCTCAAGAGTGAGTTTTGATTGCTGCATTATGAGAAAGCAAAGCAAACCCTTCCATACCTTCTCTTGGCCATAAATAACAGGAGGTTAACCTGGACAGCAAGATTTCCACATTGCCCATTTGCTTTCATATTTGTATCTTTTTTTGGCCGTATTAAAAAACAACTGGCCAAAGTTCAGCCAAGTAATCATTGCTATATTTTGAACCAAAGGGCTGTGATTTTATTCTTCCCCTGGATTTCTCTTTCCCAGAGCAGTTCAAGGTAAGAGCTGCATTGACCCAGAGCACATGGTTATTATTTTTACTGTGCTTTTCAGCCCTTTCTCAGCTCTGCTGTGGCCGTGGCATTTCTTCTTTGCTGTTTGGTGGCAGCAGATAAGAGGGTGGGAGTTTCTGTCAGTCAGCAATTGCAATTACATTCCTGAGACAAGAACATCCACCAGGGACATTGTCCTACCTTGTTTGGCTTCTGGCTCGTTCCTGGTGCACGTGTCCCATGGATTGGGTCCAGAGCTCCTCCTGCTCTTTTATTTCCTTTAGTTAGCAATCACTTGGAAATGCTTCAAGTGAACATTGTACCTTACTGTGATTGATTTACGTGTTTGTGGTATCAGCTTTGGATTATTATTGGAATTATTACGGAGTTTGGTCTGGAACTGCTCAGGAAGAGGCTGATGTGTCCCTCACGTAGCTGTCAGTCGGCAGTGTTGGTTTAAAACAAGCTTGGAATATCTGCCAAAGAATCTGCCATGGATCTTTTGCTGAGGGAGAACATGAAAATCAGGCAGTTTGTGTTTTGCTGGAATGAAAAGTAATGTCACCATAGGCAGCAAGGAATAACTATGGAATGTCTGTAAATTAAGAAGTTTAAAGGCAAGTCTTCCTGCTTCAGAAGTTAAAATTTGCAGATCCCTTTTCATTTTGTGTGAATGGATGATTTGTACGTGCATCTGATAAAATTATGAGAGCTGTTACTATAACCCAGTTGAAGAAAAGAGCTGTTTCGTTTGATTTACTACCCCTGCTATGTTTTGTAAACCCTGAGCCATTAAAGGTGTGTTTTCTGTCCCTGAAATGTGGTGCATAAAACCCAACAAACCAGTGAATTGGAAAATGGGGGCATGGTTGTGAACTGGACATACTATTTTTAATCTTTTGCTGATCTTTTTCCTGCTTTGCCTATCTCTCCTGTAATAACTGGGAATTGATTTCACATTTTGTACTCTCTCCCACTGAGTGAAGACCTGCAAGTTGCCTAATTCATAGCCCAGGTTTGTGATTTACAGCCGTGGATCAGCACAGTGTTTATAGGAGCACTTCTCCAGATATGACTGAATTTGGAGGATTTAAAGTCGGGCTGTCGAGTGCAATCCGATCCCTTTGGCCATTACTTATTGATGAGGTTTCCTAGGTTTTCCAGTTGTCAGCTTGCTGATGGAGCTCCAAGATTTAGGATGTTATGTGGCTATGGGAATCTCAGTCTTTGTTTTCTGATTAGGAGCCTGACCTCTGGTACCTCATTTTAACATTAGAGCGGACTCTGGTGAATAATGGTCTGTGTTGAAAGTGCATCCAGCTGGAATTGCGTCTTGGGATGGGGGGTAGGGGGGACTGGAATCTTTGGATGCCATCATGAAGCAATTAGACAAGCTACTTAATAATTTATAGCTTGCTGTCTTAAGGGTTGTAAGCGTTTTGACTGAAGAGGGTTTTGTTTAACCTTTCAGGGCTCTCTGTGAGGCCGAGATTGAGCTTAGAAATGATTTTCCTTTGAAGAGTGGCAGAGGATCCAGAACCAGATGACTTTGTCATCTATTAATTAATGCTTTGTCTTGTTACCTAAATATAAGAGTTTGCTCAGCTCTCATAGAGCTTCAGTGTGTTGTGAATACAGAAAAGCCTTTGGGAAGCAGAGAGCGAACAACGGGATTTTTTTGCAAATCTTGTTTTTTGAAATTTTTTTTTGTTGAATTTGCTTGTGACTTGGTGACTTTGTAGTGTTCTTTCCCCTTAAATATTAAATATAGCATTTAAAATAAATATGGTATTTCCTGTGGAAAATGTAATGCTGGGGAAGGGAGGAAAGCAATTGCATATCTACTAGATTTCAGTAATCCTGGTGTAATTTCAGTATTCTCGGTGTTTATGTGAGTGAGTTAGGATATATAGGATAGGATATATATTATATAGATACCTTCCAGTGAAACAACTAATAATTTAGCATTTAACAAAATAATTGTAGGTCCAGACTTTGGTATATCAAAGGAAGAAAAGCCCACCTGTGTTTTCAGATGCAGGAGAATGAGGGGCTCCACTTACCTGGAGAGGTACAAAGGCCAAGAAGCAGAAATAAAGTGCAGAGCTCCTCATACAAAACTGTAGGAACTGACTCCACTGACTCAAGAAATGTTATAAAATTAAAATGTTAGGAGAGATTTCTAATGATAGTCTGTCAAGCATTTGTCTGGAGAAAAAAATATTTGTTAAATATGTTGCCGATATTCTTGGATGTGACTATTTCACCTCCTGTCAATGTGCAGCTGCTTTAGATATATAAATATATACTTAAATATAATAGACATATACATACAGACACTAGGAGATATGGTATTTTTGATGACTGGATTCAATAGCTGTTTTTTTTTGGCTTATTCCTGCTGTTGTAAGGATATTATCCAGGGTTTAGGCCTGTATTATCTTTCATATTGCTTTGAATTCAAGTGTGAAGAGTGGCACATTTTCCTGAATTACAGTGTGGATTCATTTTTCTCCACATTATTCTGTGTGTTCCCTTTTTGCCATCAAACTCATCTGTTTTTCCAAGGACTCTTCACTTTGGGGGGAGCTTCATTACACAGCATCTCTTGCAATATGAGTGTTAAATGTCACTATTTTCTCCTAAAAACCTTCAACCTCCCCACTTTCTTTCTCCCTGCTCACCCTGTGAGTGTGCTTAATAGAACCCTTTGGATAATGCTATTTCTACTTCAAGGACTGGCATCTGCAGTTTTCCCCTTCCCTCCAGCTCATCTGCTTCATTTTTAATAGGAATAATTTGTGGTTTTCTTTGCAGGGCTATTCCTGTTGGAATAACCTCGTAGTTGCTAATCCTTACCTGTGGAAGTTGTGGATTTTTTCCCCCTCTTGTATATTTTTTTTAGATGCAAGGATTAAAAATAATGTCTAGTGATCTCTGCAAAGTGAAAGTTGCTTCTTGATACAAAATAGGAATTCTCAGTACTCATCGGGGCTTGACTTTGGATACCTTATATTCCACACACTGCAGGGTGAAATAGTGTAACTTCATGTACCTGCTGTGTAATCTTGGATTAAATTAAGGTGCTAATATGCTGAGGTTGGTGTGGTGGGGACTGTTGTGGTCTCATTCCCTCCTGGGCTCACTTTATTTGCATTATGTTAATCTCTGCAGGTAATTTTTTGAGTTGTTGTTGCTGTATTTGATTTTGGGAGGTTTTGGTCTCTGTCCTTCTGCCTGGCCTGATGTTACAGCAGGCTGACCATACCCAGGGCCCTGGTGCTCCTAGAAACCAGAGCAGAAAAATTGCTGCAGTCTGCATTTATCTCATTTAATTTGCTGATCTGAAACTGTAATGGAGAACTTCCATTTATCATCACAGCAAAACCTTGTTCTAAACAAGCTGGATGAAATCACCTGAGGTGGTTTTCGCACACACTCGTGTGTGAAATCCAAGTCTGTTTTCAAGGAACTCATTTCAGTCCTGTACTTGACTAATTTTGTGTTAAAATATATTTGTTACCAGCATAGACTTTGAATTTCAGGCTTCTCTGGTTTATTTTATTAATGCATGAATAAACTTGTGGCTCAAAGCTGCTTGTAACTATCAGTAAATACACAAATAAAAGAATGCCTTTGCCTTTTCTAAGGGTAAGAAGCCAAAGAAATTTGGTCCAAATAATCTTAGTTTGCTGGGATTTGAACCTTTGCCTTTTTTAAGGATAAGAACCCAAGCAACTCGGTCCAAATAATCTTAGTTTGCTGGGACTCAGTCTTCCCTCTCTTTTCCTCCCTTTTTTTTTGGGTGGGGGGACCTGCCCTGGAAGTGGTTTGGGAATTTCCCAGTTTTGGAAATGGAATGGGAGGACATTGCACGTCTCTGGTGAGGAATTAGCCCACAATCCATGCAGAAAGGAGAAAAGTTATCAATGCACCAATGTGAGGAGATGGCAGAGATTTCCGTGCTTCGCCTCCCCGCTCACCCCACACGAAGGACCCCGCACCGCTCCGTGCCTTCATCCTCAGAGCTTCCTACAAACCCCACACGGGCAGGGAAGGTTCTGACACAAAGTGGGGGAAGCCAGAAAATGCCCATTTCAGAGGAAATGTACCATATGCTTCCCAATCCCGAGCTGCCAAACTCCAGCCCTTCCCTATTGTGTCGGTGCAGTAGAGACCAGATGGTTCCTTTCCCCGACGCCGGGCTCAGCCTTTTCTCCCTCGTTCTGTTTGTGTGATAACACCAAATCCAGGACTTTCACGTGTGAAATACATGGATAAATCTCTGCACAGAAACTTCCTCTGAGTGGAACTGCACTTAGCAAACAGTTGAGACCGAATTAATCCGTGTTTTAAGCTCCCTAAGACAAGCTTTCCTTCTCCGTCTGTTTTCTGACTGACTTGATGATTTTTTGTTGTTCTGAACTGTTCCTGTTAAATTCTTTCTTAAATGAGCAGGAAGAAATTTCTTTTTCTTTTTCTTTTTTTTTTTTTTTTTTTTTTTTTTTTTTTTTTTTNTTTTTTTTTTTTTTCTTTTTTTTCTTTTTCATGTGAACAAAGTCAAACTGAGTTGGACTCTGATGTTCTTGGCAGCTCTTGTGGAGTTGGCTTGCCTTCTAACTTCAGAGAAAAATTGCTTTCTAATAGACTGTTTTTCCCCTTAGTGAGTGCTTTGGCACCTGTATCCTGAGTTGTGGAAGGGTTTCTTTTTTTTCTACAGATGTTTGAACATGAACACAACCTTTAACATCTTTGTGTTACTGCTGCCAGCTTTTCTGTCCTGTTGAAAATAGAGGTTTTTTTCCTAAAAAATAATATCCTTGATTTTCAGTATTACCATACTGTGAAACATCCAATTTACTCTCTAAAATGCAATTAAGGACACTTCAAGATATCTAAAATATTACTTAAAATTTGGTTTGCATAACTGTGTTCTATAGCTTTAAATTTTGCTTTCAATCTCTGCTACTGTTTGATTTATAAAGGACAAAACAAAACCATGGCAAATCCCTGGAAATATAAAGCAATATATTAAAGGTTCAGCTAAAGGAATGAGGATGTCACATCCCATGTCCTATAGGATATATGAGGTGTTAAGGAATGTGCCCTGCACTAGGTGATACTGTTGTTAAATTATTGCTTCAGGGTTAATGTGGAGTCTTGGAAAGGTGGGAAATTTTCTGTGGTAAATTAAGGGAATTACAAAGGCTCTGATCCCTGGGAATCACTGCTGCTTGTGGAAGGCTGGATGTGAGCTTTGGAGCCCCCTTGCTTGGGAATGTTGGTAGGTGTGATCTCCTTAAACCCAGTTTAATTATTAACAGTGGTTCTGATGTGCTACATTCACCTGGGGTCTTCTCATGGCAACCTTCCTGTGGCTTCCCTGATGCTATGGGCATTGTTTACTTTTTCCTGTGGGAAAAAAGCCCTCAAAGAGTTTTAGGATTTTCAAGGATCTAAAATGGATTTGTTCTAGTGACTGCTTTCAAAAAAAAAAAACCAAAAAACCCAAAACCCAACAAAATCTAAACCAAATTCTGTTCCTTGTGCTGGCACTGCTGGGGCATCTCCAGTCCTGGGGACAGTTTTGTGCCCCTCAGACATGGAGGGGCTGGAATGTGTCCAGGGAAGGGAATGGAGCTGGGAAGGGTCTGGAGCATCAGGAGAGGCTGAGGGAGCTGGAAAAGGGCTCAGCCTGGAGAAAAGGAGGCTCAGGGGGGACCTTGTGGCTCTGCACTATCCCTGACAGGAGGGGAACAGGGACAGGATGAGAGGAAATGTCCTCAAAATGCTGGAATAGGCCTGTCCTTGACCTCCTTTCTCCTGAATTTTTTTGAGGTTACCACTTTCTGCTGTATTTCCATTGCAGTACACAATCCTACCACTTTTTATGCTCTTCAATGAATGTGTATTCTTCCTTAAAAACACCTAGCTGGAATTCCCCTCACCCAGGAACAAATAAAGTATATTTGTTCCTGTTTATCGCCACTGAAATGATGAGTTCTCAATTCCCTTTTCCTGCATCAAGTCTCAAACTTTACTAACCAGAAGAATAATGTGGCTTTGGTGTCTGCTGACTGAAAATGATGAAAAGCTGTTAGGTACAAGTGTGTTCTTACTTTGCTCCTCCTCAAGCTGCCTGATCAATCCAGCTGTTTCATTTAGGAAGTCCAAACCTTTGTTTTCCATGACTGGATTGTGGTGCCAAAATTCCTTGGCGGATGAAGCACGCACACTTGTCTCTCTGATTTCCAGGGAGCACTTGGGTTGTTTGTTCAGCTGGAAGAGTTGTCCAGCCAAGGTGAATCATCTTCAGTTGTTTTTTAGACATTTAGGTCTCTGTCTTCTACCCTTGACATTTGTAACTGCACTTCTAGTGCAGATTTGGGGGTTCAGAACAAACCCAGACTCTGAGCTGAGGGATTTAAATTCCCTGGCTGTTGTAGTGTTTGTGCTGCTTCTCATTATTTTACTGATCTCAGCATAACCAGGCAAACAGTGGCAAACCTATCCTGATAAAAATCATGGAATGGGTTGGGTTGGAAGGGATCTTAAAGTTCACTGGCGTCAAGGTCAAGTTTTCTTGGGGAAAATGGAGTAGTTGAAATCTTTGGTGGTGATTGTGGGGCAGGTTGAGGCATTGTGATGGGACTCTTGGAATGTGTGGCTGCAGCATCCCAGAATTTCTTTTCCATGCCAGTATGTGTTTCCTGAGATACTGGGAGGAAAATGGGCTTTGCTAATTAGTCTCAAACTACGTAAGTTTATAAAGCTGTAGAAACTGACTGGCTGTGCACAATTTTTATCACCATCTTCTATTAGAGGGGTTGATTTCAGCAGGGCTTAAAGTAGATTTTTAGGGCTTAGTGTTGAACAGAATGGACAAGAAACATGAATTCAAAAAGTATTTAATTAGTAAGTAGTGACTTCTGAATAGTGATAATGCTTTCAGAGCAAAATTTGTTTATGTAAACTTTACCAGTCAGACAAAATGTACCAAACTCCTTAAACTCCATTGCGTTTTCAGGCTGATTTTTATTTTTACCCCATATTATGGTGTACACAATTGAATTTGTGGCAAAACATTACTTAATTGTGGGTTCCATTTTCTGAAGATAGACCAAGCTCGGAAACTAATTACCAAATTCAAAATTAATTTTAAAACTTCAGCATGAGAAACTTCAGAGCAGTAACACTTCCACTGTTACAAACTGATCAATAAATATTATGTGAAGCACAACCAGTTTCAGAGTTATCTGCCAGCTGTTTTAGGGTGGGAAAAAAAAAAAATCAGCTTTGTGCTCCATAGAGCAGGAGCTGTGTCAGTGCTTTGTAATCATGTGAACCTTTAATTAAGAAGTTCCCACAGAATAGGAAATGCTAACCTGCCAGAGACAGGGCTGGTTATTCCTATTCCAGGGAATAATAACACAGAGCAGCTTCAGTGGCAGCACTGTGGAGAATGAAACAAATTTGGAAAGGTTTCATTTCAAATAGTAAATAATTAAAAATAGAATCCTCCTGAATGGCATTATTTAAAACAAAACAAAACAAAAACAACCTACACATGCTGTGGTTTATTAATTGTGGTCACTATTAATTTGGCTTATTATTATGGTCAGTGTGCCAAGTCCTACAGTGAGGATGAGAACCACAATGTTGCAGCCACAACCTGTTGGTCTTAAATACAACTTTTTGTAGCTGTTTGAAACAAGACAGAGGGGTCACTCACCATTCCTGGTTTACTCTGACTTGCCCTTTGTAGCTCTTCCAGTGCTTCCCTGCTTTTTGTGCTAGTTCAAACCCTTTGAACTGGTTCCATGAGGCAAGTGACCTGGTTAATATGGATTTTTAATGCAATTCAGACTGTGCTTAGGAGATCCTATCCTGATCCTTCTGTTTAGTAGAGCAGTGGCTGCACAGTGTTCTCCAGCCAAAAAATACTGTGGAAGGTGAGGTTTTAGCCATCCTTTATCAGCCACCCAAGATCTGAATTACAGGGAATTTGGAAATTACTGCTCTGCTCCTCACATGTTACAGAACTGGCTCCAGCCCCTGTGCAGGTGGTCCCTTTTTGCAGGGAATGGCACAAGTGCTGCTGTGCTATCTCTGTGGGATTTGGGTGCTGTTTTGTGTTTGTGTCCTGAGAAACCTTGAATTAACGCTGGCAATCAGACCTGTACATGGAGAAAAACATGTAGTTTGCCATGGCTTCACTCTTTTCCTTCTTTTTATTTCAGGGAGGGATCTTAAACACCACCTCAATCCAACCCCCTGCCATAGGGACACCTTCTGCTATCCCAGGTTGTCCAGCCTGGCCTTGGACACTTCCAGGGATCCAGGGGCAGCCACAGCTTCTCTGGGCACCCTGTGCCAGGGCCTGCCCACCCTCCCAGGGAGGAATTCCTTCCCAATATCCCACTTAACCCTGCCCTCTGGCAGGAGTCTGTGGAACCTCATGAATTTCCCTATTTTTTAAGCTTTAGAAGATCTGTCTAAAGATCAAGGTCCAAAGTTGTTAAAAGTTGATCTAAAAGTTAAAAATTAACTCAGCCAAAAATGACATTGTCTAGTGTAGTAGGGTGGAAAAGGAATGTGTTTTTTAAGGAGCTGTGTAAAGCAGTGGTTCCCCATCCAAAATGCCATCCAGGATTTTGGTTTATCTATTAGGAATGGGATTTGCTCAGGAAGGACAGACTTTTGAACCAAAAGACAAACAAACTTCTTCTCCAGAGCTGCTAAAGTGCCTTTGGCTCCAGGGAGAAGTGGTGTGGTGGAAACCTCCTGATATCTTGTAATACAACCTGAGGCTCTGCTCTTTCCTGAGGTTTTCTAACAGTTTCACAGGGAATTAAGGAAAGCCAACTCTGAAAAATAACTCTTGAGTTTATGCAGGGCAGCTTCACAATCTAGGAAAAGTTATTTCAAGTATAAGAAAGAATAATTTCAGATGGTTTAAACAGGAGCTCCTTGTATTTTGAAGAATAAAATCAATCTTCAGCTGTTTTCCAACTTTCACCCTCAAAGATGCTGGGAATTTTACTCAGATTTCTTCAGTTGGTGCCTGGAAAGCTGGGGGATTTTTATTTGTTTGGATTATTATACTTCCTCAAGGGTTGAAGAGCTAAAAATTGTGAGGAGAGAGTCCCTGAACTTCAGGCTGCCTGAAATGCACTCCTGGGATAAATACTGGATGGTGCAGTAAGAACATCAACACAGACATTTTTAAAGGAGTCATTTAGCAAAAGGCCTTAGAAATAACCTGGAATGTTTCCAGCTAGGAACATATCCCTAGTGTAGCAATTTAAAGTATGTAATTTAGAAAGTGAAAATAATTTTTCCACATGAACACTGAGCTTGGTTGGTGTAACTGGATTTATTCTGGTTTGTAATTTGCTCTAGGTTGGAAGTATCTGTGATTGAGTTATGGCCATGGTGCCACATTATGGAGATAACAATTTTTCTTGATGCCTGAAATCTTAGAATTTGGAAGCCCAAGAAAGGAGAATTTGGAGAAAAAGCAGTTTGGAAGCTTAGTAAAGTATGGTTTTATTATTTAAAATCCATCAGGGTATTTATAATAAGGGAGACTCAAAATAAGGCAGAGAAAGAAACTTCCAACGCTGATTTTGTGCCAAGTAATACAGAATATGAATCCCTAGGTTAGCTATGGATCCTGGCCTGATGAAAGGTCAGGAATATAATAGGTTAGAGGATATTTTGATGAATAAATCTGAATTGGCTTTAGGTCTAGTCAGCTTGGCTGCAGTGGATTTATCCTCTGATCATTTCCTGTCATAGCACTGTGAGTGTTGTCTTTGAAAACTGTGAAACCTTTGGATAAAATGGACAAACTCAGTGCCAGGGTTTTTTTAAAAGGAGGGCTGAGAGAGGAAAAGTTAAATTATATCTCGTTCAGGTCGTTTTGGAGAGAATTAAGATTCTGCAAATGAAGCAACAGTTTTAACAAATGAACAAAGTGAATGAGAAGAGCTTTGACATTTCCTTTTCTAGACCTGATTGCAGGAGTGCCTGAGGTGATATTTAACTGCTGTACATGAATTTTTTAGCTCCCCACTTTGTTTTCTTTGCTTTCTTGTCACGCTTCAAATATCTGAAAAATAAAAAGAGAAGTGAAGCAGCTTGGAACAAAATGGTGAATGAATAAATGAATGAATGAAAGAAAGAATGATACCCCATATTTTTTGGATTTGGAGTCATCTAATATTAGGAAGGAATATCCCACCTTGAGGAAGGAGGAGCAGCGTGGTTAGGGGTGCAGCTTCACCTTAGCTAAGCAGCCTTTCCTAATGTTTCCAGGGAATTTTGCAATTGATTCTGCAGGCACAGGGAGACCTCTTTTCTCTCTCATTTAACCTCGTCAAAGGCAGTGCAGCTCAGCAGCCAGGGCACCTTTTACAAAGTGCTGGGATGCACTGGAGAAGTCCATGTGCTGCCTGTTCCAGGGATTGTTTTGATTTTCATTTGTGCTGCAGCAGCACTTTGGTCACGGTGCTGCTGCCTAAGGCCCCGTGTGAGCTTCCCAGCACAATAATTGTGTCTGACAGAGCTTGTGTTGACAGCTTGTGATGCAGATGGAGCCACGTCACATCCTGCCTGGAATCCCTGCCTGGAATCCCTGCCTGAGTCCCTTCACTCTCATTAAACTGTTACTGAACAGCAGTCATTGTTTTTATTGTAACAATTATATATATAATTGTTATAACAATTATCTGGTAAATAAAATATCACTTGAAATAATCACTGCAGTGACTCTCCCAGACTTTAGTACTGATACTGAATGGTTCTGCTGTATTCAAGAACCAATATTTCTCACCTCACAGGCTGTACTGCATTTTCTGCTCCCTTCTCCCTGTCCAAACGTTTCCAAGAGAGTGGCAAGGGTGTAAAATCTCTTCCAAGTTACTCTTGAAGGTTGTCAGGCAAACATCTGTGTGATTGATGAAGCCACCTCCTGAATTTTTGGCCCCAAGTAGCCGTGTTGGAGTGAGTCAGGCTCCCTGAGCTCGCTGAAGTTGTGTCAAATCTCACTGGTTTGAGGAAAAAAGCTGAGGGCACTGGGGAAATGCCTGAAATTTCTTATTTTGGATACATCTCATTTCTTAGTAGAAGCATTCTTCAAACGTAGACATTTGCATTTTGGTTGTGTGTGGGTTTTTTGTCCTTTATTTTTTTGGAGAAGTTTCTGTGTGACAGCTTCCCTTCACGCTCAGCCAGTCCTCACAAATTACTTCATTGATTTCACAGAATATTCTGAGCTGGAAGGGACCCACAAGGATCATCAGTGAATGGCCCAGACAGTATTGCTCTCTTACAGCTAAAAATCTGGGTTTGAACATATCTGATATTGCTCAAAAGGCTTTTTTTACAGCCACAGGAGAGTCATGGTGTAGCTGTCAAATTTATTTTGGAAGGACCAGCAGCACTGGAATGAAAAAGAATTTTCCATAGTGTCTGCACCTCACAATAGTGACAATGGTACAACATTCCCAAAGCTTTTTTTCTCATTTAAAAGTAAAGTAAAGCAAAGCTCTGTTGCACATAAGCAATGGGTGGGTCTGATAATAAGAATTTATGCATAATAAAACTGTGACTTTTTTTGGCTGCTAATGGAGAGTGTTAATTTGCAGCTGTTGATTTGTTGAAGTGGCTTCCACACTTCCATGGAGCCAATTTAATTGGGAGTAACGTTGCTTTTCCCAGAGAAGAAGCAAAATAAAGAGAGATATTAATGCCTCTCTGTTGTGGAGTGTTTGCCTGCCAGAAGAGGACTTAGCAAACAAAATAATGAAAAAAAAAAAAAAGTCATGTAGAAAGCTGCTGTGATAAAGAGAAGGGATCAAAATGATGCAAGATATGGAAACCACCTAAATGAAAAGTAGCACTGAGTTTCCCTGCTTGATAGTCCCAAAACTCAAGTGTTACATCAGTTGTGTCTGTCATGCTTTCAGCTGTCAATAATAGGTTTTTTGGACACCTGCTGTCATCAGCACCTCTCAGTTATTGTTAGAGATAAAAACCTTAGCATTGCTTTGCAAAGTGTCATTAATATGACTTTTAGAAAGTCTTCTGACAATGATCTTTTAATTTGGATCATGTCCCTTTTTTCTAATGGTGATACCTTTTGTAAGTATTACAGCAAATATTTTAAGATTTTTTTTCCTTCCCAATATCTGTTACAACTGGCTGTATTAGAAAATACCAAAATAGACTTGAGGTGAGATCTGGTGATAGGGAACATCAAGTAGGAGCTGCAGCCCTAGGAAATACAAATCTGAGTGTATGTGAAATTGTGCTGATTTTTCCTTGCATGCCAGAGCTCCAGGAGTGTTTGGACAACGCTCTTAGGGATGCACAGCATGGGATTGTTGGACTGTGCAGGGCCAGGAGTTGGACTTTGTGATCCTGTGGGTCCCTTCCAGCTCAGCATATTCCATGATTCTTTTATCCTCCCTATTCTCTTCACTTTTTTGAGTGGTCTTGTTGCTAAGCTTGTTCAGTTTGGAAATAAATGGTTAATCCTGCTGGGTTTATGGTTTATTTGCTGATATCAGTGATAGGATTTCTGTGGGCAAAAATAGTTTTATTTATGCCTCTTGTGACTTTTTTTTTGCATCTTAATTTTGGCAGAGCTTGTCCTCAGCTGCCAGTGAGGTTTTTTTTTTCTGTTTGTGAATGTTTGTTCAGCATCTTGAGGCAGATCTTGTAGTAGAGTCTGAGGAAGAAGGGATGGAAACATGGAATTGCACCAGGTGGAGGTATCTCATAATGCTCCAAATCCCATCACAAATTGCTCTGCCAAAGTTAAAGGAAATGTTATTTTTCCTTTTATCTGGGATTTTTTTAACAGCTACCTAATGGAATGTGCATTTTTAAAAATATGAGGGAGCATGACTTTGCTGCTAATGATCTATTAGCAACATTTAATTTTTCTATGTGAACACGTTGATCATAGGTTGGTAATAAATTTTTACTCAATGCTGTGCTGGGGAGCTGTGCTCTCCTTTTCCTGATGGGGAGGGAATTGTCTCTAATCCAACCTAAACCTCCCCTGAGGCCCCCCCAGATCCCTTCCCAGCCCAACATTCCATGGGGTTGTGATTCCTCAGCAGGAACCCAAACCCAGGAATTCTGCTCAGTGTTCATAAACTCATCTCCAGCTCCATGATTTCCACAGTGGACATCGTGTTTTCCAATTGATGGGACCCAATTCCAAAGTGATATATTGCTTTTTTATCTTCTTTTCCTGTCAGAGCTGGGATTAAATGCTCGGGAGATGGTTTTTCGAGTTCAGACTCAGATGTTTATTAATTCTTATCTACAGTCCAGTCTCACAAGCTGTGAGTTCTAGCTAACAACATGGAAAATGGTTCTGTCTCTATCTCTCTGCAAGGTCTTTTAAGGATGAATTGTCCAATTATGAAATGCCACCTAAATTATTTTTACTGTTAACCCAGTAACCAAACACCTGTGGTCTGCAATGCGGATTTTTCTCTGCAGTTACAAAATCCCACCCAAACCATGAAGAAAAAGGTGAAAAAAAAGAATTTAGCCTATGCCTTAAAACCTCCATCTTGTTTTATATACATTACTATATACTAAAACATTAAACTTTGAGTTTTCCACCCTGTGATATCACACACTTCTATCCAAACTCCACACCCACAATCCCAGTGCTGTCGCTCAATTTTGGAAGCCTTTTCCAAGGACTCACATCAAATGCAGAGTTTGCTTGGGGGTCAGTGCCTGTCAGCACAGAAATCCTGGAATTCTCAGTGCCCAGGGTTCCAGCAGTGATATATTGAGGAAAAGGGGATCAGCAGGCAGAGGAGGGGTTGGTGTGGCAGCAGCCACAAATGAAACCCTGCTGCTTTCTGACCTTGGATATGAAAATGTTGTTATTGATTTCCTGAGGCCGTGCCGAATGAAACGCGGGGACTGAAGGGTGCAATTAACATTAATAATTAAAGATGAGCTGCATTTGTCAATCTCTTGTCTGGTGTCATCCTCTGCTCCTCCTGGGAGCAGCAGAGCTCCTGCAGCCTTGGATGGTCCGAGCTGGGCGTGCCAGGGTGGGCTCATACATGAGCAGATGTTTGCTGGGTTCTGATCCAGAGAAATAGAAATTGGGGTTCTCACAGCTGGGACAAGTTCAGTTCTTTCCCTTCCAACATCCCCAACTTGTACATTTGCTGTAGATTGTTTGATTCTTTGGGTTTTCATTTGTCTGACATAAGAGCAGAAATGGTATTTTAATTACCTTTTCTTGAAAAACCCTCTTTTTTTCCCCTTCTTTTAACAGAGCATTCAGAAGCTGGCTAGCCAATACTTAAAGAAAGACTGGCTTGGAATAAGAGCTGAGGAACGAAGTGATTATAGGTAATTTACCAGTTGGATATCTCAAAATTGCTGTATTTATCATTTCAATTTGTGTCATTATTTTACTTAACAATGAATCACCGCTTTTCTGTAGTTAATTTTTCTTTTTCCTTTGTAGTGGAGCATTGCCAGTTAAAAAAGAAGCTTTGTTTTCCTGAGATTAGTCTTAAATAGATGTTTATGACTTGAATATTTAAGAAGATGGGAGAAACAAAACAGTTTGACAGGACAAGAACTGTGGCTTGCATCTGTTTGGGTATTAATTCCTGTATCTGAATATAGATTTTAGTAAATAACTTTAAGGTTAGAGGGATAAGTGTGTGGATTGTTTCACAGGAAAAGACAGGAAGAGATTTCATTTTATGAGGCTGTTCTTTGTGAAGATCAAATCTGACAGCAGGGAGGAGGCAAAGCAAGAGACAGTTGTTTACAAAACTTTATTTCATTAACATGAAAGGTGGATAAAACATGAAACCAGAAATAACTCTGTTGCTGAAAGCCTTTGAACAGCACCTCCTAAATATTTGGAATAAGCTTTCAGATGCTTTGTTTTAATGTTTTCTTTGTGTCCCGACAAGTTTTGTTTCAAACAGGAAGAAATTGACAGATTTGTGTTTGGGACTTTCAGCGCCCTCACATCATTTGTGTGTTTAGAAAGAAATAAACTGAATTATCAGTCTCAAGTGTACATAAAACACTCCCATAACAGCCAGCAGCTTGTTCCCTTCCATGCCACGAGATCCCACAGTGCCAGAGATCTTCTCCAAACCCTTCCCTACCCATCACCAAGTGCTGAACACAAAATGTTTGGCAACAAGTTGAATGACCAGACAGGAACAGGCTTTGGGAAAACCTTTATTTTTGGTACAACTTGCATTAAAAGTTTTGTTAAAAGTGGAGATGTTTGCTAGTTCAGCCTAAGGGATTGTGCTTTAGATATAGTTTTAAAAGCAGTCCTTGGAAAAATGTGTGCTGCTGTCACATAAGGCAGCCCAGGAGCTGGATTCTGATCCTTCCAATTCAGGAGATTCTATAAATCTGAATTTTCAGTGGAACACCTGACCTCCCTTCCTTCCTTCCCACCCCCTCTCTGTGTTTCATTATTTTAGGAGCATGTACTCAGTTTGGAAATCACTCTTAGAAGGCACCATGCAGGTGGCCCAGTCCCGACTCAATATCTGTGAGAACTATAAAAACTTAATTTCTGAGCCAGCCAGGAATGTCCGGTGCTTCAAGGAGCAGCAGCTGAAGAAGGTATTGGTGCTTTCATAAATCCTTTCAACTCTTGTCATTTTTACTGAGGAAGAAAAAAAAATGGTTTTTTAGAAATCTTTTATTGTGGCATTTCTAAAATGTGTAAGTACTCTTCATCTTATAGATGTACATATCCAGCTTGTTGGAGAGGGATCAAAATTCTGAGCTGTTATTCCAAATTATAACTGCTTGGAAATGAGTGTTCCAAAAATGTGATACCACGTGGTCAAATGTATCTCAGCAGATCTCACACTGTGCTGTAGAAATTGCATTGCATTGGGTTTGCAGTGACAATTGCAAGTGGTTTTTGTTAGAAAAAGTTCTGATTTGAAGAAAAGATCCATCTGAAACCTGAAGGAATAGCTTGAGCAATCTCCAGGATGGAGAGTGGAGATTGTCCAGCCACCTCCTGTAAGAGTATCACAAGTAAGTGCTCCAAAAGCTGCTTTAATTATCTGTTTAATTAGCTGTAATTATCCCTGCAGAGAAAATAGTGTAGTTCCAGTGAGCTGGATATTCATTTAATTGCTTGTTGCATTTGAAAGTCATTTATGAGGGTGGTGAGCCCTGGCACAGAGAAGCTGTGGCTGCCCCTGGATCCCTGGAAATGCCCAGGGCCAGGCTGGAATGGGCTTGGAACAACCTGGGATAGTGGAAAGTGTTCCTTGAATGACAAAAAACAAACAAACAAAAAAAACAACCCAAACAACACACCCAAAGAATAGACATTTTAGCTGTCCTTGTTACCAAGTGACAGCAAAGAGCCTAGAATGTACCTAGTTCTGTGTTCTAGAGTAGCATTTTGTAAAATAATTGGTTACAAATTTAAATAGATGTTAATGTAATGTGAGCTCCCAGTTTTGGAACAAATTATTCTACACTTAGAAACATGTGCACTATCTGTTTAGTGGAGGAAAAAATTAACTTTATTGACGCTGTTTTATTGTCCTGTAGAATTTTATTTTCACGTGAAACTTTCCAGCCAACGCTTACAGTGCAGTTCTTAGTAAATAATTGTACTTTATTCTTCTGCAAGTGGTGATAGTTCAGTGTTTATGAGTCAGCAGCAGAAGTGGGATCTTTAAATTTTTATAAGCCATAGAAGTTCCTTTATTCCTGCACTTTTGAATCAGCAGAACAAGTTATTACAATTATCAGGGCAGTGTTCTGGTTCATAGTATTCTAACATTGATATGCTTTTCATACAACATGGAATTATCATCCCCTTGGCAGGATTAATTTTCCTACACAAGCAGTTTATTGTTTTACACAGTGCAGTCTCTCACCCTTCCCTCTGAATTCCCAAACAGATAAATAACAGACAGAGAAATAATTGTTCTGACCTCCATTCAGACAAAAGCTTATCAGAATTAAAATCCAGTCAGCAAAATACTTGTAAGGTTACATGGGAATACCCATCTAAAGTGGCATCCGGTCTCCTGACAATTTTTTATCCTACAGGGATGCAAACCAAGATGATTTAACTCTTCTCAAATGATCCTTTTAACAGCTGGGGTTGTTTGATATTTTAATTTTCTGATGCTGGCAGGAGATTTTAGGGATCAAAATCCTCACTGATGTTGCAAAACCCCAGTCCTTTTCACAAGCTTTTAGCTCTTTGTCAGCCATCCGTTATATATGTATTTTTTTTACCTTTCATTTTTCAGTGATGCACACAGATGTCCCCAAAAATCCAAATTCTGCCTTCCACCACTCTCCAAACCAGTCTCTAGGGAATGCACCCTCTGGAGCCCATTGCTTTATTGGTGTGCACACATCAAACAGTGGCTTTAGAGAGAATTTTTCTGTGCTTTATAGCAAATTGACAGCTTCAGGGAGAGCAGGATTGTGTGGTGAGGAGACCAGCAATTCCTGTTGGCTGCCAGTTTGTTTTTTACAGGTGGCTGGGTGTTATTTTTGAGCAGTGGAATAGGGAGAAGTTAATGTTACATCGTTGGGTTACAGCACCTCGTTAGTCCTGAAGGAGGTTACATGCATTAATAATTAGTGTAATGAAGAAGCTGAGGTGTTTTGAGGGGTGTTCAGCACCAGGACACCTGGAATGAGGGCAGCCAAGGGGTTGATGGTGATATAAAAAGAGCTGGGACCTTTGGGGTGAGGTTTGAAGGACTCAAATTGGTTTCCTTGAACTCACCCTGGTACTGCTGGAGCCTTCACTGACCACATCCAGCCTCTGATGTCTGTAATTAAATAGAAATCCACTGAACTATCAATCTCCTGTGTGCTTAATCCAGTTTGGGTAAAAGAAAATCTTTGGTAATCTCTTCTACAGAGAGTTTTAATTCTAGACATTGATAATTCACATGGGTTTTCTTACCTAGATCCTGCTTAGCACAGATCCTTTCCCACTTTGCTGGGGTTTTTCTTAAGCTGGCAGGGTGTCTGAAGAATTGCTGAATATAATAATTTTTCTTCCTATTGTGGCAGCTTTTGCCTCATGTTTTAAATTTTAAAGAAGGAAGGATTATTCTTTTTTTTTTTTTTNTTCAGTAGATTGCTTTTGTATTTTTCCCAGTTGTATTCTGATGACTTCAACTGATTACCTCACCCAAAGCTTTCAGAACTTTATCATTGATTTTGAACAGTTTAAACAGCAACAGAGAGAAAGGAAGAGAGAAGGTTTTATGTTTTGATCAGTTTTAAAGGACCTGCATGAATAATTGACCAGGAATGACTTGAAGACTGCATCCTTCCCTATAAAATACCATAAAAAGCAGCAAAACAACGATGGTAATATTATTTGGGTGCAAAGCAAAAGTAATATTTTCTTTCCTGAATGCTTTTTTGCAGTGCGTGGACCAGCTGACGAGGATCCAAGCTGAATTACAGGAGACAGTCAAAGATTTAGCTAAAGGCAAAAAGAAATATTTTGAGACTGAACAGATGGCTCAGGCGGTGCGGGAGAAAGCTGATATTGAGGCCAAGTATGTTTTTATAATGGCATATGTAGAAATAATTGCAGCCCCAAAAAGCACGTTTGTATTAGGTTTTGCACTTGATATTTGGCTTTCAACGAGGTTCTGCCAAGGTTTCCTTTGCATTTTGCTTCTATACATTTTTGGAGATATTTCAAGCACACCCTGAGAGGAAATTAGAACTTGTTTGTTTTGGTTTGTTTAGGAAGGAAATTCAAGTAACAGCTTTAATTTGGCATTTTCTATGGACAGCGTGTCAGCTGGCACTTTTTTGATATTAAAGCCTCCTGACTTCCTTTTCTGTCCACACATCTCAAATTTGTTTTGAGTCCATTTAGAGGGAGAGAGGCAACAGGACACTGTTTTTCATTCTCTGAGAGAAATTTTTGAGGCTTTAGGTTTTTTCCTATTCCGTGACATCCTAAAGAGGGTGATTTCCTTCCTTCCAGGAAAACCAGTAACACATGTTTTGGGTTTGGAGTCTTGCCTGTCTTATGGGAGTTTACCACACTCCCTTTTCCTTTTTTTTACTTTAATTTTTATATTTAGAAATTATTCAGAATTGCTCTCAGGGAATGAAATGATGGTTTCCTAAGAGATCTTTTCTTTCTGAGGGATGATGAGAAGAACTTTGATAAAATTGCCTATAATACCTGAAGAGAGTAAACAAACCTACACCAACAAACAAAAACAACCAAAAATTTGGGCTCAGAGATTTTGGAGCAGATTTATTCTGCAGTGTTATTCAGATTAAAATAGCTGTTGACTTGGTTTTGTTTTCTTATTTATTTTATAAGCCACAATCCTTCAGACAGCTGAAAAATACTTTTGTAGAAATGTTGTAAAGGCAATCATTCAGTTTCATCTGCTCCCTTCTGTTCCAGGTCCAAACTTAGTCTTTTTCAGTCAAGAATAAGCTTGCAGAAGGCAAGTGTGAAGGTGAGTATAAAACTTGTATTTTCCTGCTCATTTCATGAAGCAAATGCCCCAAATAGTCTGGAATGTAGAGGTGAGGGACAGCTTGGAAGGGAAATTGGTAGGACAAAGGATGAGCTAAAAGCATTCTGTGGGTGGAGTAGAGAATTATATATGGAATATGTGCAAGGAATTTTTTTCTAATTAGAGTTAAAACTGTTCCTTGAAGATCACATGTGAAATTCCAGTTGCAGGAGAGAAAACTCCATCAGGAATCCCCTCATCATGAGGAATACTGAAAAGCCATAAATGCCCCCAAGTTTTCACTGTATTAACACATACACACACAATTAATTTGCTGTTCATGTATCCTTGGTGACTGAGGTTCTCTTTTCTGAGCTGTGTTTTCACTTGTTGCAGTTAAAAGCCCGACGATCTGAGTGCAATTCCAAGGCTATCCATGCCAGGAATGATTATCTCCTCACTTTAGCAGCTGCCAATGCACACCAGGATCGTTACTATCAAACAGACCTAGTAAACATCATGAAGGTAAGGAAATGGGAAAATCTGGGAGGGTACAAAGTCCTGGATTGATGTTTGAGCTGCCATGAAGGAGAGGGAAGGGAGAGCCTGCAGTGGTGTCATAAAAACTTGGAACCAGCTTTCAGGCTCACTTTGCATTTTTTTTAATTCACTTCTTTTCTGAAAAACCCAGCTGGATAAAACTCACTTGAATGAGGGTCTAAGAAAACCTGATTGAAAAACTCACCTTGGGTAAAGCTCCCTTGGATAAAGGAGTCAGGTTTGTCAAACTTGACATTTTCCTGTTGTAAGGAAACTGGAGATTACTTTAGTACAGTATCCCATAATCCTTTTTATTTTGTATCTAATCAGAACACTTCTTTATGGTGTGATTAATGAGTTAGAGCTATTAAATATCTTGGTTTCCAAACTATGGATTTTAGGGAGCAGCAGTCAGCATTCTTGTTCTCACCTGTGGCAATTTGCCAGGTCAAGGCAGGAGTAGCTACTTGAACTCAGAGGAAATGACACACTTCAAAAAGTTCAAATCTGATTGCTCACAGTTGTTTTTTTTCTTAAATATCAACTTAGAATTAATTAAATGTACACTATTTTGTGTCTTTGAATTCAAGAGTTACAGATCAATTGTAAAATCATCGACTTCACACTTTACCTGCTTGCATTTCACATGTTGACATTTTCAAACTTTAAATTAATTTGCTCTTTACAAACTGTTTCCAGGCAGGGTGACTTAGAAGTCTGTCATTTGCATTTTGAGTTGTTTTATTGGAGAAATAGCATAGAGTTATAACAAATCCCTGTCTTATCCCTGCCTTTGCAATTTTTTTTTTTTTGGGGGGGGGGAATATTGATACACTGATATGGAAAGCAGGTGAAGTAAAAAATGAGAGCACCAAAGAATGCTGCTACTTTTCCCTCTCTGTGTGTTTTTCTGTTAGTAAAACGTGAATATTTGTGCTGACTAAATGTTTAGTACATGGAAATGCTTGTAAAGAATTTCCTTGTGCTGGTGCAGATAAAATTATTAATTGATGCTTACATAAGATAATTCCATACTTACATGCATGGTTGGCTGTCATCACTTAATGCTCTTACTTGGGAGCAGTTCCAGAAGGGAATTGAACATGTTCACAACAAAACAAACAAAAAGAGTGTTTGAAATCATTTTCAAAAATGAGCAAATAGCCTTGGTAATTTTTTTTTTCAAGCCTTTCTCAAGCTGAACCTTTTTTATCATACAGAAATAGAACCTTACAGCTTATTCTTTGATATAAATGTCGTTTACTGAAAGCCTAAGTGCTTTCATCCAGCCAAATGACTCTGGAAGGGAAGGACAACGCTCAGGGCTTATTTTCCTGCATCTCTCAGATATTTATAGCAGTTGAATCTCTTTGTCTGCTTAACAAAAGTGTGCTTTTAATGAAGAGCTGTAAATTCGGGTCTCTTGCACTGTTGGTCATGAGCAAAACTCCCAGGTGTCCTGGGAATGGGGTCATTCTCTGGAGCAAAAGGGAGAGAAAGTAACAGGCAACGTCCTGAATTAAAGTGGCTACTGGAGATTTTAGGAGAGACAGAGGGAAAGTCTTCAGGAAAATCAAGGATAGTGCATCACTGGACTCCAGTTCCTTCATCAAGGAGCTCTAATGTAAATTGAAGTGTAAAACTTAAATATAAAAATAAATATAATAGAAACAGCAGCTTGTAATCTGGAATGGGATATGCTGGCAGGGTCCTGGTTTCTTCTTCTGCTCCTTCTGAAATTCCTGAGGGAACCACGCTGTGTAAAGTACAGAAAAAAAAGATTATTTTGTTTAGCAGAATGATTTAACACAAATGGAGAAGAAGCTGGAGAGAGAGGTGACCAATGGAAGGTGAAGAACCATTCAGTGTCAGCAAATGTACAATGACTGAGAAATGGAGCAAGATCTTTCCAATTTTGGTTGACCAGGCAGAAAATAGCTCATGAAATGAATGTTAAAAAGAGAAAAAATGCAGTAACTTGGGGTAAAAAATTGCTGCCTACAGAATAAAGAACTCTGAAGGGCCATTACCATTTTTGAAAGAAATGCTAGAACTGGAAAATGGAGTGAAGGATAAAGAAATGGAGACACCTGTGCAATGTTTGTGATCTCTAAGTGACATCACTGGGAAGAGAGGATTTTGGGAGGGAGTTTCACCCTTCCAGCACAGTTTTTATTTCAATAGGTTGAGTGTGACCCAGTATATTTTATATGCTGTAAGCAGTTGTGGTATCTAAATGAAACATCTTTGCTGCTATGTTGTGATTAATAGTCTAAAAATGTGCCTTTTATCTCAATATTAGTAAGTCCTTAGGTATTCCTATAGTGCCACGTGCTGTCTGTAAGTGTTTCCCCATTTAGCTGCCCTTGAGGTGATCTTTGAACTGCTCAAGGCTCTCCACATTTCTAAATCACATCAAGTACCTCCTCAAACTATTCAGATTTTGGACTCAGTGTCTGTTTTCCTAGTTGTTACCCAAAAAGTGATAAAATCTTTAGAGACAGAAAAAAAGTGCATGAAAACTTTCCAGCTGATACCTGGCTGTGTTACTGTATATTACATTTACAGATATGTCAGAGGCTGTTTCTGTTTGCATCCATCATAAGCAGTTTCTCCATGGCTTTTGCTTTTCCTGGAGTTCTTGTTTCCAGAATTAGAATGGAGTTGTGTGGGTTCTGTTGCCTCTGGCTCGTTGGGAGCTGGAGCACACCCAGTCCCTGGCCATGATGTGTATCCAGCTGCTGCCTTTGGGATGGAGCTGTGGCCCTGCACTCCCAAACCAATCCCTCTGCACCATCTGCATGTGCACACAGTGCTCACTTTCCTAGAAAATGTGAGATTTTACTCTCAGCTCTGACATCAACTTGGCTGCATTGATAAGTAGTAGGTTAAAAACTCAGCTGATGTGACTGCCTCTTCCCATCTGTTTTCTCCTTATATTAAATCATCTTTTCTTTCAATGGGCTAAAAGGTGTCTTTCTTAGCATGAAGTAGTTATGGAGTGTTTATTATTAGTGTGGATATCAAAGGTTGGTCCTGGCATCCTGTGTGAGCTGAGCTGAACACAGGTGGAGTTCTTGCACAGTTTGTCTTGCTGACAGCCTGGAGAATGGATCTTCAATGCTTTGTAACAGTGAGACCCAATAAAAGGCTGGGTTGGTGTTGGAGAAAGGAGGGGTGGGGATATTTTGATGCCTGCAGGAGGTATTTCCAGACTGTTGGCAAAGTGGGATGTGTGCTGGGCTGAGGCACCTTGGGCTGCTCCCAAAAGGAAGCTGCTGCTGGGTTTGTTCCTTGTGTCTGGCTCTGGAATGGAGCTGTGCTGCTGTCCTGTGACAAGTGAAACACAAATCCACCTCGTGGCCTTCTTTCATTTTCTGTGGCAGGCAACAAAAGGGGCTTTTCCTGGTTCACGCAGCTCCTGCTAATTTTCAGTGGTTCGGAATATGTTTCTTCATTTTGCAACATTTTTATGCAGAGAAGAAAAAGTGATTGGCTCTGTGTAACTGTGAAAGCCATTACAGACTAAACAGGGATTCTTGGAAAGGAAATACAAAGTGCTTCCAGCTTTTTTAATAGGATGAAGAATTGTTCCTACTCTGCCTTCCTAGTTTTCCAATTACACCAGTTAATAAGGAGCAGAGCCATTCTAGGTCTCTGTTCAGAAAAGATTTGAATCCTTTTGCCTTTCTTTTTGTCTGTCTTTTATGTCCATTTCAATCTCTGCAGTGAAATTAAAACCCCTCAAAGCACAGACTAAATAAAGCCTGGCAATGTTTTATTCTTTGCCAGTTTCCTGACAAGCTGCTTAGGAAGAGTTGCCATCGCCTGAGTGTGAAAGTTCAGTCCACAAACCCTTTGAAAAATAAGTTGTCTGCCTGTTGTTTAGGTTTTTTCTTTAAACAGAGGTCAGAAAGAAGTCTGAGATGATGGTGCAAGTCAAATCAGGACTGTTTTGATATTCATCTTAATCCATCTGTGCTGTTAATTCTGTAAGCTCCCCTTGTGAACCACCTCAAAGAGTGACTTTAACACAGCAACTTACAGTGAGGAAATGTTCACATGAAATAAAGAAAAGCAGGTGTGCTGGGCACTTGAAATAGTCCTGAGATTATTTAAAGAGGGAAAGAAAGAAGGAACAAAACCTTACATTTCAAAATCACAGAATGGTTTGGGTTGGAAGGGACCTTAAAGCCCATCCAGTTCCAACTCCCTGCCTTCTCCACTGTCCCAGGCTGCTCCAACCTGGCCTGGAACAATTCCAGGGATGGGGCAGCCACAGCTTCTCTGGGCACTCTGTGTCAGAGCTGAGGAACAGGTTACAGGTGCTGCTGCATTTTTTTATGAGCACAGAAACATTCTGGGGAAGGTAGCAGGCAGTAGCAGCAGGTATTTCTAAACCAAACTCTTTCAAAAAGAAATATTTCATGTCAGGGCTCATGTGAGCTTTGGTGTTTAAAGGAGAACAGTGTCAAAAGCTGGTGCTTTGTCTCCGTGGTTTCAGTGGTTTCTTTTATCCTGTTGTAATTATCAGTCTGCTTTTCTGGTTTTTTCTGTACTTTCTAGTTTGCTTGACACGAGGAAGTGAAATTGTGTAATTTGGCTCTTGTTCTTGATCAGAGCTCTGGTGATGATTTGGCAGGTTTGAATAAAAACTTGGTTACGTAATTTTCTTGCAACCGCCCTTTGCTCAGGTGGGGGTGACAGTAACAACACAAGTTACAGCAGTGTTTTGTTAATTGGAGAGGTTGATTTATAAAATTACAGGTGAAGCGTGGCTTTTCCACACCCTTGCCTGTTTTTAAGAACTCTGATAGAGGAAAAGATCTGGCTGACTTCCAAGGAATGAGCAACCTGCTGTATTTGACCCTGATCTGAGTGCAGAGGTTGAACCAGGATTATATATTTTATTTTTTATGTATTTATATTGAATCAATATTATATATTCCCTTTTGAACCCAAATTACTGTATCATTTCCTTAAAACAGTATTTTTTTTGGTAAGGAGGTTCTCCTTGGGATTCCCTATCTTCTGCTTTCTGGTTTTAGTTTTTTTCCTGCATTAAGTGGAGTAACTGCACGAGTCCCAGCAGTGCTGGAACCTTCATGTGCTGGTGAGCCCTGGTTTTTATTTGTTAGAATGGTTGGGAATTTTTGCAAAGCTCTGCTGATTTCTCTGCTTTCAGCACAGTCATCCATCACTTTTCCCATGCACTTTCAATGATCATTTAAAACAAATGGAAATGCAAGCTCCAAACATGACTTGCACAAATGAGATCCAGCTGGAGCTGGCAGTGTTTATTAAAATGACCCCAAATTGAGGACTCGGTGGCTTTCAGTTAATAATTTCCTTTATGCCCTGAAATTAATAGGATGTGTGTGGCAAAGGGTTCTTTCCCCTGGTGGCTCTGTCTGAATTGAAAAACGAGTTGACACGGTAGCTGAAAGTCTTAAATCTGCTCAGGAACGTTATCCCAGCACTGCAGTGTCCTGTAGAAATAAAAAGGGTACCATTTGCATCAACCCATACTTCTGTAGCCTCTGGAACAAGCAGAACCAATATTATCACTGTAAGAAATCAATTTACGTCCACGTTATTGTTTGGAACTTCTGGAATGATTTAGAAGTGCCCAGGGGATTCCTTTTTAAAATGGGAAGTCTGCCCCTCAACAAAAAAAAAAATAGAGTTAAGATAAAGTAATTCTGAAGTCACCAGAGATTTCCATTTTCTTCTATAAATCTCTTTTATTATTTCAGTGCTACCAATTCTTTTAAGATCCTGTAAAACTCCCTTAAAAATGCAGAGGGGACTTTGTGCAAGTGAAAGAACTATTGTTTCACTTCCCGTCCTTGTCAGCTGCAAGCCACAAATATTTTGTAATCCTGGTTAAAGCAGCCATGGGTGGCATTATCTCCAGCATCAGATGGGCACAGGAGCTTTCCTTCCCAGGCAGTTCATGAGTGCTTGGCTCCCTCATGGTCATTCCCACAGAGTGGGGTGGCTGAAGGGATGGTGCTCAGCACGTGATCCCAGTGCTCCAGGAGATGCCCATTGTGGCTTCCATAACAGCTGATCCTGATCCCACACTGTTTATTCCATCCAGGGGCATCTGTCTCTGTGCTGATGTGCACATCAGACCCTGGGGAGGGGGGAGAATTCCAGGTTGCAGTGTAGTTATCCATCCACATGAATTATTAGATCATTAATACACAATTGTGGTCCCTTGTTCAGTGTTTTTCCTAAGTGCCCATCTCTCACACTCCCAGTTCATACCTGAGAGGTGCCTTAGAGAATTTTAGGTGTTCATAGTCCATGGAATATGTGCTAACTCCAGTTGGGAGCACTTGGATTTCAGCTGTGAGTTAATGTTTGCAGGGAAGTGAAAAGAGGGTTTTCACTGGAAATGCAGCTTTTGATGTTAATTTTGGTAAAACCACAAGCAAGGGAGGTTTATTTGCCTTAATAACACAGTGAATGGTGTTTGCACCAGTAACTATTGTGTATGTATGTCACAGAATCATGGAATGGTTTGGGTTGGAAGGGACCTTAAAATTCCTCCAGTGCCACCCCTGCCATGGCAGGGACACCTTCCACTATCCCAGGTTGCTCCAGGCCCCAGTGTCCAACGTGGCCTTGGGCACTTCCAGGGATCCAGGGGCAGCCACAACTGCTCTGGGCACCCTGTGCCAGGGCCTCCCCACCCTCACAGAGAGCAATTCCTTCCCAATATCCCATCTAACCCTGCCCTCTGCCCCACAGTTCTTAGATTTCCAATTATATTTTTTATTTTTTCATAGACAGCATATGTATTTTCAGTTTCCAATCCACCACTCACCCCCTGAAAAATCACATTGCTCATCACACAGACTTTTTATGTGACCTTGAGGCACAGGAGTGGGTCTGAGTCACACTTATTTCTGTTGTGAAGATGAGAAAATGTGATGGTCACATTGGCCTGGTGACAGTCAGTTTGTCCCACCTCGTGTTTCAGTCACAAATGAATCCCTTGGTAAAGCATTTGACCCAAAGAAGCCCATTTATTTCAGGCATCCAGGTGTTTATTCCTCCGTGGCTGGGAAGTATAGTGTAAAGGCAGCATGACAAAATTTAATATGGAACTCAGGGCAACTTAATCATCTTAAAACAATGACCATTTTTTCATGTGTGACTGACTTTTCAGTGAGAGTTCCTTTGGTGTTGTTTTCACAGAAATAACTTAAGAAAAGGCTTGATTGTAAAAGGGCAGTGTGGTTTTACAGATGCTTATGGAAGAAAGGTATTTTCCCTTGTCCTGCCCCTCCATCCCTTGTTCCCAGTCCCTCTCCAGCTCTCCTGGAGCCCCTTGAGGCCCTGCAAGGGCTCTGAGGTCTCCCTGGAGCCTTCTCCTCTCCAGGTGAGCACCCCCAGCTCTCCCAGCCTGGCTCCAGCCCTGGAGCAGCTCTATTCCCTCCTTTGGACTTAGCTCCAGCAGCTCCAGGTCCTTGTGCTGCTGGCCCAGGGTTGGGAATGATCAGGGGTGAAATCAGGAATTTGAGCCGAATTTAAAACAAGGAAAATAACTGGAAATCCCCACCTCCCCCCAAAAAAAAATTTCTAAACCCTTGCTAGAAAGAAAGAACCAGGAAAGCAGTGTAAGGATTAGGATTGGGAATGAGTTACTTGAAAGGAATGTGGGAGAAATCTAGTTTAGGAAGGTAGCAGAAAACATAACCAACCACCCCCTTTTTTTTTTTTTTTTACTATTTTTTTTTCCTTCTTTTTGTTTTTCCTTTAAAGATTTTTTGTAGAATCCATTAGGGATTTGAGTGGGACTTGGAGATGTTTTGGTCAGCTGTGATAAACCCTCTCATTCTGAGCAGGAAATGAAACTGCCATCTTGTCTCAAAGCCACCCTGTGACACAATGAGAGCACTTCCCAAAATACTTGGCTGTGCCAGGCAGCAGCCTTGGAGCTGCTCTGGGGAAAGGGCCCAGCTCAGGAAGCACCTGGTGTGCTCTGCACAGGAGCCAGGTTGGGGTGACCACACTTTAGCTAGAAACATGCAGCATTCCTGTGTGGGGTTTTATCTTCTTTTCTTCTGGTGGAGCTGGGATTAAATCCTTGAGAGACACGGTTTGTGTTTGGGCTCAGATGTTTATTAATTCTTATCTGTAGCACAGTCTCACAAGCTGTGAGTTCTGGCTAACAAAGTGAAAAATGGCTGTGTCTCTATCTCTGTACAAGGTCTTTTAAGAACAAATTGTCCAATTAAGAAATGACACCTAAATTATTCTTACTTTTAACTCAATAACCAACCACCTGTGGCCCACAATGAGGATTTTTCTGTCCAATTACAAAAAACCACCCAAACCCATGAAGAAGAAGGTGAAAAAGAAGAACTTAGCCTATGCATGAAAACCTCTATCTTGCTTTATATATATTACTATATTCTAAAACCTTAAACTCTGAGTTTTCCACCCTGTGATATCACACACCTCTATTCAAACCACACACCCACAACCCCAGTGCTGTCACTCAATTTTGGGAGCCTTTTCCAAGGACTCAGGTCAATGCAGAGTTTGCTTGAGGGTCAGTGCCTGTCAGCCCAGAAAGCCTGGAATTCTCAGTGCCCAGGGTTCCAACATTCCTGGTTTAGGATTCATGGATAAAAGCATCCCAAACAGATCCTTTGCAGGGTTTTGTTTGCTTTGTTTTTAGCAACTCCTGATTCACTGGAAGAATTGAAGAAGCAGGAAAAATTTACTTTTTTCCTCAGATTTTTTTTTCTGCTGTTAGTTGTAACCACCCACTGTTTCAGTAGGTTACCTGGAATGGATGTGTTTCCATTGAATCTGGGGGGAAAAGTAGTTAATTGTAACTAAATTCTTAAAATAGAATGTGTGTGCAGAGGTTTTGTCCTGTTAAATGAGATATTAAACTGTAAAAGGTACAGGAAATGTGGAAAGGTCAGAGCCTCCTCCAGTGCCTAAAGGGGCTCCAGGAGAGCTGGAGAGGGACTGGGGACAAGGGATGGAGGGACAGGACACAGGGAATGGTTTCCCACTGCCAGAGGGCAGGGATGGATGGGAGATTGGGAAGGAATTATTCCCTGTGAGGGTGGTAAAGCCCTGCCCAGAGCAGCTGTGGCTGCCCCTGGATCCCTGGCAGTGTCCAGGGTTGGACACTGGGGCTTGGAGCACCTGGGATATGGTGGAAGGTGTCCCTGCCATGGCAGGGGTGGAATGAGATGATTTTTTAGGTCTCTTCTCCCCAAACCATCCTGGGATTCTGTGACTCATCTTCTGTCGTCAGTGGCAGGACAAAACATTTCTGAGTGACTTCAGTAATGAAAGCAGTGGAAGAATTATAACAAGGAGATGAGGCCCAAAATAGCACAAGGCCAATAAGTGTGAGATGGAAAATGTCACACTGAATTTCAAGTTTAATTAAATCCTAGAAAATGTTAAAAGGAAAATGGTTTCTAATCTACAACTGTCTTGCCCAGAGGGAGGCAAATCTGGGAAGAGTTTTCACAGATCTTTGAGGGTTTCATAGGGCCCAGCTGTCAAATTTTGAGTGGTTCCTCATTCTCACAGCTTCCAAAGCTCTGCTCTGTTTGGAGACAGTGCAGGTGTTTTGGGATGGCTGGAGGTGTGGAGCTGCTCATTCCCTGTGTGGACAAGGGCTGCTTGAGTTCTGGTTTTTGCACAGTCTTTAGGAAACTTCCTTGCCTTGGAATCCCTTCCTGCAGCTGAAAATTCCTGTTTAGTTTTTACTAATTACTAAGGAGATAATGGATTGTAAAGCTGGCCCAGAAGCTCAGTCATGGGAAGAGGAGGAGGAGTAGGAATGCTCCAGTGTGGTTTTTCTCCCTACTTGCAGGTTTGATCCCCAAAAATAAAATTCCCATCTGTTCAAGTTATCCTCTCTGCTTAAGAAGCTTTGCAGCCAGGCTAGAGCCCCTTGGTATGGAGGGAAGCAAATATTCCCTGCTTAGATTTGTAATTCCTGATGACTGACGTGTGGAATGGTGTCATCCAGCTGAATAAGGATATTATTTTATAATGTTTCACAAATTATCAAAGCCCTAAGGTAATTGCTTGTAGGATTGGAATGCTAATTAAAGGAATTAATCTCTCACTGGTATTCCCAGTGTTGTTCATGGATAATGGGAAGAACCTTTTCCATGCACTGGTTCATCCCAGCTCACTTTTCTCTTGGCACCAGCATTGTCCAGGGAATCCAGCAGCATCCTTCCCTGAGGACCTCTTTAAAAATCATGGATTTTTAAAACTTCAGGGAAGTTTCAGTGCTTAGGTTCAAGGCTTTTTAATCTCACATAAAAGTCATGGGGAGCTGAAATTATTCAAAACGAAAAAAAAATTGTTAGGAGGATTCATGACAATATTCTGGGATTTGGGTGCCTAAATTTTCTTGGATAAACTTCTTTTGAGTGTTAAACCAGGTACATGGAGGTAGTTAAAATTTGGCTTCTAGTTCAAGCTCAAGAGTATTAGAAATCAAAATTTTAAACTGCTTCTGTTAATAAAATTGTACCATGTTTACTGTACTAGATTTATATATATATTGTATATAATAATTTAACAGGTGAGAATTCAGTTTAATAAAAGATAAATTTCAAAAATACAGAATTCCAAGAAAAAAGGGCAAAAAAATATGACAAATCTGAGAAATAGCTTTTTTTCCTACCTAAAATGTTCACAGATGTTTGTGGCTCTGTGTATACCCAAACAATTCAACATTTTTAACAGCTGATCCAATTCTGTCAGGCTTTGCTCTTCTCACTGGGCAGTTCATCCAGTTGGATTCAATCTCAGTTCATTCAGCTGGATTACTTTAGTGTATTTTCATGATATTCATATGTGACTTCAGGTCCAGATCCCTGGATTCTGTGTCTCAGCATTCCCACTGAGCACAGACCCTTCTCTCTGGCTGAGTATGGGAGCCCCATTTCTAATTTAAAAGGGGATATTGGAGCATTCAGTGAATTAACTTTGCTGAAAGGCTCAATTTATTTAATAGCAAAGACTAAGCACTAAAGACAGCCTTGTATCAAAGAAATCCCAGCCCTGCCAGATCCTTGGGATGTCTCTTCCTGTGTGATTTCAGTCTCTTGCTCTGCTCTGCCCACACAGTGTTGGGAGGGTCTCTGAGCAGTGGCACAGTGAAATTAAGGAGTTTTTTAAAAGGTTTGAGTATTAATCCTACAGGGCTGAAATAAGTTTGAAAAGGAGCTTAACTTTAATGCAGTTATGTTCAGCAAATACTGTCAGGAGACCAAAGTGTATTTAGGTATTCCCAATCAGGCCACACTTCAGAAGTGATTTAATTAAAAGATTTAACAGCACTAGATCCCGGTTTTGTTCATTTTTCTGTTGGTTTTCCTTACCTATCACTGTCCTATCAAACAGCAGAAGGTTAGGAAATCCTCTCAGCTTCTGGAGAATGTGGCATGACTGGTGATTCCATCAGTCCTCGTTCAGGAATACTGCTTGGGATGGGGATTCTGTGCCAGGCTTGGGGATGGGGGTGGGGGAGAATCTGTTTGTGAAAGGGGAAAACCTCTCACAATATTTTTAATTGTGGACTTCAGGCTCAAATTATCTTTGTCCTCACCCACTGGTGCTTACAAGGAGTGCAGGCATAAATTGTTAGTGTGATTCCCCTGGAGATAATTGAGAATGGGCTCCTAAAAGTAATAAAGCATAACTGGCACACAGAATTCCCAAGAGGGGTTTGGGAACCCCAGGATTAATCTTCGTGCTGCACTGCAGCTGCCATACCTTTGGCATTACCCCCACCATGTTTTTTTTTTCCTTTATTGTGGGAGATAATTGCTGTCATTGTTCTGTGATTCCATAATTATTGCAAATAATCACGGTGCTGTGACTCTGGGCCATTTTCCTTATAAGAGCACAGTTGTGTAGATTACAAAAATTCCTATTGGATTGGTCCTTGCATTTTAGAGTGACTGTAGAGTAATCCTTTTGTGGGGTGCCTGTTCAGGAACGTGGGGTTCCCTGTGTGAGATGCACTGTGCCCTTTTCATGTTGCCTAATTGTTTCATATATTAGTGTAAAATTCAATTGGATTTGTAATTTGAGCTGGAAAATTCAGAATATTCTGAATTCCCCGACAAGACCATTCGTGCTGTGGGTGAGGCAGAGCAATGTTACATTTGCAGGACTGCATCAAGCTTGCAGGTTGTATCTCTTGATAAGGATCTGAAATGCCTGGGAATATATTAAATTATTGAAATTTTTAATATTGGGACATTTCCATCCCTGAACCTACTCTGTGAGCAGCTTTTGTATAGTCTGTTCACTGAATACAGGTGACTTTAAACCCACGTTGAGAAAACTAACAGATGGAAGTGATAAATCCAAGGAGCAGTTGGGAACAACAGCCTGTGCTGGGGCAGAAAAGGTTTTGTTGAAGAGATTTATCTGAAGAAGTAAATTAAAATAATAATACAGAGATTGAATCAACTGAATTAAAACCTATACCCAGCAAAATAGGTGGTTGAAAAACTGCAAGGGTGCAGAAGAGCAAACCAAAGTTCCTGAGGAATGTTTATGCTCAGTATCTGATTTTTATTAATCCTTTTTGATGCATTTTGTCTGCCAGGGGAGTATTTTTAAGAAAATGCTTGTTTCTTATTTTCTTAAGAACATATTAAGAAAATAGTTGTAAGAGAATATTTAAGGAAAATCTTGATTAAGAAACATTGGGATTTGTTGTGAAATGCATTTTCATGTGCACATCTGTGTCAGTTTAAGGTTTCTCTCCCTTGGCTTGTGTTGTTGTAATGTAGAAAAGATTTGGATTTATCCAAGCTTGTATCTGAGTCAGGGATGGTTCACCTGTAGCATGGGAGTTCATATGGAGACTTGCTGGTAAATCTGGGTGGAATTCTCTAAGGAAGAGTTCCCAGAGCTTTCTTGGAGGTGGTTTTTGTGTGAGATTTGATTTTGTAGGAGGTAAAAATAATCAGCTCTGGTCTGTTCTCGAACAAAGTGCATTTCTATAACTTCCAAATCATGTGGATATATCAAAATATTTATTGAGCTGAGCAGCAAGATAATGTATTTTTGGGTGAGAAGAACTAAAAAATCCAGACAGAGCACACACCCCACTGCTGTTCCTCAGACATTTTGTGATGATGATGATGATCTTGTGGCCAGCTGAAGAATCCTTGAAGGGCAGAAATGGTGTCCAAGTGCTGAAGGATTTAAATGCACGTTTTTCCACGTGAAGGAAGGCAATTATTACTGGCATGAGCAGTGAAGAGCACTCTGTACTCTCCAGATGCAAAGTTTTCATGAGGGTGACAGCTCTGCCACAAAGTCATCTTCCAGATATTGGATTTGAGCCAGAACATTTTTTTTTTTTCAGCCAAGAACGAGGAAGTACAAAAGCAAAGATGCAGTTTATTAAAAATTCATCCTGTCAAAAGTGGAATCCCCCTGGGATTTATTCCAGAGCTGTGCAAGAAAAAGCAAATAGGTCCGAGAAGTCTTGGGAGATACTTTTGGGGAATGTATTTCTAGATATTCCTAGAATCTGTTTTAATCTTCCAGGGTTTTTTAAGCCTTACATGGTAGAATTTGGAGATCTGGTTTTCCATGCTTATTGCAGTCTCACATCAGGGTGTTTTCAGTGCTCTCAGCAGAATTGTCCTTGAACCCTGGAGTGTTAATTTAGTGCTGTCTCCACCAGGTAATTCTCACTGCTTCCAGCTTTGTGGCAATTACAAGGAATTATAAAGGGCATTTCCTTCCATGCCTGTGTTCACCTCATCTCAAAATGTGACAACTACAGGGCAATGCCATGAGATGGTGGAGGCAAATCTTGTTATTAGTTTTGCTTATTCTTGTTTTAAAGGAACGTTTTTCCTGCATTGGGGGAGGGTGACAAGCATCTGTTGGTGGCTGTTCCATATTTTTCCGTGCTCAGAGGAGACTGCAGCACCCCAACAACAAAGGTTTTGTCAGTAAAAACAATGACCCTGGGGAAATTGTAAAGGAACAAAATGATGTGCAGAACAATCATCAAGTGACTAATGAGAGCAAACAAAGAACTTGCAAACAAGCCCCAAACTCCTGACAGCAGAAAACACAAAGCTCTGGGGTAAGGGAAAGTGCAGAGTGTGTTCATGGGCACCCAGCTGAAAGGAACTTGGGGCTCTTGTGGTCTTCCAGTGTCCATTGTTCCCGTGTTTGCTGTGGTGAGAGCTCCTCCAGGGTGTGGAACAAGAGGAAACTCAGAGCTTCATCAAACCTTGTCCATTTAAAGAGGCACTTTCTATTCCTATCGTCATATTCTCTTCCTACCTGATGATCTGCTGGTTTTATTCCCAGTTTTTCATGTATCTCTGCTCTTCAGCAGGGTGGGCACGTGCCTGGAATACCTTGTGCTTCCTTGATGGGAGCTGGTTTGAGCAAAGGCACCCCTGAATGGCACGTGGTCACACATGATGTGGATTTAGGGAAAACAAAAAGAAAGAGGAGAAATTATTTAGCCTGACAGCAACAGGGCAATGAGACAGCTATAAAAATTCCTTAAAATTACTTCTGTGGAAGTTCAAGAAGGAGCAGAAGACAGAGAGGATCTTTTTGTAGGGACTCTTAAACCTTCTTCATTCAGACCTGTTGGCATCCTCTGGGCCTGCTATAACAGGTCCATGTCCTTCCTGTGCCAAAGACTCTGGATCTGGATCCACGTGGGAGGGTCTCACTGGATTTCAGATATTCCCAGACAGAACTAGGCAGTGATGCTTCAAGAGTGAGTTGCATGTGGACCTCAGTAAAGCAGACTTATCAATACAGCCTTGGGATGTGTAAGATTATCCTGAGATACAGATCATTTTCCAGCCTTACATCAGCCTTGGATGCAGCCTGTGGTCTCCTGTCAACCTGAAATCCTGGTTTTACAGAACTTAGGAGCTCCTCTCTCCCTGCAGGCTAAGGAAGTCCAGCACCCACTCCTTGATCCAGGGAAGAGAGCTGGGATTTGCCCTCAGCTTTTCTTAGCAGCTTTCTCTACTTACCCAGCTTAGCAGAAAACCAGGATTTTTCCCAAAGAGGGAGCCTGCAAAGGGCAGGCTGGGCAGCAGCTTCCCATCATTTGGAAGTCAGGCTTCAGCCCTCAGAGCCGTGATGGGCATGGACAGGGCACAGTTATTCCTGCAGGATCTCTGGGAATGCCAGAGC
Organism: Aegithalos caudatus; assembly: GCA_013389925.1. Taxonomy (NCBI): domain Eukaryota; kingdom Metazoa; phylum Chordata; class Aves; order Passeriformes; family Aegithalidae; genus Aegithalos; species Aegithalos caudatus. Next base: position 389,616 of record WEIU01015876.1, read on the forward strand.
CTGATGCCAGCAGCTCCAGGCAGGTTGTTCAGGGACACTGCTGGGCCTTGGATCTGGGCTTTGTTGGGAATTCAGGTACAGATGTTGTGTTTTGTTGACAAACACGGCCTTGATTTAGGTTGGGAGGTCTTGATGGAGAGGAAGGGAATTCAGCAGTGACAAATGCTGCAGGGGTGGGAGAGTTTAAAAGGGAAAATAAGCAGCTTTTCTTCTGTATTAGGAGAAATTGATGCCAGGAATCAGCATTTTTCAAGGAAAATGGCTGTGGAATGGAGCTGTTACCCAGAAAGGATGGGTTTTTCTGACCCTCCTTCCTTCCTCTCCTCACGTCCTTGGGAAGTGCTGTTCCATTTCACGGCTCTGAGTAGTGCTGAGTGTGGCAAATCCAGCTGATCCGGGCTCTTGACTTTGTTCTGAGTTTTAGATGAGTTTTTAAAATACCTTATCCTTCACTGTCAGATAAAAGGAGATTTGTTACTCTCTTTGGGCTAAAATACAGAGACTTCTCACCCTAGAAATACTGAGGCTGATGCCTTAATTCCAGGAATACCTGTTGACAATTTATTGTTGTCTGTACCCCAACCTTTCCTTTTAATAATTATTTTATCTTTTCTGACGTATAAAAATCAAAACCCTCAGTGGAGTCTCATTTACCAAAAACATTCAACTGAAAATTCCCAGGCTGTGCCATTTGTAGATCACTCTGTTTATTTAATGGATCAGAGGCAGGAGTTTCAAGCACAAACACTCAAAAAGCTTCACTCAGCACGTTTGTTCTGCAATTTCAGATTGTTGGGTTTTTAAGTAAGGAAAAGTTTTGAGTAATATTACAGAAAATACAGGATGAAAACTCCAGGCCCTGTTCTTAATGGAATCCAAGTGCTTTTCCTTGCAAAGCAGATCAGGGAGAGATAAAACAGGGGGTTTCATGCAAATGAGAATAGGGTGGTAAAAGAATTTAATTTTCATTTTTAATATAAATATGTTCATATATTAAATTATTTTAATATAAATATAAAGTAGAGAGTGGAATCTATGATACAGATCTCCCTTTTGATTTGGGAGCTTGACTCCTGAACAGGAAAACAAGTCACATTACCGGGATGCAATCCCATTGACTCCACAGAAAAATTCCACTCCACAAACACAATGATTTTTGTTCATTTCTTTCCCTTATCTTTCTGTTTTCAGGCTGCAGCCCAGGCAGGGGAGGGTCAGCTCTAATTTTGTGCTGTTCCCTCCACCCATGTAAGGAAATTCCTTGCCTTCCACATCAGTTCGATTGTTTCCGGCCAAGCGGTGGCAGCTTAGGGAGAGTTTGCCAAGGATTCCAGGGGCAAAATTAGCCCTCAAAAACGGTTGGGTTGCATCAGCTCAGGGAAGGATGGGTGTTTTGAAATGAAAACTTAATCTCACAGGGCCATAGGATGGTTTGGGTTGGAAGGGAACTTCAAGATCATCCCATTCCACCCCCCGGTTCGGGGATGATGGTTCTTATCACAAGTGTGGGGTTAGGGAGTTGAAAATGCCTAAAAACATCAATGTGTGTTTGCAAATACCAAATTATTTCTAGGCAGTGATGATTCAGATGAGGCTGGTGTGAATTAGTCAGTGGAACCCACGTGGTTTTACAAGTGTGCCTTTAATTGTGGGTTTTTAACCTAGCACTTGTTTTTGGTGCCTGGTGGTTAAATGAGAGGTTTAGTTCCAATACCTCAATTTAAACTGTAAAATTATTATCCAGAGCTTCAGCACAGCTTTTAGGAGTTTCTGGGCAAGACAAACACGAACAGAATTCCAGGAGTATTTCAGAAGTAAATGGGATAACAGGGAAAACTCGCCTCGGTGGCTTCACACAACTCTGGTCTGCATTGTGTGTGGGGCAGATAGTTTCAATTTTAATTTCTGTTTGCTTTTAAAATACAAAATACAGAGCAGTTCAGCTTGTTCTGTGTCTTCTCCAAGATACTGAAATGGTAATTTTTAAGTGGAGTGTGGCTGAGACCTGTAAATGTTTTTGTTGAAGAAGCCTCTTGAAGTCAGTCACATAAATGAAGATGAAAATTCTTCACAGGGTCTGTTCTTCATTGTATGTTATTTTAAATGAGTAACAGCCTCCCAAAGGCAACCAAATGGCCTAATAATAGCTGAAATACTTGCATTTACGTATTTTCTTTTGAGGGAATTTTCATAGAATGTAGAATGATTAAAGCTAAATTCCCAAAACGTTTGGTGTCGTCTCTTGAAACATAAAAAAAACCTTCAGAAAATTACGATCTGAACTGGGACTGAAGTTTTGTTTCTGGGAAAAACTCTCAAAGTTATTCCTGAAACTGAGATGTTGAAATCAGAGCAATGTCCTTGTCCCATTCCCTCTGTATATCATTTTATTGCTTTGAGTTAATATATAGGATTTCTTGTGTGTCCATTGCATTTATTAACAACTTCAGCTGTTCTCAGCCCTAATTCCAGCCTTTAGATTCTCAAGCTTGGACACAGTGGGAAGTAGTTTTGCACCTGTAGTATGGCAATTCTGCTGTAAAGAAATGATTTCTGAAAAAAAAAGTGACTTTTTTCTATCCTTGGAAATTGTAATTTTGTGCTACTTAACTTCGTATTATCTCGGGTTTGATGCCAGATTTGTTTTTTTTTAAAAAAAAAACCCTTGACTTCCTTTTGAAGTTGACAAAAAGACAGGTTTTTCAGTGGGATTGTAATACAGTAAGTGATTTAGTGCTCTCTGGAGAGTCAGAAAGAGAACAAAAGCCATTGTAGAGGAATAATGGGTGTTGGATTTTTTGATTTTCTTTTTTTTTTTCCCAGTTTCCCCTTCATGTTGTGTGATGAGAAATTTTGAAAAGACTTTTTCCTTTCAAAACCTGTGATGTTCAGTGGTTTGGGTCAGAGATTTGTAAGTGAATGAGATTCAGCTGATAAAACCCCACGTGAATGTTAATTTATATCCTACAGTTCAGCAAGTCAAGCCTTTTGTTTTAATATGAACACATCCAGCTCCATGTAATAATTACCATTTTATAGAAGGGATAAATCCATTATTCTTGCAAGCCTGGAACCAACCAGCTCTCTGATCCTGTGGTTGATGGGATGTCACCTTTTCTGTGCCACGAGGCACTTTTTAGCTTGTGTTGGAGCTGCTTTTTCAGCCCTGCCAGTGTGATATTGCAGTGACTTTCAGAACTTCAGTTCTGGCAGCTCTCATCGGTATTTAAGAACTTCATCATATTGAAACTGCTTTTAATTAATGAAAGGAGCCAGGCTGTAATGCAGTTCTCACACGCTGACAGACCCTTGTGCTCCATAATGTTTTGCCACACTTTGCTCTGATGTTCTTTCTTAAATATCTTTATTTTTTATATCACACTGTGGGGGGGTTTCTGGCATCTCAGCAGAGCTGTGGTCACTGCAGGAGGAGGCAGGGGGGGAATAATGAAGTTAGTATTTCTCCCTCTTTTTTTTTTATTTTTTTTATTTTTCCCAATATTCCTTGAACTGCAGACTGCAGCTGGACATGAATTAATCCCCAGTGCTGCATGGATGATAATTGGAGGGAATAAACACGTGTGGGGCTGGGCTGTGTGTGCCTGACGTGTCTGTCTGAGCTAATTGTGGGGGCACTATTTACGGTCAGTGAAGAGGAATAGGCCCTTGGCATCCTGCCTTTCAGCTGACCTATTTTAGCCATCTATCTTGGAGAGGGATCAATCACAACACACAAGTACCAACTTCTCCCCACTGGCTCTGCAAAGCACCCAGAGTGTCAAAACCCAACGCAGACCTCAGCATTTAAGGCTTTAAATTGTAATGACACGAACGCTTCGTGTGGGGTTTGACATAAAAACAACATTTGGGTTTGATAGGGAGCTGTGAAATGCTCATTTATGGCATCGTGGGATGGGGAAAAAAAAAAATCACAGCTGCTTTGCAAACTGAGCACTTAGAATTGCTTTTGCCAAATTGAAATGATTTATTTACATTTCTTAGCAGAGCTGCACTCCAGCCCTGGTGTTTGAGCTGCAAAGCTTTAGGAACAGATAAAAGTTGAGAATTCTATTTTGGGGGAGTTTGAGGCTTCCCGTGGTCCCCCAGGCAGAGCACAGGCACTCTTGGCAATTTTGCCCATCATTTGTATTCTCTGTGAGCACAGGGCTGAGCTGCTCTTGGGGCTGCCTGTATTGGATGTGAAAATGAGTGCCCTTGGTATGGGGTGGGGACTCTGTGGCTCTGGCACTCTGTGACACCAAGGAAGGAATTCCCAGTTTGCTACTGGTTTGGCATGATGGCTTCCTGATGGGCACAGCTATTAAGTTGGAGGCAGGTTTAATGTGTAAGGCTGAAGGAAACAATCTGCCTCTGCTAAAAATTCCTTTACACTTGGTAGATGGAGGATGAAGAAAATAGTGTAGTGTGAAGTGGATTTGGGATATCAGAGTTTGGACGTGAGAATTCCAGTCCCACAATTTGATTATCTCCTCACTGAGGGTACTGCAGACTTTGAAGAAGGAAGATCTCTTCTGTTCTTCCTAAATTCTGAGGGATTCCATAAAACCCTGGGATGGTTTGGAAAGGACCTAAAAGCTCATCCAGTTCCACCCTTGCCATGGGCAGAGACACCTTCCACTATCCCAGATTGCTCCAAGCCCTGTCCAGCCTGGCCTTGGACACTTCCAGGATTTGTGTCTGATTTATTGTGTCTGTTCCCCTCACCTGAAGCACTGGGCTTGATTTTTCAGGGGCAGGAACTCTTCCTTAAGTCTTGCACAATTTCACTCTTTTCTCCCCCCTCAAATTTTCAAAATTATTTAAATAATCAAATATAATTTTCTACAGAAACAGGTTCTTGAGTTTGTTGGAATGGAGCGTGCACAGTTTCTGTGAATACACTGTTTAAATGGATATCTGTGAAATATGACCTATTTAAAATCTCTATCATATATATTTAAATACATAGTGAGTTAAATATTTAAATGACATTGTCATTCACTTGCTAACTCGTATTTAACACAGAACTTGTGTAACCTGTGCTGTGTGATGTGATTTTACAGCTCTCCTTACAACAGAGCTTTGGGGTTTGAACTTGGCTGTCACTGCTAGGTTTGGGATAAATTTATGTTACTTATTTGGTATTTCTGTGCACTAAAGAAAGTGAAGTGGCAGCTATTGCTCAGCTGGTTTTCCTCAGCAAACAGCTGGGACGTGCCACATCCAGATGTTGGGTGTCCTGGCACCATTCCCTGAGGAATGCTCTGGTTGGCAGCACCCCGTGGCCTTGCAGGGTGTCCTCCTTGCCCTCGGTGACATCTCCCTGAGCACATTCCCTTCTCCAGAGCTGCTCTGCCCATGGGAACAGCTGGATGGGAATCGCTGGGATCTTGTTGCAGTGCTGTGTGCTGCCATCTAATGGGAGCCCAGCACTGTCATTCCTCCTGCCAGGAGTGAGGGGCTCTGTCCACTCCTCACAGGTGGAAATCTGCTGAAAAAATGGTCCCAGGGTGAATACTGATAAATTGTGTACGGTGCTGCTTCCTGCTTTTCCTGATTTTCTTTATTTCTTTCCCTCATGCAGGCTCTTGATGGAAATATATATGATCACCTTAAGGATTATTTAATGGCATTCAGCAGGACTGAACTAGAGACATGCCAAGCTGTACAAAACACATTCCAGTTTTTACTGGAGACTTCCAGCAGGGTAAGTTTGAACTGCATGATCCTCTGTAACTGCATCCTTGCAGCATGGGCGAATCCCCAGGCCTGAGATTTGCTTCCAAAATCATGACAAAACTGAAAGGTGGTAGTTTTTGGTTATTCCTGAGTGGTGTTAAGTTAAAAGACACCAGACAGTTTTCCTGGAGAGGATTTTTCCTCTAGCACCTAGAATTGCCTTCCCCTGAGTGCATTTGCATCCAGAGATGCTCAGTTCTCCTCACCCTGCCCATTTGGGAGGGGAAATTGCAGCTGAGGGTTCTGCACGGTGTAATCTGGAGCAAAGCCCTGGGAAACTGCTTGGATCATTTCTTAATAATTGTCTGTCAACTTAAAATCCAAACTATTAGGCTGTTTTCTCCCTGGGATTAAGAGTGGCAAACACAGCAAACAAATTAGAGCCTTGTCATAGACGTGGTTTGTTTGCTTTGTGGAGCAGCCAGACTGAGAGAGGCGTGATCGCTTCCAGGGTAATTTTGATACTTAAATAATTCATCTGCTGGCCTAAAAAAAAAAAAAAAAAATTGCCATTGAGCTCGGAAAAAAGCTGCTTTGGTGCAGTCATAATATTCCTTTATGCATTTACCTTACCCACCCACTCAGAAACAGAGCTCATTCACACAGAGATGTGGAGCAAAAGCTTATTTAACACATTCCTTATTTACCTCCAAGCAAGTGATCTCACACCTTCAGAGATCTGAAGTGAGGGCATGAAAAATGGGCTTCACCCTCAGCTTTGAATTAACTTGGCAGCAACTGTAAAAATAATCAAAATACCATTTTCCCTTCAGTTGTAGAAGGACTTTCAGTAATTTACCTTGGGGTGTATTATTCAGGTCTGCTTCAAATACCTTCCCTAGAAATGCTGGCTTGGAATCTTTTAGCTAAACAGTCTTCTGTATAATGTCTGCATAATTAATTTTTCACTGTTATATCAGATCCTTTGTGTTCAAAATACTCAGAGAGCTGCCTGGTTGGGACTTGGATCCAATTCTAAAGTGCCATATCCAAAGAGCTCCTTGGAGTAGGAATCCTTTCCTCAGATATTTGTGTGTGCTGAGCTCAGGGTAGTTTGTGGTAGCCAGGCCACAGAGCTGCAGGTCTGGCTGATTTTACACAGCCACCAAGTCAGGCTGTGTGTGTGAGCTGAGTTTCTGCTTTCCTCCGTGGGCACAATGCCTGGAGAAGGGACAGAAATGTAAATCCAGCTGGCAGGTCTGAGCAGGGCTTTTACAACTGCTTTCTACAACTGCATTTGCTTCTCACCTTGTGCTTCAGGAATGCGTGGAAGAAAAATTTGTGTTGCTACTGAAAATGTGTGCTTCACTCTGAATGTATTGACTGGAGGATTTTTCCACAGGCTTTGCTTATCCTCTCTTTCCATAACAGGTCCAGGTTGCAGTAATCAGCCCAAAAAAAGAATCCAGAAAAAAAACCCAAACATTTTCTCACCACCAAACCCCATCCGTGTCTTTGAAAAGCAGCTTGAGTTGTTAAACATGTAATAAATTTGTTAGCAATTTAAAATAAACCTGTCATCAAAGCAAAGGTTTTAAATATTTATTGGGGGTTTTGAATGCTTCACCTGTTCTTTGTTAGTTTGCAGTACAAGCTTGGCAGGCTCTGCTTAGAAGAGACACTTCAGGTCATTGGGAGGAATATTTTTGCTCTTCCATCAGAGCTGTATTTCTGTTTTCAGGATGGAATTAAATTGTATTTGCTTTAGAAGGACAACAGGCTGCTTCCCACAAACGCCAGGGATGGCTCCTTGGATGTGGACAGGGCTGGCTGTGATGCAGATTGAGGGAAACAGCTGAAAAACAGATTTTCTGGATGAAATGCAGGTTTTTCATAGTTTTATCATTGTTTGCTGGAGCCTTGGGGGTTTTATTACTCCTGGATCAGGGTGGCCCTTGTCATTCCTCTAACACTGGAATGGGAATAAGTTTAGATGGGAGATTGGGCAGGAATTGTTCCCTGGCAGGGTGGGCAGGCCCTGGCACAGGGTGCCCAGAGCAGCTGTGGCTGCCCCTGGATCCCTGGCAGTGTCCAAGGCCAGGCTGGATGGGGCTTGGAGCAGCCTGGGACAGTGGAAGGTGTCCCTGCCCATGGCAGGGGTGGAATAAGATGATTTTTTCGGTCCCTTCCCACCCAAGCCAGTGTGGGACTGTGATTGTATCAAAATGCAATTTAAGTTCCTTTTCACTTGAACAGTCTTACTCAAGACTTGTGCTTATTGCACTTCTCTTTTGAAAAAAAAAGCTGATTTTCTTCAGAACAGTTTCTGAAATTCCATTTTCTGTTTTGAGTAACATTTCTCTGAGTTTCTGGTAAGAGGGCAAATAATTTCCTTTATGCACATCACTGACTGTGCCTTGTTTCTGCATGTGGGATATATTTAATGTTTGATTTCAGGTCTGTTTTAACCTGTCAATTGACATTGACTTCAGAAAGAAACTGTGTAAGAACATTGATTTAATTACTGAATAACAGGAAATCTATTTGGAAAAGTTGCAGCTTAATCCCAAGGATACAGTGTTGCTTTGGAGTCTTTTTATTCTCTTTTTATCAAATGTCCAATATTTTGTGCAAATGCAGGATTTCATGTGCTGGGCTTGCACATTCTCCCGAGCCTCCTGTTCTGATAACAGTTGTTTTCATTTTTAACCACTTCTTGTGCCTTTGAGTGCTGTTGGAAAAATGAGTTTTCTGCTTTGAACTGAGCTGCTTGGAGTCAGATTTCTGTGGGGAAAGTGCATTAAAATATCCGTGTAGGTTTTCACATCCTCAGTAACTTCATTTTAATTTTTTTTCTTTTCCTAATTGAAGTTAAAATAGTTGCACATATTTGGTATGGCCCAGGGTTGTGTGCTATGGTCAGTGTTCACGTGGATCTAAAGGACAATTCAATGGAATAACTTGTTAAATTAAATGATTTTGATGCCAGATCAGTGCTGAGCATCCTCTGAAGCTGCAGATGTTTCCTTCTTTCGTATTTTCTCAATTTCTATTTCTGGGAATTGGTGATGCAAATCCCTGTCTGTTTTCTCCCCATTTGAGTGTGTTTATGTTCAACTGCTCAAATTGGAGCAGTAATTATGTACTTTTCTCCTTTAGATGAGTGTATTATTGGCCCTGGAGGACTATTTACTTTCCTTAACTGGAGATTAATTTTTTGCAGTTCAGTATTTCAGCGACACAAGCATCAACATTTTGCTGCATTAGAGAGCAAGTTTTATTTCTCATTGTCCACGCAGCACAGAGTTCTTGGTCATGCACAATGCTGCTATTTCTGGATAAATACCATCTTTATTATCTGCTTTGTGCATGTAAACCCCCAGTTTGGTAATAAATTGATATAATTTTGAGCATTTTCATCAATTGAGGCAGTGAATGCTCTGTAAGAGTTCTTCAACCAGTGATCCTATTTTTTCATCTTGCAATCACTGGGTATTTCTTTGTAAATCTGTGTAAATTGTGACATAAGAGGTTTGTTTAGGGATCTGTGTCATGATACTGAAACGTATCATTAAACAAATTTGGGAGCTGAAGGAGTTTTGCTTCAGCAAAATGCAAGCTTGGAGAGTTTTCTCTGAAAGCAATTTAATAAAGAGAGATGGAAGTTGTAACTGATTTTGGATGCATTATTCCAAATAGTCTTTTCAGCTCCCACATCTAATAATTTCTGCCAAATTAAGACTTTTCATCTTAAGAAAGAGCAGTGCACAGGAAATTACCCACAAGAGGAGGGAAAAATATTTATGGCAGTGACACCACAGGGTGTCTGTTTAATAATTGGTGGTTTTTCCCCATTTTGTAGGTAAATGGCAGGGATATTTTAGGTCCTTGTCACCCACTGTGTGTCCTGCCAGTATCTCTGAACAGCTCAGGTCCTTAATTCCCTGCTGAGGCACCCAAACTTCTGCTGCAGGTTTAATCTCAGTTGGAAACTCTGCTGGTTTTGCTCTCCAGCTGTTTTTCAGTTCACAAAGCAAGGAATCTAAATAAACCTTTTTTCTTTCCTCAGGTGGTGCGGGATAGCAATCTCCAGCTGTTCTTACAGGAGAACTCGGTGTTCCACAAACCTCAGCCTTTCCAGTTCCAGCCCAGTGACAGTGACACTGTAAGAGCCCTGTGAATCCCTGCTGTGACTTGGTCTTGCTCTATTTTAAAGCAGATTGGTATAAATGGGGAAGAGAATCACTGGTATTCCAGTCTGGTTTAACCTCCTGCTCTATTTTTGGGAAAGAAAGGGAGAGTGGCCTGGTTGCAGGAGGTGGGTGATGGTAAAAAAAGCATCAAACTGGCTCTACATCTTCCACAAAAGAGCAGAATCTTTTTTTTTTTTGGCTTCCAGATTGTGACTAACAGTCCTCTGTTTCACTTCTTTCAACCTAATTCCTACTAAATTTTGTTGCCTTTTTATCCTGCTGGTGAGGTTCTCATAATATTCACTAACAGTGGCTTACAACTGTGCCAAATGAAGTGTCCCTACACACCTAAATTGCTCAAGGAATACTTAGAGATACATATAGAGAGTTACTAAAGATAACACTGTTAAAACACTGCATTCCAAAATAATATCCAGAAATCTTATCTTGGTTTCTGTGTTGCTTCCAAAGCAATCATTAATGACATTAAAATTGAGTGAATCAGAGTATGTAAGTGCATTTCCAAACAGCACCTTGATTAAAGTGGATTCTTGATGTCCCATTGACATTACTGATGTTATTTTAAGAAACATCTGTTTAAAATAAGTTTGGATCTTTAAAATACAGAAACTTTTCCTCACTTGAATTCATAAATGAACCGACTTGGGCAGTCCTGATCTGCAGCTTAAGTGATTCAGATCAGGACCTGCATAAAGAGGGATTTTCCCAGTCACCCTGACATCTCTGACTGGGTCTCCTTTGTATTTCCCTTTTAACAAACTCTGACTTTGATTTTTATTCCAGAAAGAGTCAGTTATTCCCACAAAGAAATGTTTGGACAATGCTCTTGGGTGGGATTGTTGGGGTGTCTTTTCAGGGCCAGGAGTTGGACTGGGTAATGCCCATGGGTGCCCTCCAACTCAGGATATTCTGTGATAAATTTCAGGCTGTTCTTGATAACAGTGAGCAGAACCTTTCTGAGTCTTTGCTGTGCCTCTCTAACCTTTGCTGCCCTGTTCTCCTCCCTGTGCACTCCCTGCATCCAGAGTTTTAATGCAGTTCAGCTGGTGGAGATTGAGCCCTCACCTGTCAGTGCTATGAGAATGACCATAGCTGAGGTACCTGGGGGTGTTTCTGGTCAGCCCTGTGTTATCCCTGTGCATGTGGGATGCTGGATTTACACTCTGGACAGGTGGCAACAGAATGCTCAATCTCTATGTATATAAAACAGAAAAGGGGGGGAAAAAAAAGCTTTTTTCACAATGAGACTTCGAGGAGGAAAAATCAATTTAAGGGTGTTATTTGTGGGGGGCAGCTTCACACTTTCTCATGTGTTCCTGCACAGGGTGTGTAATTGATATTCTAATCTGCTGGGGCATGAATTAAAATTTCACAGCTCAAGACAGTGCTGTGTGTAATTGGTTGCTGCTCCTCTGTGAGAGGGAAAGGTTGTCTGAGTGTGCACTGATGAAATGCAGCCCTGGTGCTGATTTAATTTGGTTCTTTTTCCAGAGGGCCATCCCCATGGCCAGGAGAGCTGGAATTCACTCCCATTAAGTGTGAGAAATGCCAGGATTCTGTGCTGTGGCACTTGTGTGGGCTCACAGGGTCCACGTGTGCTGCCGGTGCTGCCTCACTCCAGGAATTTTTAGGAAGGGATGAATGGGTCCTTCATGTCTCAGTTCCTCCCCACTTTGCTTGGTTAACCCTCTTGGGCTGCAGAATTCCTGCATTTCCTCAGTGCACTGCAGCTTTTTCATCTTCAGCTGCTTTGACTGTAACCAGTTTTCCCCCAAATAATTGAATTATGCTTCTTTATGATCCGTGTAATTCTGCTCAGCTAACAGGATCCTACCTGGGCAATCCCATTTTTAATCAATATGTCCAAGAGAGTGAAAGCTCTTTTTCAGGCTTTTTGGTCAGAAATTGGGTGTTTTCTAATTGATAGAACAACATTTAATTGCAGGAGAGCAATTACCAAGCATTCTTTTGCCACCTGTTCTGTTTCTGGATGTTTTGCAGAGATTTCTCAGTTGGCTTTTACTTTCTGTGGGTTGTGCATGATAATTTTCACACCAAGGACTGAAAGAAAAAAGTAGAGTCATAAATACATCTCATCAAAAGTTTAATATGAACCTTTTCCAATAACAAGTTGTGGGCTCTCTTCAGACTAATCTGCTGTGGCTGGGCTCAAATTTTGGGGTATTTAAATATTACAGGAATGGAGTTGTGAGGGCTGTAGGCAGGAAGAATATTATAAACAACATGGATATGGAGCTCTGAATGGAGAGATCTGAATTCTGGTGTCAATTCCACTTTTACATTGTCCATCCCAAACTTGTTTATTGTAAGAGAAGTGTGAGGTTTTTATCTGTTAATCTGAGCTGTTCCCAGGATTTCTGTGCAATCCTTGAGGAAAGGGACAGCCCAGTTTGCTTTCAAAGTGATCCCAACATGATCAGAGCCTGCAAAAGGGTCTGCTCCTAAAAAAGGAAGAAATGAAACAATTCCCCATCAACTTCCAGGATTTTTGATCCCAAAAATCCCAGTTGCTCTAGGTAAAATGTTCACTTTTGAGTGCCCACAAAGAGAAAGCCACTTGAAAATGTTTTACATTAATCAAGTATTTTCCTTTATCTAAAAAAACCTCCAAAACCTGGTTTGAGCTTGAATTTGATCAATTGTTCATGTTACTGAATTACTTAGATGATTTCATTGTCTTGGTTCATTTAGATGGACTTACATTCTTATTTTTAAAAAAGATCGTTTCCAAAAAAATCCCTAATACAAACCACTTACCCTTGAAGAATTGGTTTTGTTTTAAAAATACTCAGAAAGAAATGATTGATCAGTTCCTACCAAACCTTAATCCTCTCCAGAAAGGAATTCCCAACATGGATTTATAGACAGCAAAGTAGAGAATGGAAAAGAGTCTTTCAAAATACCTTTATCCTCCCAGGGAAATCCCAAGGAAAGCACATTTTGGCCTTCCATTGATGCTGCTGGGATACTCCACAGTTTAATCATCCCCCATCCTCCCATGAGAAGAGGGATATTTATTAATTCCACAGAAATCCAGTGTGTGGAGAACACTCTGTCCCTGTGCTCACAGATAAGCCAAGAGAACAGGGCAAAAGAGAAAGGAAATTCCCCAGCTTTTCTCTGTTTCCTGTTTGGAAAAGCTGCTTTTTCCCTTGATCCCTGGGTTATCATGTGAGAAAAGGAGGCAGGTGACACAGAAGTGTCCCTGGAATGGGAGGAGAAGGACCCTGAAAAGCTGACATTTGATTTTTGGGGTCTTTTTCCTGTTTTTCAGTCACTGTTTCCTCAGGGAACATGAAGAAAAGCTGTGGCCCAGCTGATTTCTTCCACAGCTTCTTGATATGAAAATAATCTTTTTTTCCCCTCTTAATTTGCACAAAAACACCTTGGGAAGTTCAGTGCAAAGTTTTGCAGTTTTCCCCCCACGTAACTTGGCTGTTTTATGGGTAGATTGTGAAAATACAGGTGAATTTCCCTTCACTCTCAGGACATCTTGAAATTTCTCAGCATCACTTCTATGAAGGAATTTTATATAAGTTAAACAAACAAGTACAAAAATGGCCCATATTTATCTATTTGCAGTGGTCTGTACATTTAATACCAGAGCAGACCAGGTTTAAGTACAACTTTCCTTAACCTAATCTAAAAAAAAACCTTAAGTTATTTTAATACCAGATCAGACTGGTTTTAGGTATAACCTTTTTGAGGCTAAATATATATTACAAAGAAGTAATTATTTCATTTTATTCATTATTAGGAGTTCTTTTTGAGGAGAATTACAGCCATTCAGGTAAAGAAATGATCAGTGGGTGTGAGTGGGCAAAGCTCTGCCTTCCATCTGTGACTTGACCCACCTTGTGCCTGTCTAAAACTGATTTTATTTAATCCCTCCCACCCTAGTTGGGCTCAAAATAAGATCTGAGATCTAATATTTATATTTGAGGTTGATACTGAAGGAAAAGAAAAGTTTTGGATGTACTGGGGACTTAGCTTTAGTTGAATCAAGGATCATTTCTGATTTTCTCTTAAGTATAATAAGCTGAAATTGGCTCCCCGCCTAATGCATTTTATTTTTTAATTTTCACTGCCTAGTTGATTTTACTTTAATTTTCACCACCTAATTTTAATTTACAGAGCACACAGTTAGAATTCTTTGTGTTTTAAGAGTCAGGAAACACAGTTTAAGCAAAGCTCTGAGTTTTTTCTAACAGTGAAGATCAGAGAGCAGAGGTTGCACTTGAAAGAAGTGGCCACTTAAGAACTACAAATTTGTTTATATTTCATTGAAAATATCTACAAAATCATTTTTTCCTGGATCAAACTTGATTTTAAAAGTCTTTTTTTTTTTTGCCTTTGGTTACCTAATGAGGGCAATTTTCCCCTATTTCTAGTTCTAATAGATTTTTGGAAAAATTGGCTGGGAATGCAGCTGCTGTGGGAGCTGAGGCAAATGAGGATAATTATGAGGGTGAAAATAGAAGTAAATTAACAAAAATACTCTGCACTCTAATTTCAAGATTAATTTCAGCGAGAACAATCAAAACCTTTAAAAATAAATAAGATTCAAATTAATTTTTAAAAAAGGGTTGTGCTTTTCATCTCTTGTATTATACAACAGAAGTTCTTAATACAGAACCATCAAGGCGTGGGAATAACAAAGCTGTGTTGATCAGTGATATTTAATAAAAATCAATACTTTAAAGTTTGTAGACTTCAAAAACAAAAACCCTTGAAACAAACAAAAAACCCCCAAACCAAAACAAAAACCCAAACCAAAAAAAAAAATCCTTCCCCAATTGGATGTTCCTTTTCCTTCTGCAGCCCCCTTATCAATTTATTAGATTAATACAATATTGTCTAATATTAATAATATATTATATATATGTTAGTTTAAAAAGCAGCATGTAGTTCTATAAATCAGCAATAATAGTTGATTTGGATTTAGCCTTATTGTAACATATATGTGATAATCATAATAGTGGATTTAAGTCCTTTTTGGTTATTCTGAGGGGAAAAAAAAAAACCTTTATGCAAAAAAATCTTAATTTTTAAAGATGAGGAGTGTCCAATTTGAAATGCTGGAAATTGACTGAAATATGAGTCAGCCCCAGCTCACTCTTGGCTAAATTAAAATTAAATGAGTTCAGCAATAACAGACTAAAAGGAGCCCCAAAGTTGGCTCATGATTTTCTCAGAACTGCTGAGTTTAGCAATGAATTGTGTGAAAAATGTCATGTGTGTTCCTTCCTCCTCCCCAGAGTGTTGCTCCGCAGCATTGGCATGGAAACTTCTTGTTTTCACCTCTTTTTAAAAGAAATGCCTGGTTTTTAGATGTGTTTTGTGTCGGTCCTTTGCATGCAATAAGTGCTCCCTGCTTTTTGCTGTGCCTAAAATTGAACTTTTTTGGGCCTCAGCCACAAAAATAAGGAACTTTGAGGCTCAAGAGCCAACTTTTTTTTTTATTTCAAGACGGTGCTGTGGCATCTGCATCCAGATATAACTGGGTAAATAAGAATACAGGCTGAGTTTGGGGTTGTTGGGAGGCAAATCCTGCAGCTGCACCAACATTTCAGACCAAAATGGAGAAGTGACATTTGTCTGCAGCCTGAATGCTTTTGTTAATTTAAGATACAGCATTGCTGCCCCTAAGCTTTTTAGCTGCTTGGAGCCATCCAGAAGTTTCTGTTGGTTTGCTGATCGAATTTTTAGCACTAAACACTGTTTTTGTTGTAATCCAAGCCCTGAGGGAACAGCAGAGTGTCCATCTATGTTTAGCTCAGGTTTTTTTGGCTCTCCTTTCATTCCTTGGCCATGCAGAGAGGGTTTGGTTTCCCTGTCTTTTTGGAAGAAGTTAAATTGAGTCATTGGATGTCTTGGCACCACCAGGTTCCAGTCCTGGAAGCACTTCAGCTTCATGGAGTAAATCAGGTCAGGATCAGACCCTTCAGTCCCTCACCTTCTTCCCTACAATTTGCACTTTATTGTCCACAGCAGATAAATCTGGTTTAGCTCCTTTCTTCTCACCTGTTTTAATGGCTCTGGGTTTTCATTTTCTTGATGTCCCTGTCCAGTCTTATCTTTCCCTGAGGGTACAGAATTAAAGCTTTTCATTGCTGCATTTTTATTTTGTTTTATTTTTAGACTTTAAGGGAAGACTGAGGTCTGCCTGGGTGCAATACTGCTTTATAAATAACTAATACAAGTCTGATCCTATAAAATTCCTTTATTTTTTTAATAGGCCTTAAAGAGTAGCCACAAAGTCCTCATTCATTTTTCTGGTCAAGTGCTTTTGATAAATAGACTAAAACTCAAAATCACACTTGGGGTGATGGAGAAGATTATCAAGTGACTGAAAAGCCTGGATTCTTTCCATATGAAAATGAGCTGCTGAGGAGGAGCAAGAGCAGTGGGAACACTGCAAATGTGTTATGGGCAGTTTTCACTCTCAGATGTTTCATAGGGAAGAGGGAATGTCAAAGATTCTGCTCAGGTTAAGGCTCAGGTGGGAAGCTGTGGAATAAACTGTATGATAAACTGGGAAAAAACTGGGCTAAAATGTTATCTCAAGGATTGGGTGTGCCTAAATAAATCCATGTGTCAACATTCTGAAGGATGGATTCTTCCATTCTTCAAGTTTACAATGGAGTAGCTTAACAGAGGTAATTAAAGAAATCAGTAATGAAGGAATATAATTCTCTAAATCCCCCTCAGTAGAAGCCAATTTACTGATTTAATTGAGGTGATGGGTGGAGAGATCCTCACCTGAAGCTTCACCTTCCTACCTGATCATCCCAGCGCTGGCCCCGTGCCTGTGCCTCTCCTCTTCCTCTTCTGGGCTGCTCCACACCTTGTCTGACAATTCCCAGTGCTTGGAAAAGAACCCTGGCTGGGCATTTCACACACTCAGAATTTCAGGTTCAGTTTTGGCAAGGAACTTCACTGAACAAGTAGCAAGCTGAACCAATTTTGCCTCTTTTTTAGTTATGTCCCCTGGAAGGCTATCAGTCAAAGTTTTGGGTTTTTTTGTGGGTTTTTTTTTTGTATTTTCCATGAGTGTAATCTAAAGGCCAGAAAAATCTTGTTTTCAGAATGACTTCAGTTTGCCTCCTACTGTCTCTTGGTTTTACCCCAGTCTGTGCCCAAATGCTGGTGTAGATGATTGAACTGTCATCCTTCCTTGACACAAATCATTCCACTTTTCCTGCTAAAATACCTGATAACAGCATCTCTTCTGCAACAGCTGGAGGCTTCCCAACTACCCTGAAAATAATTCCATGTCTTTCTGCTCTCTTACCCTTTCCTGATGGCTAAGCTTAGATTTCTCCTGCCTAAACAACCTTTTCATCCTTCTGGGCTTTTTCTCTAGTTTCAAACTCCACCTGATGAAGAAAAATGGTGTCTTTTGAACCATACAGAGTGAGAAATTTGTGACACAGGCATTTCTTTCACACCTCAACAGCTCTGTGCGTATTCTCTCTTCTTGAGTCATAGTTTATGAGGGACTTTTTTTGGTTGTTCTCAAAGGCTGAGCAGGATTATGTCAGGACTTGTGGTAAAAAGGAATGCAGGGGGGTTGTGGATTGCAGTGACTGGATCAGGGAAAAAAAAATCATAGGGACTGGTTGAGGTTGGAAGGGATCTCTGGAGGTTGTCTTGTCCAGAGCTGCTTGTCCAGGGCTGCATCCAGGTAGCTTTGGGATATCTTCAAAGATGGAACCTATCCCAAATGATTCTGTGACTCTGTTACAAATGGAAATGATGGAAAGATTGGGAATGATTTCAGTAATTCCATGCTGGGTAATGTTTCTGTTCTGTTCAGCCTGTAGACAGCAGAGAACTATTTCGTCTTGCTTTAGTTGGAATTTCTTGAGAGGGACAATTTCATTTTTTGTCATTGACACAACAAAAGCAGGAGTAAGATGGGACCATGTCAAACATATGATTGGAAATTTCAGTCTCTGTTTTGCAGACACAGACATTCTTGGACAGAAACTGCCGTGCTGTACTCAAATATTTGATGTCTTTGTGGTTTGATCACAGTTTACAAAGAATGAGCCCCTTGGTCACACTAAACCTTTCATCTTTAGGAAGGAATGAGGGTGGGGAGGCCCTGGCACAGGGTGCCCAAGGAAGCTGTGGCTGTTCCATCCCTGGAAGTGTCCAAGACCAGGTTGGACAGGGCTTGGAGCAGCCTGGGACAGTGGAAGGTGTCCCCGCCCATGGCAGGGGTGGCACTGGATGGGCTTTTAAATTCCCTTCCATCCCAAACCATTCCATGATTCCATGATCTTTGCTTCCTATAATGCCTCTTTACTTTGGGAATTGGATTCTTGTGAAGTTTTGGCTTTTGGAGTTGCCTTCCCACAACCTGGTACCATCCCGAAGTTCACCGGGAAGTTCTTGTCATACCTTCCTTGTTTCATAAGAAACAAGATCCCAGGCTGATCAATGCAATCCCAAGTTACCCTGTAGGTAAACACAGGGCTAGCCCAGGGTCTGGGCCATCCTAACTCATCCCTTATTCCCTGTTCCAGAGCCGGCAGCTGGAATCAGAGACGGGAACGACGGAGGAGCACAGCCTGAACAAGGAGGCGCGGAAATGGGCGACGCGCGTGGCCCGCGAGCACAAGAACATCGTCCACAGCCAGCGGGTAGGGCTGGGAAAAGCACATTCCTTGGGCAGGAGCTGCTGCAAGCACCAGGGAACTCCCTGGGGCCTGCATTCACCTGCCTGTCAGAAGTCACACCAGGAAAATCCGTGAGGGAATTTGCCGTTAAATCGGATGCGAAGGCGTAACATTGGATGTGAAGTGATGAATTTGTTTCTGTGCTTGTGGTCAGCTCTGAAGAGCCAAGGGCTGTGTTTGGCAGGCAGGCAGCTGGATTTTGGAGTGTGTTGAATGTGTCCTTAAATACAAAAGTTCCTTGCTCTTCCCTCAAAAAATCCAGCCGTGAAGGAGCCTGCTGTGCTCTCGCCACACCCAGCCCAGTTTCCCGGTCATCCATACAATTCCAACCCCTAAGGACAGCATCAGCTGGAGAAAAACAACATCCAGGATGCTTTGACATCTCTGGGAAGGCTCCAGGGAGACATCAGAGCCCCTTCCAGGGCCTAAAGGGGCTCCAAGACAGCTGGAAAGGGACTGGGGACAAGAAATAATGTTCCAGGACACAGAGAATGGATTCCCACTGCCAGAGTTAGAGTCACCTCCTTTTATTTCCTGGGATGGACCTTTGGTGGTCATCCCCAGCATCCCATGGAACAGTAACTTCCCTGATTGTCACAAATACTTGTCTTTGGCATTTGCTTCACCTTTGGTGTGTTTCCTTTTTTCCTGGCAGACCCTGGAAGAGCTGGAATGCCACGGGCCCGTGATGTCCGAGCAAACCCGAGCGGAGCTGGAGCAGAAAATAGATGAAGCCAGGGAGAGCATTCGCAAGGCTGAGGTAAGAAAGGAAAATCTTTTGGCATTTTCACTTCCTTCCCACAGGTAGATCTTTGGCACAGCTGTTTCATTTGGTTGATGGAAATGTGTATTTTTAGCATCAAAACTCTGGGAATTTTAAGAGGTGGGTTTTTTTCACCTTCGTTTGGTATTTGTCAAATCCCTGAATGAACTTCATGAAGCTCCAGATCCAGAAGAGTGATATTAAAAACACCTCCTGATGAAGAGTGAGTTCTCTTGCTGCTTTTCTCACTGTCAAAGGTCAAGAATCTCTGCATTTAGGGGCTTTAACTGAAACAGAATGAAAAACAGCCTTACTGTTTTTACTAATTTCTTTCTGCTTGAAGGCATTAATACCAGAAAATGGTGATTTTATCTCTGTCTTCATATTTTTTAGGTTCTAGAAGCAACTGCCATGTGCTGTTGTAATGGGTTTTGATACACAAACTAAATCTTAGTGTTATGGGAAAAGACTGGAAATAATCCTTGTATCTCTGATTTTACTGTGAGGTGCTTTTAAAAGGGTTACAGAGGGGATTTTTTGAGACTTCTTATGGGTTAAGACTCATGAAAAGATTAATTTATTTGTCTGCCAGTGTTGGGTTGGTAAAAGTGAACTGTTTTCATGGCCACTGACTGAAAGAGCCCATTGCAGGCAGCAGGATCTGATCTGCTGGGTTTTGGATGAGTGGGTTGCTTAATTAAAACTGTAGAAAAAACCTAATTGTTTCAGTGAAATGCTTCTCATACCTCAGAGTACCTGATGTAATTAGGAATGTGATTTACAGGTGAAGGGGTTAGAAAATACGGAGCAAAATTATTCCTCCTCCTGGCAGGAGAACTGTCAGGTTCCCTTTTTAAAGCAAATGCAGGATATGTTTTTTTAATAAATTCTAATTCTTACAGAAAGTGGTTTAAGAGCCTGTTTTGAGTAAATTATTTCCAACAGACCATACTCCAAAATACTTGTGTATGTACATATGTAGTTAATAATTAAATCTGCAAGGATGAAAGATAAAAGCTGCAGCAAGAACTAAAATCAGGATAAGAAGTTGCCAAAGAGAAAGTTCTTGCAACAAAATATTAAAAAAGGTACCAATTAAATCAGTCTGGAACTTAAGTGACTTGGGACAGAGGGAAAGTGCCAAGAAGTGGAAGTTTTATGTATTATTTTCTCCAAGACACGTGTTTCAGCTAATACAGATAGTGGATTTTCCTGGTTTTCCAGTGTGTTGGAGTTAAACCATCCCTTATCTTTCTGACATTTAATTTGTGCCCTGTTTTACAAGGGAGTATGGTGCCAGTGCCAAGTACTTGAGGATGAAACTCAGTGACTAAGGGATCCTTGCCAACTTCTTTCTCTTCTGCTGCATATTTTAAGGACATTAAGTTATCCCTGAGCTTTTGGAATGGTGTGGAAACCACTTTGTGGGACTGTTGTCTATTGCTAGCAAAGCTGTTTATAGTGTAGCATTATTTATTTTTTTCAGATAAGCTAATAAAGTGAACTTAGGGAGATTTTATTTCCACTTTGGAATGCCTTTTTCTTTTAGCCCTGTTGGTCCCCACTCCTCTAAAACTGAGTTCAAGACCATGAATTAGGTGGGATTTTTGCACACATAAAATCCTGGAGAAGAACAACCTAGGCTTTGAGCTAAAACCTTTTCTTTGGGAATGCAATTGTAATTCCTTCCAGTGTGTGAAAACCAAACATTCCTGCATATTTAAGTGCAACTGATCGACTTGGAATTACTGAGGGTTGGGTTGGGGAGTGGTATTTGTGCAAAAAGTTATTTAGGCTATAGGGAGGCTGTGGAGCTTGTTCTGGGATCACATCTGAAGGTGTGTGAGCATGACACAGAGATTTGGGTGGGTTTTTTTGATTTTTTTTTCTCTTTTTATGGATATTTTTATGTCTGTTCTATTCCCATTTTGTTTTCTTGATTCATTCCTTTTCCTTTTCAAGTCCACTTTCTTCCTTCTTTTCTGTCCTCATCATTCCTGAAGGGGAAGACAGCTTCACAAATACATTGAGATTAGTTTTTTTTTGGTTTGGTCATCTCCCACTTGCCTGTTTCTCCATGGGGAATTTTACATCCACATTGCTCCAGTGCCTTAAAAAGCAGGATGAGCTGAGTTAGGTCTTTTAGAGAGGATTTTTATTGGTAAAGTGTTTTTTTTTCCCAGGGTGTATTGGGCATAGATGTGCTCATCTCACTGCCCTCTTCCTTGGAGACCCTGAATTCAGGGAAATCTAAGCCCTAGGAGGAGCTGAGGAGCTGTTCCATATGGATAACTGGGTTTAACAAGTACAGGGATGTGCAAACAGGTGTAACTTGAAAGTATAGCAAAGGACTTGAGTAAAAATGCTCTCAGGATCAGGAAATATTGGAGCATCCCATTTTTTTTTTGTCTTCTACAAGATGAATATAAAGCCTCAGATTGGCACATCCACAGCTCAGTGGGTTATTTCTGATCTTTTTCTCCCTGGGATAACAGCTATTTTTCCTTGTGATGTTTTCAGGGAGCAAACTCCTTGATTAGAATTTGGGGAAAATTAGGAATTCCAGCAGAGTGCTGCTGTGCAGGTGATACGTGGATACTGTTAACTGAAAGCCAGAACACACATTTTTGTGTTAAAATTGAAAAATTTGGTGTTTATTGAAGGGTTGTTTGGGGTTTTTTGTTTTCTTTGATTGCTTGTTTTTAAGGGAAATGTTAAAATAATGTTAGATTTTGAGTGATAATATCTCTGGCACTGGCAAAGCAGTAAAATTGACTGTAGCTAATGACACACTGTGGAGTTTAGATCCAGAGGGATCCCATCCTTTTCCCAGCAGCATTGAGCCACTTTGATAAAGACAAGCTTTGTGAGCACAAGGTGCTCCTTCAGATTGAAAGTGGCACAATTCAGGCATCAGCTGTAAAGGGGATCAATTAAGAATTTGAAAGTTGATGTTGAAAACTGATAACTTGTGAAAATAAATCGTTCTTGGAGCTCCTCTGTACTCACTCACCCAATTCAGGTAATTGAAGTGGAACTTTTGTGTTTTCAACTTTGATTTCTGTAGCAGCAGGAAGGAAAGAATGGAGCTTTCTATTTTCCCACTGCCTGAATCCCTTTATTTTTCAATGACTGGAGACAGAAATTTCCTGGGAGCAGAGCCTGACTCCCTGGCTGTCCCCTCCTGCCAGGGACTTGTGCAGAGCCACAAGGGCCATCCTGAGCCTCCTCTTCTCCAGGCTGAGCCCTTTCCCAGCTCCTTCAGCCTCTCCTGGTGCTCCAGACCCTTCCCAGCTCCATTCCCTTCCCTGGACATGCTCCAGTCCCTCCATGTCCTTCTTGTCCTGAGGATCCTGAAGCTTCCCCCAGGACTGGAGGTGCCTCAGCAGTGCCAGCACAGGAGATTTCTTCTTCTCATCTCATTTTTCCTCTCTGGGACCAAAAACTCCAGCCTGGATCTCTCCAGTCAGTTCAGTTATCCCAGGGCTGACATGGTTCTTCTCCAGGATGGTGGGAGGTTTCCCTTTCCTCTCAGGACTTTGGGCCTCCACAGCAATTAATGGTATTCCCACTTAATTACAGGGGGATGTATTTTGTCTCCTGATCAGGATATCTACAGCTCTCCAGGGAGTGTTTGTGCCAGATTGGATCTGGTTAAGGCTCCCTGCGGTGCTGTTTACTCCCCTTGATCAGCTCAGAGGTGTAGGGACACTTTTAATTGGACATGGGGGGCTGATTGCTCTCCCTCTGCTTGTATTTGGCTGTGGATATTTATTGCTGTGTTGTGGAACAGTGGGAACAAAGCAAATTCCATATGCTTCAGGAAAATAAATGAAATGGAGTGGCAGAACCACAGGATGGTTTGGGTTGGAAGGGACCTTCAGGATCAATTTAATCCCAACCCCTGCCATGGGAAGAGACACCTTCCACTATCCCAGGTTGCTCCAAGCCCTGTCCATCCTGGCCTGGAGCACTTCCAGGGAATAAAGTTCTTAATCCAAAGGAAAGGTGAATTTTTAAAATGCCACTTGTTGCCATCTCTGGTTGAGCTCAGGAAGCAAAGGCTGGGAGAGCTGTGCAGGGAACCAGATGCCTTCCCTGCAGGAGATGTGTGGGAGTTGTTGGGCTGTCCAGGTCAGCAGATTGAGGATTGGCCTGGAAAAATCCCAGTGGCATCCACAGAGCAGGAATTTCCAACTCTGTTGGTGAAAAGCAGTTTAGTGAAGGAGAGAATGACTTTTGACATGATGGGTAGTTCCAGGACACAGGGAATGGTTTCCCACTGCTAGAGGGTAGGGTTAGGTGGGATATTGGGAAGGAATTCCTGACTGGGAGGGTCCAGAGGCCCTGGCACAGGGTGCTCAGAGCAGCTGTGGCTGCCCCTGGATCCCTGGAAGTGCCCAAGGCCAGGTTGGATGTCCAAGACCAGCCTGGGAGAGTGGAAGGTGGTGGGCTTTGGGGTGTCTCTAATCCAGCCTCTGCCTAAATCTTACTGAGTGTTTTGGCTCTGAAATGTCCATAACATTTTTGTCTCCATGAAGAACCAGTGTTCACGCCAGGACCACAGAGAAATGTGATAATAAACATTTCCACACATACATTTTACTGACACTTACCTCCTTACAGAATCTGGATGATTTCCATTTGAGTCCCATTCCCAACAGCTTGAGAGACACTTCTTAAACCCTACAAATTTGATACTTAGGGGTCTTTAATGTTTTATGTGCCCAAGCTTGGGGAAAACCCATCTGCCAGTTGGGCTGGAGCTGTGCAGGTGGATTCTTCTCCAGGAATAGCTTCCCCTCTGTTTCCTTAACCTTGGAATTCCCTTGAGAGAAGTGTTAACGTGTGCCAGTGCTTAATTTCCTGTTTGCTTCACCCAACAGCCATGGATTTCAGTCCATGCAGATTCTTTAGCATATAAATTAACTCCTGGAATAGCTGTACAAACCTCCTGCCCAGCCTCCCACTTAGAAAAGAAACTCACACAGTGTTGTGGTGGAAAATGTAATTTATGAGCTAATTCCCCACCTGGTGTGGAAAAAGGATCCAGATTTTAAGTGAGTTGTGTTGGACAGGATTTATCTTTTTGGTTGGGGTGGTTTTGCCACAGCTTGGGGTTTTCCCACCCCAAAGCCCAGCAAGGCAGTGCAAGTTGAAATTCTTGGTTTATTTCCTCATGCACCCCTACTTTAACACACAGGCTATGATTTAAAACTGAGCTGCATGGAGTAAGACTCACTTTGGGTTTTGAGACGTTTAGGGCATTCTAAGACTTAATTATAAATCAAATTGATTTATAGTTATGTCTTCCTGTCACTGTATCATAATTCCAGTGGCCCAAAATTTGACTTTCTTTGAAGAGAATTATTTAATTTTAATACTATTTCATGTTAATATCTATTTCAGTTAAAAAGCTTAGAATTTCAACAAAAGGTGTTTCTAAATGGGGACAGAAATAAAGATAATGGCTTTCCAGGATGTTTTACCAGAACCTTTCCACATTGATTTCTTCCTGGCTAAAAGAATTTGCCAAATGAGAATGTCCAACCACTTGGGGACATGGTCAGTGGTGGCCTTGGCAGTGCTGGGGAAAGGGTTGGACTCCATGATCTTAGAGGGATTTTCCACCCTAAATGATTCCAGGATTGTATGATTTTTTTTTTCCTGACACTGAAAAATACTGCAGTGGAGTAAAGCCTTTCTCACTGAAGATTGTTTGGGTTTTCTCATAATCCTGTTTTGATCTGATTTTAGTATCTGACCAAGCTCCTGAGTACAGCTTCTGTGTAAAAGAAATAATTCTGAATTCTTCAGGAGAAAAAAAACAAACCTGGGCAAGGCCCAGGGTTTCTTCTGCACCTTGAAAAGCCATGGCAGGTGAAGGAACTCTGCTTTCAGGAAAATCCATTTAAAACTGCTTTTAACAAGAACCTAAACCAAAATATTGAAGGGGCAACATTTGCTACATTTCTGTGTGATTTTTACCCCATTTATAAATGGCTTTGAAGGACTTGGATCCGAGGTGTTTGTGGGATGTGAAGGAACTCTGGGTTTCTTTCCAGCCCCTTCTTCTCCTGGGAATGGGGAACAGCTCTGCAACGTTCCTGCTGGGTTTCACTTCCATGCCTTGCAGAGCAGTTGTGTATCTTCATCTTGAGTAAGCTGTGGGTCTAAAACCATTGCTTAATTAAGACTGGAACAGTAAATAAACAAAACTATTGCATCTCCCCTGTGGAGCAACGTTAGGTATGTGAGGAATAGATAACAGTATTTATATTTTCTAAAACTTGGGTGGTTTTTCCTTTCATCTCCTTAGATCCTCCCAGCAGAAAGAACAGCTCAGAGAAGCAGGAACCCCCAGAAGAGTTTGTACATTTTGTGGGTGGCTGATGGTTTTCTAATCAGGGTAAAAATACCCCAGTGCTGAGCTATTAACCAGTAATTGGTGGCTGTAAACAGCAATTTCACTGCTGCACAGGAAAATGTTTGTCCTGCAGTGAGGCTTCCGAACAATGAAATTTGGGCAGCACCCAGATTTCAGAGCCAGTGCTGGATTCCAGCATTCCTGGGCTTGGGAAGCTCAGCTGCCTTCCTGGAGATGCTCAGAGCTGCTGGGAATGCCAGGGGTCACTTGATTTAGGATATTTATGAGTCTGTCAGTAGAGGTCACTCAGTCAGGGAGCAGAGCACGAGTGTCCCTGGGGAACATCCAGTGGGAGGCAGGGAAAACCAGTGGTTAAAGCCTTGTTTGGTTTTTTATGTGATGATCTGTCAAGGGAACAAGACTTTCAGAAAAGCTTGTGACACAATGTGGTGAAATGCTGGTGAAATCACCACTATTACCCTGTTTCCTTCTTACTTAACACTTTATTCTGGCATAATGAAAGCATCAAACTCCAGGTAATTCAGGTGTGGTGAGGTTTGAATGAGATGTTTGTATGTTTATGGAATCACAGAGTCACTGGGGTTGGAAAAGCACTCCAAGATCATTGAGTCCAACCCAGCACTGCCAAGGCCACCATTAAATCATGTTTAAATGGGTAGCTGTCCTTGTGTGAGAAGCAGAATCAAGTTCTACTCCTGGATAGTATTCTATTTGTATTTTTCCTACAGATAGGAAGCTGTTAACTCTGGTCTACCAGCATAATTATTTATGTAAAAATATAATTTCAGCTTGTAAATAACTTTCAAGTGCAGGCCTGACCTAATAATGCTCATGGTACTTTTATGGCTTGTCTGCAAAGGAATGAAACTCAAAACATTTGTGGTTTGGAACAAACATTTGTTGACTGTTAATGCTCCTGGGTGTAAATAGGGAGGGGGAACTCCATTGGATTTGCTGGGTACATTGAATTAAACCCTCTTGTCAAGTACCCTCAAGGATTTTGGAGCAGCTTGTTTATTTTAGCTCACAATTTGTACAAACAAACTTCAGCAGAGCGAGGGCTAGCAGCAACTGCAGATGTTTGTAGCAGCCTGGACCAGAGTTTATTGCTGTAGCATAACTCAGCCTAATTGGAAATTGCACAACAAGGTAAACAGCAAAGCAACTGGGCTGAGCAATTCCTTGGTGGAGGCACAGGGAAAGTGCTCAGAAATGGGTGTCAGGATGTAAAGACAAGTTAGGAGAAAGCTGCTTCACAAGCAAATATAAATATTAATATTTATATATACATTTATATATTCAAGGCCAGGCTGGACACGGCTTGGAGCACCCTGGGATAGCAAAAGGTGTCCTTGCCCATGGCATGGGGTGGCACTGGATGATTTTAAAGTCCTTTCAACCCAAAACACTCTGGGATTCTGTGACTGAGTTGCCTTTGACAAGGTTGTTCTCCCTGCCCTGTGCAGCTCCAAGGATGGAGCGGGTTTGTTGAAAATCTCGGATGCTCAGAAACGGGAGAGAAGGGATGCACGTTAATGGATTTAATGTTTCCTCCTTTCCTCAGCTCTCTGAACACTATTTACTGTTAATCATTCTCCTGGACACCTCTTGCATGAAGTGGAAACTTCCCTTGGCTCAGTGGCTTTGGCTTTTCCCATGGGAAACACCTCTCAGAGTTGTCCCGTCCTCCTTTATCCATCCCTTATTACAGGGGAGAGCTTGTGCATGCAGCTGTAGCCATATGAAGATGAATCTGACATCATAAATTTCCCTCTTACAACTTACTTCCTCTTTAAAATCATGTTTCTTCTACACAGAATTTAAAATAATGTCCCCCAAAAGTAGCTTGATTGAGACAGGTTTAAAGCCACCTTCACAAATTCAGTGGAAATGGAGACATCTTTAGGGGTTCAGCTTAATAAAGTTAACAGTTATTTCTTTTCTGATTCATTTTCTTAGTAGAAAGAATTATGTGATTTTTTTAAGTGCAACAGCATATCAAAAAGAAAAATACCTGTATCACTTCAGCTCAACAAAATTTTGTATAGAGTAAGGATTTGTGTAAGATATAAATACCTATTCATTGGCATTTGAATTCAATGTACACATATTCTTCATAGTCTGCTGTGCTTCAGCCACTACTGGAAAGGGAATTTCCCTCTAATTTTTGCCTGAACTCCCCTGGTTTTGCTGGTTTTGCTTGGGTTCCCAGTGCTGCTGAGCACTTGGTGTGTCAGGGATGCTGCAGTGAGGTGCTTCAGATCCCTGAGGGAAGGGCTGGAAGGGAGAGAAAAGGAGGTGAAACTTTGCTACTTGCTAAAAATGACAAATGTTGTGAAAGGGAATGTGGGAAGAATTCCAGGGTGGTTCTGTGGGTTTCTGGTGTTGCCTCCATCAGTGACTCACAGAAGGATTTTTGGGAAATCACTTGATTTTTGCTCCTCTGATGAGCAAGGACAGCAGGGGGGTGTAGAGAGGGCTGGTCTGGACAAAAATATCCTCAGTTTTTTTCCCTGGGTTTGCCTCACTTCTTGCTGCAAATCTGCTGTTGCTGAAATCCTGAATTTCTTCACTCTGCTCTCCCCATCCCTCCTGTTCAGACTGTGAAGTAATTTGGATCAGGGTGGTGCTTTGCCATGAATTTGTCAAATCCCTGGCTCCATCGGCCAGCGAGCGTGCCAGGATGCTGAAGTGAACCCAGCTGTCAGAAAACCTCCATTTTCATGCTGTTCCAAAGACAAAAATCCTGAAACTGTTTGTTGGAGTGTGATACTTACTTAATTTGGGGATTATTAACATATTGTGCTTCCATAACAAATGAGTTTTCCTGTGCTCCCTGGCACGTGCTGGTGGAAAACAGCCTCGCTTGGGAGTTGTTGGGTTGGGGGTGTGTGTGTGTGTGTATCCTGTCAGGTTTGTTTGTGTTTCACATCCAGCTTTGTCACCACCTGGAAGGGTCTGCACTGTGGATATCCCTAATTTTAGCAGTCTTGGGAAGCGCTGGGTTGTCGGGCTTCAAAGCTACGCTGAACTCCTTAAAGGTGTGAATTGGGAGCGAGCATCAAACTCAGAGGCCTTACTTTAAAAAACACCAACTGCTGGGCCTCCAGAAAAGCATTCCCTGTGTCTTGGCTCCCAGCACCAGGAAAGGAGGAGTGGGGCTCATTTCCAGGGGGAGCAGCCAAGGCAGGTGGGATGCTGAGGAACTGTGAGCTGTGTTTGTGCCCCCAGATCATCAAGCTGAAGGCAGAGGCGCGGCTGGAGCTGCTGAAGCAGATCGGGGTGTCCGTGGACACGTGGCTGAAGAGTGCCATGAACCAGGTGATGGAAGAGCTGGAGAACGAGCGCTGGGCCAGCCTGCCCTGCGTCACCAACAACGGCTCCGCGCACCTGGTACGCATCCCGAGGGAAACCTCGCCCCAGGGAGCGGGCATCCTCCGGGGGCTGCTCCTGAATTAGCCTGGAGCCAGGCTGGGAGAGCTGGGGGGGGCTCACCTGCAAGCAGGAGGCTCCAGAGAGAGCTCACAGCCCCTGCCAGGGGCTCCAGGAGAGCTGGAGAGGGACTGGGGATAAGGCATGGGGGGACAGGACACAGGGATTGACTTCCCATTGCCATTCCAAGGGAAGCGTTGGATGGGATATCGGGGAGGAATTATTCCCTGTGGCTGCCCCTGGATCCCTGGAAGTGTCCAAGACCTGTGTTTCTTTGAAGTTTCATTAATAGTTTATAATGTTATCCTGAGATCTTCGAGTGTGCAGATCCAAGTGTCATCTCTGCAACATCCCAAGGGAATTCCCCTGCTGAGTTTCATTTCAGATCCTCTCTGGTCACGAAAGATGAGGATTTGTTGCACAGCTGTGTTAAACAGTGATTTTATTCCATTTCTTTTTGTACTCCACCTCCTTTAACTTCCCTCTGTGCCTGTTGGGCTGCTCCCAAGCCCTCATTCCCAGTCTCCCCAGACATGGCACAGTTGGCCCTGGAGCTGAGCCCCCCGTGTTGGTCCCAGGCGCTGTCACAGCCTGGGAGGTTCAGCTCTGAGTCTCATTTTCCCCTTTTACACTTACGTAGGCTCCTGTATTTAAAAAAGGCTCTGTTGACCTTGGCAAGCCAGACAGGGACAGCCCAGAGATGGAATTCTTAAGAGCCAGGGCCAAAATTATGCCAAAATTTAGAGGATTTACTGCAGTTTGTAACAAGCAGCACTTTCACTCCAGACTGGAGGAGTGAGCAGTGTTTAACAGAGCTGGGGAAGGGGCTGGAGCACCAGGAGGGGCTGAGGGAGCTGGGAAAGGGGCTCAGCCTGGAGAAAAGGAGGCTCAGCAGGGATCTTGTGGCTCTGCACAGCTCCTGACAGGAGGGGACAGCCAGGAGGGTTGGGCTCTGCTCCCAGGGACCAGGGACAGGACTCATCTGTGTATATGTGCAACAAAACAAGATAGATTTCTATTTCTATTTATGTTTATTTCCACCTTTTTAATGTATATAATCCACTTTTCTGATCACCTCCCCTGCATTTCTTCCCATGTCTGCTGTGTGCCCCACACCTTCAGTGTCCTTCTGTCCCATACATTTATTCCTTGCTGATGCCATCTTCCATCCCAGACTCTGCAGAAGGCTGAGCTTTATCAAGCAAACCTCTGAGTTTCCTGTTTTCCCTCTCCATGCCTGCTTCCCAAATGATTCCAGCCAAGGAGTTCAGAGCAGCCCACGCGCTGACAATGAAGGCGTGTGTTTCCCTCCTCGTGTTAGAAAACCAGGAGCAGATGTTGCCCAAACCTTCTAGACATGATTTGCTGATTTCCATGATGTCCCAGCTGGATGTCAGCCCTGGCTGCTGGGACCATGCACAGCAAAAGGCAGAGAAACAGGAGGGGAAACCTCAAATTTGCCACGATTTGTAGTTGGTTGCTGATCTCCCAAAGCATTGCCCAGCTGTAGGACAACGTTTTGGTTATCCCAACATCCATGGACACACCGAAGGAGAGATGAAGGCAAACTGCTCTTGAATGAGAGTTGGTGAGGGAGGAAAAAAAAAATCACCAGAACTGCAAGGATTTGGTTTGGAAATAGTAACATAAAAATTAATTAAGTCAGAGCATGACAAAGCTTTGTGCTCCTCTGGTCCAGGCTTAGAAGAGCAAAGCTGTCAGAGAACTGGTTTAGGGAAACTGCACAGGGAATTTGTAGGCTCAGCTTAACTTGGTTTTGTTTTATCAGTCTCTCACTTCTCACAGGGAGCACCAAATTCACTCCCAAATTAATAGGAATAAACACAGGGAAGATGGCTCTACCTAACAGTGTTGCCTTTGATTCACAGAACTGTCGTCACAGAATAATTCATCATTTTTCACATGAGATAAAGTATTTATTCAAAACATAACCTGGGCACGAGGCCAAAGCACAGCTCATGGCAGCCTTACCCAAATTTATATTTTTTCCAGCACGCTGACTTCAGGTTTTATTTAAACTTTTATAGCAAGTTTTTACAAATCTTCCTGTCTCTAAGAATTTTTGTCATAAACTGCAGCAAATCTGTTGTGCGGGATACACCAGCTAGAAGGTTGATTTTGGGGCTTATTTTTTTAAACTTTAAATATTTCTACTGCAGATTTATTTTATAACTTATGGTCACAGGTACATTAATCTTTCAGTGGCGTAAATTCTCTTTTTTTTTTTCCATTAAGCTGTTTTTTGTGCCTCTGCAATGGCATCTCCAAAGTACTTTAGTCACAGCTTATGGGAAAAATGGATTTTATAACTGTCCAACAGCTGAGCTGTAGCTTCCAAAATCTTCTGCAGTACTTTTTAAAGTCCCACATGTGCTTGTGGAGGAATCCAGCTGAGTTACTTTCAATAACAATAAGTCATACAAAACACACACTGAAAAATATTAACCAGCTCATTTTTATTGTTACTTCTTCACAGTTGTTGGCAGCTGCTGTAATGCCAACTGGAATTTGTTTTTACCAGGTCAATGCTGATGCAGAAAAGGAGGAAGGTGAAGAGTTTGAAGACAGCATGGATGTTTTTGATGACAGCAGTTCTAGTCCTTCTGGTACTCTCAGAAATTACCCTCTCACCTGCAAAGTTGTTTATTCCTATAAGGTTAGTGATTTTTTTTTATTGATTACACAAATGAATTATATAGAAACACATAATAAATGTGCCTTTGGGAGCTTGTGGTTTGCTTTTCTGATAGAGGGAGACGCAGGGAGGTTCCATCTGTCCTGTGGGAGAAAGGCTTTTGTGAATGGCAGAACCTTCATTTGGACCTTTTAAATTTCATTAAAGCTTTCATTTTTCTAAAAAACATCACTTCTACTAAAAGTCCAGATGGAAATGTTCTTTCCACTGCCCATGCCTTGCCCTTAAAGCCACTTATCCATCCTTCCTGTCCTACATTCCAGGCTTCTCAGCCAGATGAACTGACCATAGAGGAACACGAGGTGTTGGAGGTCATTGAAGATGGAGATATGGAAGACTGGGTAAAGGTATCATTTTCTGACCTTCTTTCCATCAGCTCTTTTAGCACAGAAGTTGGGATGGGAGGGAATGCTGGGGTTCTTCCCAGAGCAGTGCTCACAAGCAGAGAATGGCTCCTGTTGTTGGTTCACAGGCACGGAACAAAGCGGGACAGGTGGGATATGTGCCAGAGAAGTACCTGCAATTCCCAACCTCCAGCAGCCTCCTGAGCATGCTCCAGTCCCTGGCTGCCCTGGACAGCCGATCCCACACCTCCAACAACTCCACGGACACTGACCTGGTGCCAGGCAGCCTCAACGGGGACTCCAATGGTAAATTCCAGTTAAAGATACATAGGATATCCAGCTGGCTCTTAAAAATACTCTGGACATCAAGTCTGGGAGATTTTCCCAGATTTCAGAGTCACAGAATCATTAAGGTTGGAAAAGACTTCCAAGATCATGAAATCCAACCTTTGACCAAATATTTCAAAGTCTGTTAATTTTTTTAACACTTTCAGGCAGGGGGACTCCACCGTTTCCCAGCTTGGAAACGTTTAAGCCCTATTCCAGGGGAGAGATTTTCCCTAACATCCAACCTGAACCTCCCCTAGTGCAATTGGAGGCCATTTCCTCCTGTCTCATCTCTGATTTCCTGGGAGAAAAGGCCCCCCCTGGCCACAACCTCCTTTCAGGGAGTTGCAGAGGAAGACTGACCCCTATCTGAACACAGCCATTCCCAGTAATTATCTCAGTAATTACCTGTCTCCTATTAAATCTGCATAATTCACCTCTTTAGCTCGTACAGCTGAGATGAAAATTAAGGAAAACTGGAATAATCTGGCTCAGCAATAATAGAACCTTTGAAAGAACTCCAAAATCACCAACTCCAAATGTTTTTCTTAGCTCATTGTGTTCTTCCCTTTCCATTTTGCAGTCTGTTTTGTCAAAGCACTTTATGATTACGAGGGGCAGACAGATGACGAGCTGTCCTTCCCAGAGGGAGCCATCATCCGCATCCTGAACAAGGAAAACCAGGATGATGATGGCTTTTGGGAGGGAGAATTCAACGGCCGTGTCGGGGTTTTCCCCTCGGTGCTGGTTGAAGAGCTCACAGCCTCAGAGAATGGAGAGACTCAATGGATTGGGGATATCCAGGTATGGAAAGAGGTCTTGGCTTGGTTTTATTATTTGGGCAATTTGCAAAGATCTGTCGCTTCTTCAGGGAGGGGGAAAAAAAAATCAAAATCAGTTTAAGAACAAAAAAATCAGAAGCTATTTAAGAAAAAAAAATCAAACCAATTTAAGGAAAAAAGAAATCAATTTAAGCCCTCAGTACTTGCATTTTAGTTTCTTACCCAGCCTAATAACTATCAGCTGATGTATTTTTGCAAATTTATGAATAAGGGCAGATATTTGGATAGAAAGGAATCATAGGAGAAAATTCACAGTTGACTTTTGGTCATTCATTTAGGAGAGACTGAGATGTCAGACACAACCTCTCAAAAAGGGAATTACAGGCTCTTTCAGCCCTAATTTACTGTTTTCATACCTAAATCTGTTCTGTATCCTCCCAGTTTTGAGGGGCAGGATACTGCCAAGTTTTGGATTATAGTAATTACAGCAAAAACATCCTCATTTCCACAGCATAATTCTGTAATCCTCATATCGTATTAGAAAATCAGACACATTCCATTGTGGAGTTTGGAGATAGAAAGTGCACTTGCATGTTTTCTGCAGTGGAGTTTTTCAGTATTTTTATTCCTTGATTTATGAAGACCATGAAAATGAACATTTAACTGCCTTTGGGTGGGGATAAAGCTCGTGATCCCAACACTTGGGTGTGAATCCCACTTGGCCGAGTGACCTTTTTGTTTCAAACAACCTTGAAAAAGCCTCTCTAAATTACCTGGGAGAAGCTGAACATTTCTGCTCAGTGGCAACCTGTGATTTAAAAAAATGGAATCCCTGTTGGATACCTTGGTTTTCCTTCCCAAACTTTCCTGCTTTTCTTCAGGGGGAACTTGCTGGGGTGTAGGGATAGATTGGAAAACTTGTGTATGTATTAAGTGTGCCAAGGAGGATTTGCTGCAACCTCTCCCAATTTTTGGTGCAGGTATCCCCGACTCCAAAGGCCAACAACTCCCTGCCACCACTGCCTCTGTATGACCAGCCTCCCACCAGTCCCTATCCCAGCCCAGATAAAAGAGGATCCCAGTTTTTCCCCAGATCTCCATCGACAAACGGTGAGAAATTTGCAAACATTTTGGGTAAAGGCTTCATTTAGAAGCCTTTCAGAGGGGAGGGGGCAAAAAAAAAGAAAAGAAAGAGCATTTTTGCAACAGAAATTCAGCAATACTGAGGGCTTCTTTGTAATAAGGGTGTTGCTTATTCCCTCAGAAAACAGCTTTGGTTCAGAGTCCTCTGGATTCTCCCAACCTCCACGAATTCCTCCGGAAAGTTCCTATGGCAAACTGCGGCCTGTAAGTGACCAGCAAATCCAGTGGTTTTTATTGATGTTCAAAGGGTAACAGCCCCTAAACAGAGCTGACAAAGAGCTGGGAGTAAATGCCAGGAGAGGTCAGTCCTGTGGTTTACACAGGTCCTGCTTTCCAGCAGTTCCCTGCACATTTGGGATTCTGGTTTTTTCCAGCCCCTTTGGTTTGCGGGGTTTGGATTCACGGCTCTTAATGATGAGGATTTTGTGTTGTCTTTGCTGCCTAGAAAAAGGACATGTGCCAGAAAAGGAAGGGGAGAATTAAATCACTTAGAACTTGACAAAATCCATCTCCTATGATTAATTTTGAAATCAAGTTTTGGGGGTTTCAAAGCCTTAAACTAAATCATACTAAGACATAACATTTGTCGTTTCCTAGCCTTCTCAATGAATGAAGTTACAGAGAAAAAGAGCATTTTTGGATATTCAAATAATACATTTTGAATATTCCAGTAGTATTGGGCAGTTTGGTGCAGGATTGCTCCACAGTTGATGTTTTCAATAGCAAGTCTGGTGTGTTCTGAAATGGTGTCCTAAAAACCCTGTTGGCACTCAAGGTGATCCCTGTCAGGAGATGACTGACGTGGCAGAGTGTGGAAACAACATCAATTTTGGGTGTGTTGAGGTCAGTGATTAATGAAATATCAGTGAGTCAGATACAGCAAAACACACTGGTAGCTCCTAGCCCACAGAAATTCCAGGCAAAAGCACCATCAGATTCAGCATGTGATGAGCTTTTCCAGGTTTATCCATGGAAGAGATGTGGGATTGCAGCCTGGAGAGAATCTGTGACAGGTCTTAAGGAAAATCCCTGATGGCTGAGTTGGGGAGCGCTGGAGCTGCATCCAGCTGGACAACACAGCCTGTTGGTTTGCATCATGTGTAGGGTGAGCCCCTGGAGAGGTGTGTGCAGGAGATGGGAGGGGTTTCTGATGGAATTTTGGCCATTTTGTGGTAGTCACGGGCCGGTTCTGAATGTTGCAGGTGCGAGCAGCTCCGCCGCCCCCGACACAGCACCACCGCCGGCCCGTGGAGAAGATCGAGGACGTGGAAATCACTCTGGTCTAACGAGGGGACTGGCTAATTAGTAGTGCTACAATCAAGGCCAAACACAGCTTTTGGTCAATCTCGTTTTTAGGCACCTTTGCATGATGAAGACTTGGACTAGAGCGAGCGGTAGGGAGGATTTTATGTGGCAGCGAGCTGGCGGATTCCTTCCCACAGTCATGAATAATTTTGTGCCTTTTGTTTTGTTTTGTTTTGTTTTTTTATTTGTTTGGATTTCTCTACATCATTCTTCCTCTCTTAGCACAAACCAAGACAGGCCGAGATTGGCTTTTTTTCCTTGGCTGAAGATGCTCCATTTTTATGTGGAGACAAAGAGCGAGCCCCGTTCATGCAGCTTAGTCTTAGCATCCTTTGCTCCTGTGCATTAGTACAGTATATTACTGTTGCCATAGGAATGTGTTAAAGATTGTGGATCCTTCCAGTAGCATCACCTGCCTGATCAGGTATTCATCAGAAGAATGAAAAAAAAGGGAACAGGAAAAGAAGTCTAAAGGAGAGGCTGGCTCCTCTTGAATCCCCCTGCAGAAAGGAAGAGATGGGAAAATGATCTCCTGGAGAAGCAAAAGCGTTTGTTCCATGGGTGCTCTCCCCTTGTCAGTGATTCACAGCTGAACATTCTGCCTTTGGACTTTTGTGTTTACTCAGTGCATTTACTCATAGAGGATCTAACACGGAGGTGCTGAACCAGCAGCAACATCTTCTTCCACAGCAGAAACCAACGGGTAGAAAAGCAAAAAAAGCAAGTGAGATTTTGTCTAGATCTGGAAATTGAGCTGCTTTTTCTTCTTTTTTTATTTTTTTTTTTTCCTTGCAGATTTTGGGGATTTTGGTTTTTTTGGTTGGGTTTGTTTTATTTTTTTAAAGCATTTGGGTC
Organism: Aegithalos caudatus; assembly: GCA_013389925.1. NCBI lineage: Eukaryota > Metazoa > Chordata > Aves > Passeriformes > Aegithalidae > Aegithalos > Aegithalos caudatus. Next base: position 426,272 of record WEIU01015876.1, read on the forward strand.
ACTCTTATCCCAGTTATTGCCGTGTACTTTATTATCCAACGTTAGCAGTGTATCTTTGTCATCAAACCACCTGAGTTCTAGAGTTAGAAGTTCCATTTAGAATATTTACATGCATTTAATTGTTGCATTGGATGGTCCTGTAGCCTTTTCCCACCCCAATCCCATTAACCAGCCAAAGCCAGGGAGCCAGGAGCAGCTCCGGGTTCTGCCTTCACACCACCTTCGTGCCCGAGATGTGCCCAATTCCTCTCAGGGAAGAAACTGAGAGGAAAAGAGTTTCACATTTCCCTCAGAATGCTCCAAAAAGGGAGCTTGGGTTTCGATTTTTTGAGAGAAAAGGGCAAAGAATATTCTGAAGTTGAACATGGAGCAGGATGGTTGGAGGAGAGGCAAAAACTGGATGAAAACAGGTTTTTCTTTGTGTACTGACTATAAAATATTGTCAGCATTCTCCATCAGATGAAAACTTCAGATCAAAGGCATCCCGAGGTTGGGTTTGGAGCTGTTTGTGGGTTCTCTTGTGTCTTCATGGGTTTGTTTTTTTTTCAAAGCCAGTAAGTTTTCTACCTTTAGTTTACTAACAAGGGCTATTTTTTGAGGCTGCATTTACAACAAAAACCCAACGACTCATCTTAACAAGATTTTATCATAAACTTTGCACATACTTGGAAATCCCAGCCCAGGCTGGATCTCCGAGATATCCAGTGCTTGCCAGTCTCCTTTCCCAGTGGGATCCTTAACCAAGAGTGGGGCTGTCTGAGGACAACAATTCATGGATCACTTATGGAATCAGTGACTGTCCAATGAAGTCTTTTCCATGTTATTCCTTCTTTTGCACCTCTCATCCTGTTGATCTGTTTGAGGTCTTTTTATGTGTTTATCAAACTTATTCTTAAGTTTAAAAAGAAAAGTTAAAAAAAAAAAAAAAAAAAAAAATTTAACTGTTTGCAAATATTTTGAGATCTTCACAATGCAGAAGAAAACCAAGTTTTTGCCATAATGTTCATGTTCAATTCCTTTGGCCAGTTTTTCTGTGTCCTTCACACCTGGACTTTCAAAAATCCAGAAAATTTTTATTTAAAAGTCTCTTTAGTTGTATTTTAAAATATTTTCTGTAAGAGCTGCTAATTTTATTTAAAAAACAAAAGTGAAAAAAAAAAGAAAAAAAAAAAAAAAAAAGAAAAAGGAAGAAAAGTTGTAAAAAGATGCCTCCTTTTTAACTATGATTTCTTCATACAGGGCATGTATCGGCCGTCGCATCGTGTACAGCTCAGTACACCCTGAAAGCATCAGTGCAAATGCTTTCTTTATATTGGCTGTAAAAAGTTTGTATTTATTATGTATAAAAAGTTGAATAATAAAAAAGTGGAACTAAATCCCTAGTGCCCTGGGAGATTTGGCCGGGGCTGGGGGGATTGAGTGAAAACCCAGGGATAAAAAATCAGCGTTTTCTTGAGAGAGAATTTGTGGTTTTACACAGGAATTTGAATCTTGTTCTTCGGGAAAAGGGCATCCTTCAAGCCAGCTTTAAACATCTTTTGGAGGGGGCATTTATACAAAGAACAAAATGTTGCCAAAAATGAAGAGCCAGCAACAAAGCTCCAGTTATCAAAATAATTGCTTAATAGCCTTGATGCAATTAGGATAATTGCCCAAAGAAAGCAAGGGGAGTGATTGATAACAACCCTTCAGAGCAATTGTCCCTTAATAGGCTGGATTTGCCTAATTGTGCCAGGAGTATTCCCACTGCATCCCAAGGCTCTCCAGCTTTGGGATCCCCCTGTGGGCTGCCTTTCCAGGTTGGATTTTCTCACAGCACTCAGAAGCCGCCCACCGGTGACAGCTCCAGTTTCCTACAGGTGGTAGGTGCCAAATGATCCATAATTTCCACGTGCTCCCTGGTTTTGGAGGTGCTTTTTCCCTCATGGAATGCAGCACTTTGCTCTGGGGTTGGGTTGGATCTTTTTTTACTTCCAGTCTTCCCACAGAGCTGTTGCACAGACCTTCACTTTTTCCCCCTGAGCTCTTGCAACCTCTTCCTTTGAGAAATCCCATTTTTCCTGCTTTTTATAAGGATTCGTGGTGCTCCTCTAAATATAATGATCCTGCCTTGCTGCTTTGCCAGCTCTGTCCTTTTCACTTCTTGCTTGGGGTCCTTTTCACCACTTCTACGACTTAAAAAGGATTTTAATCCTCAAATCCACCAGTAGAGCCACTTTGCCTTTCTTCCATTTTTAACAGACCCCCTTCCTGCCTCTGCTTGTTCTCCTTCCCTAAACAGAGCCAGCAGCAGCTGTGCTGTCATCCCATCATTCTTGCCATAAGCTGTTTTCCAGGAAAATCTCCCTGGAGTGCCTTTCCTGCAGGTGAGAGATGGGCACAGTGTGAGCAGCACACAGCAAATATTTAGAGGCAAAGAGGTGCTAAGGAACCAGAACCAGGGCTCTGTTTTCTGCTTGGCATAGTTGGGAGAAGGTATCTGGGGAACTTTTATAGTGCAGAGGGTGGAATGTGGGTCCCTGGAAGTCAGCAGCTGGATCTGTTAGAACCAGGGTTTCCTCTGATTGCTTTGGTTCCCAGATTTTGGCTTTAAACTGAAAGAATGTAGATATGTATTGGGTATTAGGAGGAAATCCTTCCCTGTGAGGGTGAGGAGGCCCTGGCACAGGGTGCCCAGAGCAGCTGTGGCTGCCCCTGGATCCCTGGAAGTGCCTAAGGCCAGGTTGGATGAGGTTTGGAGCACCCTGGGATAGTGGAAGGGGCTGGAATGAGGTGATCTAGGATCCCTTCCATCCCAAACTAGTCTGGGGTTCAGTGATTTTCAAAAAGGTTAATAGGGCTCAGATTGGATAAAAGAGATGGAGATAAACCATGTGATGTTTACTCCAAATTGTGCTAGGGGGTTTGGTTTTTTTTTTGTTTGTTTTGCTTTATGGAAATATTAAAAGGAACCAAAAGGAGTGGGTGGGTTCTCTTTCCTGTATAGCACAAATGTCTCTCACTGCTGCTAGTAATTTTAAAAAGAGAACAAAAACTGCACTATCTTTTCTAAATAAAGCATCTTCTGCTTTTTGGAAGTCTGGCTGCTCTGCAGCTTGCACTGCTTTTCCAGCAAGGTCCCTATAATTAATAACTTGTAAATGCCAGCATGGCAGGGGCAGGATTAGCAGGGAATCTACCTCAGTCAACCTTTAGAGCCTCCCAGGAAGGAAGGGATGATGCTGCCAAGGGAAGAGTTCTGTCTCCCCACATTTTTTTTTTTCCTTTTGCAGATCTGTTTCCCTACATGAAAATCTTGGGATGGATGGGAGTAAATGTGCTGTCCCCCACACCTGGACAGGTGTCTCCAAGAAGGGGGAGCTGAGGGATATTGAGACCTCAGTTCAAGGCACTGGGGGAGGCTGGAGAAAGTGAGGGATGAAAGGGAAGAAAACTTCACTGAAGTCGGGGATGCAGCAAGGAGACAATAAAAAATGCAGCCAGGAAAACGCTGACGTGCTTGCCATGCCAAGTGGTTTCCTACTCCAGGCATTCCCCAGGGGGATTGAGGATTACAGATCTGGCAGCAGGATCAGTGCAGCAAGTGAACCTCTGCATTGCAGGTCATTTCAGCCAGAAAATGAAAGAAAGCACTGCAGTGATACTGGAATGGAGAGGTGGGAATTCCCTCTGGTTGGTGGAGCAGCACCAGGAGGAGGGGGAGAGCGGGTCTGACAGGAATCTGAGCATCTCCTTGGATCCTGGCACTGCTGGGGAGAGCCTGACCCCATCCCCTGGGCACCCTCCCTTCCCCCTCAGCTTTCTCCTTTCCAGGCTGGAAATGCAGAGAATCCTAGAACAGAATCAGAGGACAGGGGGAGATGGCCTCAAGTTGTGCCAGGGGAGGTTTAGGTTGGATATGAGGGAAGAAATCTTCACTGAAAGGATTTTCAGGCATTGGTACAGAGCAGTGGTGAGTGAGTGCCCATCCCTGGAGGGATTTAAAGCCATGTGGATGTGGCACTTGGGAACCTGGGGCAGTCCCTGGCAGTGCTGGAGGAATTCTTGGATTCTGTGATTTGAAAGGATTTTCCTGAATGGTTCTCTGGCAGGGAGAGTGTTGGGCTGAGCACTGTGCAGTGGCCATGGACACTCAGGAATTGGGGTTCCAGGATTGAGGTTTCAGACTGTATCTCCTTAAGGATCTAGGGAGAAAAACAACATTCTGCCATGGGTTTGTGTCTGTTCTCAGAAATCCTTTGGAATTAAGCATGTGCTGTAGCCAGTGGCAGCTTTGTGTGTTGGAAATGGTTTGTGGAAGCTTTCAAATCCCGAGTGTGGCCCACATCCCCAGGGAATGACGCCTGAGATGGTGTCTGCCACATCCATCCACAGCCCAATCCCATTTCTCCTGTTCTTCCCAATTCAGATTTTCTCCCTGCAATCCATTTTCCAGCCTGTCTCTGCATTAAGCAGCAGTTCTTCCACCACCTTGTTTAAAATTCCCTTCTGCTGTCTGCTGGATTTCACAGCTGCTATCCAAAGGGAACAGGAGCAGGCCCATGGGACATCCAGCTCTGGGAATCAGGAATTGCCTCTCACAGAAGCTTTCCCTGCTCCTTGCCAGCCTGGACCATGGCCAGGGATTGAATTGGCTTTACAGAAGGCTTTGGATTCTCTTCTGTCATCTCACCCAAAGATGTGAATATCCCTGGAGGGTTCTGGGTCAGGCAGGGGTGGCTGTGAGGATTGGGAAACAGGGATAAACTCAGCTTTGGAGTGCTTTGTGTTCACTATGGAAGGAGAAGCTGTTCAGCCATGAGTGTGCAAGCTGAGCTCCACAGAGATTCCAGGATATTCTGAGTTGGAAAGGACCCCCAAGGATCCTGGAGATCTACCCCCAGACCTTGGCATTACTAACACCATGTTCCAGTTCTTCTGGCAGCTAAAAAACATCCCACCCAAAACTCACCTGGATGTAGGGTGAACATGGAATGGGCCCCACTGAGGAGGAGCTGGGAACTCATTTCTTCTCCCACTCTGGCATCACCCTTGGACAAATCCCTGTGTCCTGTTTGCCAGCATCACCTGAAGGCTTCTCCTTACAAAAACCCATCTGTGCCATGCTGAAGTGCCCCTTCTATTCCAAAATTGCTTTTATTCCACTCTCAGGTTTTCACCTTTTTTTGATGGAGTGGTTTTGGGGTTGGATTTTTCTTTTTGAATGCAGATTGAAGAGTGAGTGCTGTGAGCTGTGCTTCAGCTCTGCTGTAATTAGTTTTGTCTACTGTAATTGCTTCTCCTTTTTCCATTGTTTAGTGAAAGACGAATGAATTTCCAGGTCTGGTTGCATTGGGAATGCTGACAGCAGCTTTTTAGAATCCCACAGCACAGCTATTTGTCTTTTTTATTCAGCTGAATCCTGCAGAGTGGGACAAATTCAGCTTCTCCTCTGTGTCCTGGGCAAATTACTGCACTAATTAATTTCTCTAAGACTGGGGCCTCCTTGCTTAGCCAAGGGAAGGGATGGAGGGAGGGCACTGTCTGGAAAACAGCAACAACCCTGGATTAACTCCTGGAATAAACCTGCTTGAAGAGACACGAGAAGCTGATGGCTTAAAAATAAGGTTTATGGGGTTAAAAAACTGGATATTGTGGTATTAATCCCACTTCATAAGAACATCTTGGTTTCTGAGGAGGGAGCAGCTCTAATCCATCACCTTGTTCATGCTCCCAGGGTTCCAGCTGCAGGTTTTGCTGTGAGGTTTAAAAGAGAATTGGCATTTTTCTTGGGAATTTGATGGCAGGTATTATTGGTGCTCCTTGAAAACGAGGAAGGGACACTTCATGTGACAGCAAGAGAAGGGACAAAGAGGGGACTGTGGGCAAAGGACTTGTGGGGTTCTGAGAACATCAGTGACAGTGGGAGATGACAAACCCAGTGAGAGGATGCCAGCAGAGAAGGACCCTGCAGTGGGAAGCTCCTTTGGGCAGAGGGAAGCAGTGAGTGCTTGGACTTCCCAGGAATTTCTGTGAAAGGATCTGAGCACTCGTGGGGTGCTTGGGACATCAGAGCTGAAGCTGAGCCAGGAATGAAAGTGGCAGGAGGGAAAACCAAAATGTAATGTTTTTCTAAAAAGGGTCACTTTGGGGGTTTTACTGCCAAAGAAACAGGTGGAAATTTTATTTTTGTCCGAATTTTTCTCTTCTTTCCGAACAAATTTAATTCCAAATATGAATCTAAATATTAAGTTCCATAAATATAAGTAATAATAAATACAGCACTCCCGATTCTCAGATTGCCACAAAGTATTGTTGAGGTCAGTGCAAATTATTCCCCAAGGATGCTGTTGGGAGTGGAATTGCTCTGGGATAACGAGGGATCTTGTGTTAATTCAGTTGGCAGAGCTGCTCTGCCTAACAGTGGGGAACTGCTGCTGCTGCTTTCAAAATTACCTGACTGAGCTCATCTGAGGGTGAGGAGACAATTTATTGATTTGGAGTCCTAGCCAGACGTAGATGGAGATAATTCTGGGATGTTAGTGGTATTATTCCTACAGAAAAGCAGGCTGGGTAAAGATTTTCAGGTTTTTATTAGCCCCTGCCAAACAATTGGGCTGCATTGCAGCTTGAATGTTTAAGATGTGAATGGCTGAGATACCAAAAATCAGAGCTCTCTGGGTGGTGGTCACTGAATATTTCTGCTGAAACTGCTCATTTTCTAAAGCCTCCAGCCCCTCACACTGCTTTGAGCTCCCTCTCCAAAGCTATTTTTAACAGATGAGGGGTGGAAAAAAAAAAAAAAGGTGTTAAGTTTGCAGCTCTGCTTTTGCATTCTGGTCAGGTGTCTTGTCACTCTTCATGGCTCTCCTGCATGCTGGCATCCAAGGGTTCTGCTTAATGTCCTAGAAAATAACCTTGTGCTTGGACCAGCAGCCAGTTTATCACTGCTGCTCCCTGGCTGTGTCTCCGGGGTGGAGAGGAGATGGGAAAGCAGGGAAGGCACGGAGCTGGGTATTGCCAGGCTGCTCCTGGCCCAGCAGCTCCCTCCCTGCTGCTGCAGCACCTGGGATCAGCTTGGCAAAGCAGTTCTGCTTCCCCTTGTCCAAACAGGGAGCTGAAATCCTGGGAGCTCTGGGATCGAGGGTCTGGGATTTGAGACCTGAGCCCTGCTGGCTCCTGCTGCAGCCTCAGCAGGTTCTTTCAAGTGGTACTTGCCTCCAGTGCTCTTCAGCTGTTTGGGGACATCATCTTCCCATGTGGATGGCTCCATGGATTTCTCTGGCAGTGGGAAGCCATTCCCCCTTGTCCTGTCCCTCCAGGTGTCCTGTCAGCAGTTCCAGCAGGAAGAGCAGGGAATGGCCTTTGTCACCGGCCTTACCTCAGTGCACCTGTAAATCCTCACTAAAAACAGCCCCTCCTGCCCTCAGCAAATTTCCTGGGGCTTGAAAACTGATTAAGGATCTCCTGCTTAAGCTGCAGGGTCTCAGGTGGCAGTGCCAGGGCAAACTGCTCTCCTGGAAATGCCCATTAAAGTCTCAATTTACATCCCTCACCCAGAGCCAGGTGTGAGCTGCTGGAACCACCTCTGCCAGCAGCCACTGGGTTCATGAAACAGTAACGAGCCCAAGGATTCCCAGCTAAACCCAGCATCCTTTTATTCCATTTCCTGTTTCCAAAGGAAGTCTAAATTATTTAACAATCTGCTTGAAGTCCTTAAAGTGAATCCGGGCAGCAGAGCAAAATCCTGTTTAGCGGGGCAGATGCCCAAAGCAAAGTGTGGAAGTGATGGAGCTGTATGGGAAGAGCCACTACAGCACTGCCAGCAATTTAGCAGGTATGTTGGAGGTAACAGACTGGGATTACAATCGAGTTGGCTGCTGGGTCAGACTCTGTGCTTCCCTAACACCTTGCTGCAATTCCTGCATTAAATCCAGCTTCCGGTGCACAGCTTCTTTTTTGCCCATTTGGTGGTTGGTTTTCAAGCTTTAATGTGTCCTCAGAGGTGTGAATTCTCCAGGAGGGTCTCACACACCTTTCCAGAGCAGTTATTCCTCCTTAGCCTGGAGCTGAGCCCAGTTTCAACCCCGCTCTTCCAGATGCAGGGAGGGAGATGGGATTGGGGCATCTTCCCTCTGTGTCCTCTTCCATCCCTGTTCTGCAGGATCCTGCCACCTTCCCCTGCCTCCAGAAGGTTTGCTGGACTTGTGTTTTTGCCAAGCTAAAGCCAGTAAATCCTCCTAGGTGTGAAATGATTACAAAAGGCCTGTAAATGTGGCCCTGAGTTCCTGTGTCCTCCCAGCCCTGTTCCCTCCATCTCTCCTGCTCCGAAGGGCTGCTCCATGCAGGAAGGCAGAACACGTTTCTCAGGACGATTTCCAGAGGTGCCAGGGAGTGGTGAGTAACTCAGTGAGGGGTTTATACAGCTTGGGCAGTAGCAGCTGCTCCAACTGCAGCAGTAAACTCTAATAACAGCAGTAAAATTCCTGTCTGTGTCAGACTTTACAAATGCTTTACAACTGGTGCTTGAAATTCATCTTATCTCTGCTGGAATTACCTTCCAGGGCCCATCTCCATTCATTTAATGCAAACTATCTCATCTTGTCCATCTCTAGCCCTGGTTTCATTTTCCACAGCTACTCCCTGGGAAAATTCATCAGCTCTGCAGTGCCTCTGATGGTTGTAGGGAAGGTGATTTGGAAAGTTTTCTGTCCTGGGCTGCTGGTTCCTGCACTGAAAGGGGGCGGGATGTAGGTTGGGATGTGCCTGTCCAAATCCCCCTGGAGCACCATGGCTTGTGTTTGCACAGGCTCCTGCAAGGGAGATTCCTGAATTCCTCAGGATATCCAGAGAGGTGATGGGGCCTGGCATGAGTGGGAGCTCAGCGTGTCACCCCAAATCCTGCAGGTGTCTGAGCTGCAGGGATCACAGCAGGAATGGGCAGCCCTGTGCTTCTGCCTGCACCAGTTTGTATTTTTGATGACCCCAAGGCTGTTCCCTGATCTTCCTGCAGAGCCAGCACAGTTCCTGGCAGGATATCCCTTCTTTTGGGAGCAGCAATGGCAATTAGTGACTTTCCCAGGCAGGATGCTCATTCCCAATGCCACCTTTTGTGGCTGCCCCCACAGAAAGCAGGGGGTATCCCAAAATCCAGCGTTGCCATCAAGCTGGGAAAGCTGCTGGCTGTCCCTGCAAAGGGCTGCCAGCCCCTCCTGCTGCCTGCTCTGAACAGGAGCCAGCTTCCCAGGGAGAGAACGATGGGATACTGGATTTATTGAGCCCGTGCAATGGCCCTCAGCTGCCATAAAGCATGTTGCTGTCTGGGCAGTGAATGGAGCTGGGGGGAGGCAGGACAGCTCCCAATTCCCAAACCTGCTCCAAGCCATGTCTCCCACAGTGAGGAGACCTGGCAGCAGCTCCCAGCACCTGCCAGGGGCCCTTCCACGGGCACAGGGCTTCCCAGGGTGACATCCTTCCCCTGCATCCCTGATTTTGCTCCTGCCTGTCCAAGAGGAGATCCCAGTGCTGCTGCCAGAGCAGCCCAGGGTTTAGTGCCCAGAGCCAGGGAAGGGTCATGGCTGCAGCAACCCCAAAGTTTTTTTCCATCCCCTGGATGTGCTTTGGGGATAAAAGGAGCTGCTGTGCCTGTAGTGCCCTCTCATGGCAGGCTCCACAAAAAAATGGGAAATGGGGAACAGCAGGGGTGCTATCCCCGAGGGTAGGGACACAGAAACCTGAGTGTCCATCATTCATCATGGGATTTATGGATAATCCCAGGCCTGCTGCAGGTCCAAGACACTGCAGGACCACATCTCAGCTCTCTCTGGAGAGGGGTGCAAGTATGTCACAGGATTTTTGGGATGTTGCCAGCCTCCATTTCCTCAGGGATGGAGCAGAGGTGCATTCACAGCATCACGGAATGGCTCTGGTTGGAAGGGACTTTCAAAGGGCATCTAATCCAACCCTCCTGCAGTGAGCAGGGACATCTCCAACCAGCCCAAAATCCATTCCCAGCACTTGGGAGCATCACCCAGGGCTGGCTTGGGCTGCAGGCAGGGATGGCTGGTGCTGAGGGAGGAATCCCACATGGTTATTTGGGGAAGGCACTGAAATGTCCCTGGCTATGAAATGTCCACAGCTCAGAGCCCACTGGCACAGCCAGGCCTTGTCTGGGGGACAGGGGACATTCCCTGGGTGCTGGCACTGAAATGCTGACATAGTTTGTCCTTAATAGGCAATAGAAAAGGGGACAGGGTCAGGCTTTTTCCTTTTGTTGTGCCTTTTGCTGCCTTTGTATGATACAGAAATATATTGGGTGAGCCCCTCCTGGGTAAACTCAGCCTAAAAAAAATAGATTATCTTGGGCAGATCTTTCCTGCTCTGAAAGTATGGTGGTCCCATGTTGGAAAACAGCAGAGCGGGGTTTGTGCAGCTTGGGAGGGTCTTTCCTGACAAATTATTTGAGATCCCAGTTCCTAGGGCTCAAATCCCTGCAACAGAGGCATCCCCAGCTGCTGGGCGCTTCTCCAAAGTGGGATGGGACAGGGAATTTCAGGCTCAGGGAGAGCAGAGAGAGCTGGCTGAGGGAAGGGCAGGATGTTTGGGCACACCAGAAGGGAGACAAAGGTGTTTGGTGACAGGAGGGGACACAATTCCTCACCGCCACCTGCCTTTGCCGAGCGCACCGTGGGATGCTCCGCCATCCCCGCGGTTCTGGATAAATGAATCCCTGGGGAGAAGAGGCTTTTCCCAGCCTGGAAACCGTCTGCACTGACATCTAGTGGTAAAGCAGGCTTTTCCTGGCAAAGGGGAGACTGGGATCCTCCGGGTGCTGGGGGAGAGATGCTTTCCTGCTCCTGCTGCCTTTCCTGCTGTGGTTGTAGTCAGGAGCACAGTGGGCATTTTCTCAGCATCCCTTAGGTTGGAAAAGTTCCCTAAGATCATCAGGTCCAACTGCAAACCATAATTACATCCATTATAAAATGCAGTTTAAATCTCTGCTTCCTAGATGCTGTGCATCAATTCTAGCTATTATTTGTATTATTTTTGTAATCCCGTACAATCCCTAAACCATTTTTTTAAAGCGTTTGACGGGAGACAGGGAATGGGTTCCCACTTCCAGAGGGATCGCTGGGATAGTGGGGAGGAATTGTTCTCTGGGAGGGTGGGCAGGCCCTGGCACAGGGTGCCCAGAGAAGCTGTGGCTGCCCCTGGATCCCTGGCAGTGCCCAAGGCCAGGTTGGACACTGGGGCTTGGAGCAGCCTGGGACAGTGGAAGGTGTCCCTGCCCATGGCAAAGGATTGGAACTGGATGAGCTTTAAATCACTTCCCATCCAAGCCATGCTGTGATTCCTGGATAACAGCAGAGCACCCTCTGGCAGCAACGACTGGGCAGAGCGGGTCTCCAGGTATAAGCCCGGGGTGAATTATCATTTATCTGCTTTATTTTATACCCTGCTGCCTCTCGTGTTCCCACGGGATTTAGAACCCGTCCGACGCTGGTTCGGGGCGCACACGCGGCTCAGCCCTCCCCAACATGGCGGCGCGGCAAAGACTACATCTCCCGTGGTGCCCCGCTCTCCCCCCGCCGGGCCAGCGCCAGCCAATGAGGAGCGGCGGAAGGCGGATATAGCGCCGCCCGCGGGCCCCGCTCCCTCCTTTCCGCCGGGCCGCGGCTCATCATGGCGGTGCAGATCTCCAAGAAGCGCAAGGNGGACGGGGGAGGATGGCGGCGGATGCGGCGCGGGGCACGGCGGGGAACATGGCGGCGGGATGGAGCGGGCGCTTCCCTCGGGCCGCGCGCGGGGATGCGCTCCGAGGTGGGAGCCGGGATTTGCGGGGGTTTCCCTTTGCTTTCCATTGGGAAGGGTTTGCGGTGAGTGGCTGCCTCGCTCTGTGGGCCGGGGGCGCTGCCTGTCCTGGGGAGCCAGGGAGGTTCGGGCTGTCAGGAGTGCCAGCAGCAGCTTCCCGTGGGGCTGGAAAAGGGCTGTGGCCCCGCTAATTATTTCCATTAAATCGCTCCCGAATTGAAGCAGAGAGCTCTGATCCCAGCGTGAACAGTGGCTGTGGTCAGGCAGTGGCTGTACGAGTGAATTATTCCTGAGATCATCAGGGAAGGGGGTTCCATTTTTCCCCCCTGCTGCACCCTGAGTTGGGCTGAGCACGGTGCTGGTAAAGTCAAGGCTGTGAGTTCAGTCCCTGGGCTGTTGGTGTAAAAGTTGGACTTGGTGTTCCTCGTGGATCCCTTCCTCCTGAGAGTATTCTGTGATTCCTCTCAGAGGAGGAGGAGGAAGGTGTCAGGAGAGACTGTCAGGCTGCAGGAGGAATTTGGGTGAATTGCACTCAAGTTCAGCATGTGACAAGACCTCGACTTTGTCCATTTGCCCTTTAGTTTGTCGCTGATGGCATCTTCAAAGCTGAGCTGAACGAGTTCCTGACTCGGGAACTGGCTGAGGATGGATACTCCGGAGTGGAAGTCCGGGTCACTCCAACCAGGACTGAGATTATCATCCTTGCCACCAGGTAACTCAGCCTTCCTGAGCAGGGATGCTCTGAAAGCTCTGAGGGATGGCTCCAGTCTCACTCCTGGGGACACTTTTCTCAGGTGTCCTGTACTTGTTTCCCTGCAGAACTCAGAATGTCCTGGGAGAGAAGGGACGCCGGATCCGGGAGCTGACGGCTGTGGTGCAGAAGAGGTTTGGATTCCCCGAGGGGAGCGTGGAGGTAAAACTGCCTCAGGAACTGGGTGGTGCAGTTGGATTTGTGGTGGCAGGATAACTTGGGCTGTGTGTTACTTGGATTCAGAAAATACTGCACTGAAATATAAAATAAATTACAAAGAAACTGTTCTGCTGCAGAAGGATCTTTGAGAAAGAAAACATAAAGTGACATGCCAGTTATTTTTGATCCTTAACATTAGGGATGTTTTCCCAGGGGAATATTGGATGAGGTGTCCTTTAAAGGGTCTGTGCAACCCAAAGGATTCTGTAGTTCTGTTCCATGAAATCTGCTCCTGTTACTGGTTCCTTGCTCTGAAACAAATCAGGGAGACAGAGGGAATGTGTGTGCTGGGGTGGTGCTCATTTATTCCAGCTTGCCCAGTGCTGCTGGATCACATTGTACAGGGAAGGGAATGTAGGATAAAGCTGCTGCCTGTAAATGTGGAAGGATTAACTGGACTGAGTGTAGGGAGCAGAGAAGAGTGAAGCTCCTGTGTTCTGCTAAAGTAAAAGTTAAATTTACTGTGAGGGTGGTGAGGAACTGCCACAGGCTGCCCCATCCCTGGAATTGTTCAAGGCCAGGTTGGAACAACCCGGCCTGGTGGCAGATGTCTGTGCCCAGGGCAGGGGTGGAACTGGATGAACTTCCCAGCCAGAGCTGCTGAGATTCCATGACTTGGGTTGTCCAGGAGCCCTGATGTGAGTGTGCCTGTCTCCTGTGCAGCTCTACGCCGAGAAGGTGGCCACGAGGGGTCTGTGTGCCATCGCCCAGGCCGAGTCCCTGCGCTACAAACTGCTGGGAGGGCTGGCTGTGCGCAGGTGAGTGCCATTCCCTGTGCCATTCCCAAAATACAGCTCCTCTGCGGGCTTCACCTGCTAAGGCCACGCTGAAACTGCTGTTCAGAGTTACTTCTGGAGAGTGTGTCTGGGTGTCCTTTGGGAATGAATGGTGGAGCAGACACCATTCCAGGCCCGGTGGCTCCGGCGGCAGTGGCCCTGCTCCCCCATCCCCTCGGTGATGAGACGATGACGAGTCGGAAGCGGGTGGCTCTGGTGGCGGCGCCTCCGTGGTGTCACGTTCTGTGGTGCCACGTGGGGCCCTTCAGCAGCAGCCTCCTGTCACCAGTGAACGATCCAGAGGCATTTGTCTGAGAAGGGATGGGAGCAGCGCTCCTGACGCGTGAAACTGAGATGGGAATTGCGCTGAAGCTCCTCCAGGGAAGCGAACTGACTGCTTGGCTGTCCTCTCCCTGCAGAGCCTGCTACGGTGTCCTGCGCTTCATCATGGAGAGCGGCGCCAAGGGCTGTGAGGTCGTTGTGTCCGGCAAGCTCCGGGGTCAGCGGGCCAAATCCATGAAGTTTGTGGATGGTTTGATGATCCACAGCGGGGACCCAGTGAATTACTACGTGGACACAGCCGTGCGTCACGTCCTGCTCCGGCAGGGTGAGTGCCTGCCCTGCAGGTCCCCTTGCAGCTTGGTTGGGTTCCTTCTCTAGAACTTCAGGGAGAAAAAAAAAATTTATCAGTTCCTGGCATCCCGTTCCTGCAGGTTGGAGATTTCCCACTGGCATCCGTGGGTTGAAATTCTCTGATCTCACAGAGTCGTTCAATTGTGCTGCTGTGGATGGTTCAGACTGAAAATCCCGTTTTCTTGGGATTTTGTAGCTGAACTCTCACTGTGGGATTTGAACATTACATCTGAAGTCCTTTGGGAATGGAAAGCCAAGGGGCCTTCAGCAGCCTGTGTGGTCATATCACACTTCTCTGCTGATGGGGTTTGAATGTTTCCAGTTGGGAATGTGGCTGTAGACTTTCCAGACACTGTCACTTGTGTCCTGGGGCCTCTGAGGCTGGTGAAAACTTCCAGATGAAGTGCCTGTTGCCTGGGTTTAAGAGCCTTTGGCAGTTGGGATTCTGGTTTTCCTGGCTCCTCAGGATGGGCAGAGAGAACAGGGGTGCTACAAGTGTCAGACAGTATTCCCAGCTAAACCTGTTTCCACTTGTTCTCCCTCCTGGTGAGACACAAATGATTTCTGTGCCTTAACTGGCTTTGTTTGTGTCAGTGTCCTGGTGCAGGGATCCCAAGCCAGGCAGAGCTGTCCTGCAGCTTCCCTTCGGTGATGATACGATGACGAGTCAGAAGGGACATCCCTGTGTCACTGCAGCCTGCTCTGTGCCACGTTCTGTGGTGCTGTGCTAGGGCTGCCTTGGCCAGCTTGTCCTGCTCTTTGGATGATTTAGAGGCATTTGTCTGAGAAGGGATGTAAAAAAAAAAAGTAGAATTTCCTAAAAAAATTACCTGAGGAAGAGGACAGAATATAAAACCAAGCTTCGAATGAGGTGAGGGTAGAACTGCAGTCAGCCATGGCAGTGAGTGGAATAACTTTGGATATCCAACTTTAAGCTGCCTGAATTTACAACAGGGATATAAAGCCACAGTAATTAGATTTTTAGGCTGTTGCATGTCTGTGTTAGTGTTGTCAGCAGATCTTCAGTGTTCAGAGAGATATTTTGTAACCTTGGTGCTCTTCCCTGTGAACGTGTGCTTGATCTATTTTGTGTCTCCCTTATCCTGTCACTCTCTGCAGGAGTACTGGGAATCAAAGTAAAGATTATGTTGCCTTGGGACCCCAGTGGAAAGATTGGCCCCAAAAAGCCTCTGCCAGACCATGTCAGCATCGTGGAACCCAAAGAAGAGATTTTGCCCACCACCCCCATTTCAGAGCAGAAAGGTGGCAAACCAGAACAGCCAGCCATGCCTCAGCCAGTGCCCACTGCCTGAGGGGTAAGTGCCTGGGAGATGTGCTGAGATCCATGTAGGAAAGGTTTCAGGCCACCAAAACCCCTGGAAGCTGGGATTTTGGGAAGACAGGCTGCTGTGTTGTGCCCAGCACAGTGACCAGACAGTTTGAGCATTGCACTGGGTGAAGGGGACAGGGTTCAAGGCATGTGGCAGAGCAGCTCAGAACACTCCTGGAGATTAGATGATGGATCTGTCCACATGCCTTGTTCCATGTTGTGTACACAGCATGGATTTGGTGATCTTGGATTATTAGAGTGACTTGGGTTGAGTGCATGGATGTGTTGGTGTTGTACCAGCTGCTACCAGTGTGCAGCTGGCAGCACAGGGAATATATTCCTGATATATCCATCCTGTCCTGCCCCAGGGTCCAGTTTGGGATAGTCCTAGAAGCCATGTGTGGACAATTTGTAGGCTGCTTTTGTAAGGAATGTATCACAGGTTGAAGTCTTACCAAGGAATCTGGCAAGATCTGCCTCCGTGGGAAAAAGGGGATCATTGGCCAAAAAGCAGGAAATGAGAAATGGAGTTTAATTGGAAAGTTTGCTTTGTTCCTGCTTGGGATAGGATGATGGTTATGGAAAAGAGTTTGGCCCCAGCTCACTGAGTGTTTTGTTTCTCGTTGTAGGGTTTGTAACATCTGCAACCAGAAGCTTGTCTGTCCTGAAAACATCTCTTAATAAAATCACAAAAGACAGTGTTTGTGAAGGTGCTTTTTCTTTTGTTTTTCCTTTTTATTTTCTCAAGATGTACTCCTGGAAGACCTTGCTCCCATCTTTGGTGGGGAAGGAATTCTGTTGCTGTGTTCCCCTTCTGGAGTGAACTTCACCAGATCCTGATCCAAACAAAGTGGGAATAAAGCACTGATATGATAGAGCTGGAGCAGCAATTCCTTGTTTAGAGGGTCACGAGTAACACACACTCCATGGAGTCCTGGTGGCTGTTCCCTACATCCCAGTCCTTTATCCAATGCTTCCAGAAGGGGGAGCTTTTTTGGCAGTATCCAGGCCAGTGCAGCTCCTGTTAGGGTCAGGTAACTTTGGGTGTGGACTTGTGGGGTGAGAGCAAAAGTGGTACTGAGGATTTCAAACCTTCTGTCCTAAGCTGTGAGGTGGGAGTATCTGGTGGAAGTCTGGGCAGGAATGGGAAGAGACAGGCAGGAATAGGAAGAGACATCGTAGGAGATAATGTATGTGCAGGATCACGGAGTTTGGATTTTGAGGAATTCAATGCCTGTTGTTTAGGAATAACTTCCACATCCACATTTCTGGTTTTAAGAGGTTGCTCTGCAGGAGCAAGGCTGGCAGCTTAGGAACTGGAATTTCAGACTGGTCTGTGTAGGGAGCCTTGGCCTTGCTGTTCCAGCTTCTCTGGCACACCTGGGAATCTGTTTAAGTTTCAGAAACAAGATGTGCCTTTTTAAGGTGTTCAGTGAGTTCAGATTTCTGTGCACGCCATTCAGTGCAGAGATTTAAATAGTTAATATAAATATTAGACTAATGCCAACTATATTTTTAATACAAATTTGAATTTGGAAAAATAAAAGGTGACAAAGCTGCTCTGTCAGATCATGGGGGCAGGAAATGTTTGAAAGTGGGAAGATCTGAAGCAATGGAAGTCACACCCAGTTTTGCATGTTGTCTCTAAATTCTTAAACATTCCCATGTGGTAGATGGTGATGGTGAGAAATCTCTCCTGCTGCCTCCCAGGGAGGGCTGGATTTCCTGGAGATTGCTCTGCTTTTTCCTGATTCAAAGCTCTCCAAGCCTGTCCATTACCCTGTTAATCTCACAGTGCTCATCACTGGTAGAATCAAGAGATGTGCTGCAAGTAATGGGAAAGAGAAGGCTCCAGGGAGACCTCAGAGCACTTCCAGTGCCTAAAGGGGCTCCAGGAGAGCTGGAGAGGGACTGGGGACAGGGGATGGAGGGACAGGATACAGGGAATGGCTTCCCACTGCCAGAGGGCAGGGATGGATGGGAGATTGGGCAGGAATTGTTCCCTGTGAGGGTGGGGAGACCGTGGCACAGGGTGGCCAGAGGAACTGTGGCTGCAAGTGTGAGCTGGACACCTTTTCCATGTGTCTTGGTTGGAGTTACCAGCACCCTGAGCTGCTAAAAGCTCCAAAAGAGGGAGCTCGTTCAGTTCCCTCTGTGTTTTGGGTGCTTGCCTTGGACAAAAGCCTTGGAAGATGAGCTGGGGGTAGGATGAACTCAGGAACTCTGGGAAGCTTTTAACTTAGTTTCAATATTGCTATTCCAGGTTGATGGTGTTCCTGCTGTGGTTGGTGCTGGAGGTGGCTTAAGTAATTTCAATGTAGTGAAAATTAGGAAGTACCCGGTGCTTTTCCAGTGTGGGAGAAGCTCCACAGGGATGTTTGTGCTTGCCCCAGGAAAAGGGGATGTGTCTCTGCCTTTAGTTTTGCTTCTGAGTGGCAGAAGGGTCATCCCTTTCTAGCAGTGGGAGAACATGGATTAGCAGGGTCTGCCACTGCTGGATTTTCGACCTGGGGAAGGTATCTTCAGCTTGCATTTTTTCCCTCCTCTATTTCCCCAGAGTGGATCCCAGCTGGAGGAACTTTGGCTTGGAGGGTCAGGAAAGCTGGTCCCTGTGGTTGTCAGCTCACTTTTTATTCTAAATGGCCCAGCAGGACAGGGCACTTGGTCCTTTACCTGTGGAGCATTCCAAGTGTTGGATATTTGCAGTTTCAGGAGAAAACAGTGAAGGGAAAAGCTGCTAAGAGTGTTCCTTTATCATGATTGATAAAGGAACACTGGGAATCCATCTTGTGCATTCAGTAATTTTTGTCTTGGATTTAAGGATAGCAAGGAACCTCCCTAAGTTTATTTTCCTCTACAAGGGGATTCCAGCTGCCAGGGATTCATTGAAAAAAAGTTTTATTGCAAAATTACACAACTGTCACTGTGCGGTACAAGAACAGACAATAAAAGCCATCAGACACCTGCATCCACATGATGCAAATTATTCACAATATCCCACAGTGTGTCCTTGCCTTGCCCACCCCTTCCACCCCAGCCTCCAGAACGTCCTGTGTGTGGGTTCAGTGCTCTGATTCACCAGGAATGTCCCACATTTTGGGGACACCCCTGGCATCGCCTCCTGCCTCCCAGCACCTGGGAATATGCAGTAATGGGCTTCTATGCCAGCAGGGAAAATTGGCAGGTAAAGCAAAGCCATGTAGGTGCTCCATGCTGGTTTCAGAGGACTGGCAATTCCATTGGGATGCATGGATTTTCCTCATTTCTGTAATCTCAGTATTTGCCTCGTGGTGTCTCTCAGTGCATGGCAAGTGCTGCAATGCTCCTGGGATAACATCAGCTCCTTTAAATAGTACTGACCTGATGATATCCCTTGAAGAGAAGTTAGGAATAGCCTGGATCAGGCTGCAAAACCTGCTAATTATCAGACATAAATATAACTATAAATACCTTTGTTTTTCAGGGTCCCCTTATCCAGGTCAGCAGACAGGGAGCTAAAGTACCATGGAGCTTCAGCAGAGCATAATTAGGAAGTCAGGTAATGGCAGCTTTAAAGCTTTGTGTTTAATTGAGCAAGAAAGTGGAGGTGAACCTGATCCCACCTCCCTGTGAGAAGCCAGCCAGGAGTGCCTTGGGTCAGCTCCACAGGGAGCTGATTGGAACCAGCTCTGGTCTGAACTGGGAGAGCCCTGGCAGTGGGAACAGAGTCTTTCCCAGCCCTACAGGCTGCTGCGGAGCACTTCCAAGAGAAGTGAGAGCAACTGCCTGTTTAATTACACCCCTCAGTGATCCCAAGGGGTGGAGTATTGAAGGGACCTCAGGTTACCCTTTCTAGAAACCCGAGCTGACACCCCAAAGCCCCTTAGTTCTCCATAAAGTGTTGATCCAAGGTGCTCTTGGCTTTGATGCTCTCCCTAAGGAGCATCAAACACAGAGCACAGGGTTAGACAGGGCAGAAGGGCACAACTCCATACAATCTCCATTCTGTGCTGCCTCCTGCTCTGCTCCAGGGCCCTGCAGGGGCTGGACTGCACAACTGGCCCTTGGAGCTCTGTTACACACCCCTGGAGAGAGAAGAGAGAAGCAGGGAACAGCTCTGGAGCGGTGCCACAGGGCAGGCAAGCGGGAGAGAAGGGCAGCGCTGAGCGTGCGGCAGGATGGAAGCGTTTGGGATGGAGGGTGGTGCCTTGGCAGGGCTGGGGGAGCAGCAAAGAACTGAGCAGGAGGCTTAACCAGTGCAGGGAGGAACTCAGCTTCAAGGTGGCCACCTCAGCTGACTCTGGTGACCCTCCAGTGCTAGGCTCCCCTGCTCCTCTCTGGAGGCGGGTTTGTGCCATCTGGATTTTGGGGCGAGGTAAAGTGTACGCTGGTTTGTCCTCACAATGCACCCTGGTCTGAATAGCACCCATGGTTCGAGAAGGATACAAAATAGTGTTTCCCATTTGTCAAAATCCCCCCCTAAAAACACACACAAACCAAAGCTCTGGGAAAAAAAAACCCCACAAAAAAACCCAACCAAAACAAACCCAACTACAACTCGTCGCGCATCTTGTCGCCTTTGGGCCTCACGAGCCTGCCGATGAAGAGGATGGAGTTGGTTTTAGTGTCCTTGATCATGAAGATGAAGGGGTGGTCAGCATAGAAGAGTTTGGGGTTCCTCATCTCCTCCCGGCCGTAGATGTCGGCGTCGTAGGGGTTCCCGTCCGTGTCCCATTCCAGAGCCGCGGCGTGGAACACGTTGGACAGGTAAAGGTCTTTCTTGCCGGAGATCTTGGACAAGTCAGCCTTGGTTTTGTCAATGGCTTCTGTCAGGCCCAGACCACCCAAGTGTTTCTAGGAGGAGACAAGAGGTCAGCATCCCTCCCGGAGATGGCACAGTGCAAGAGGGAAGAGGGGCAGCAGCCATGGGTAACCCACCATCCCACTGTCGTTCCTCCCATCCCAAAGAACCGTAAGGCCTGACTGTTTCAGGACCTCCTTTACCTGAAGGTCGTGGCTGACTTCCAGGACCACTTTTGGCAGCGAGATGGCCACTGATCTCTTCTTCATCTTGCCAGTCCAGGTCTTGAGCTGCTCCTTGTTCAGCAGTTTCTCCACTCTCTCCAGAGGCTCCACGTGGTTGGGCATGATGAAGATCATGCTGGAGAGCTTGTGAGCCAGTGGCATCTCTACCACCTGGAGCTTCTCTGTCTCGTCGTCGTAGTAATTGTAGAGACCTTGAAACCAGAAGCAGGGAACAGTGACATGTGGAGCAGAGGCAAAGTGAATTCAGCCTGGACTTTCCCTGACCAGGAAGGGAAGAGAGTAGACACCTTTTTTGGGAAGTGGCCAAGCATTATTGGAGTTGGCTGTGGCTCTCATTTGTGTGATGAGCCAGGATTTGTTCCCAACAGCCAAGCACCTCATAGTAAACATGGATTCTCTCTGCTCACAGGGAGACTGAATCAGCAGAACAAACACCCTCCTGCTTTGCTCTCTCTTGTGATCTTGGAAGCAGCTGGTGGGAATCTGGGTACAGGAGAACAACGATCCTAACTCCAGGTGCCCTTGGTGTGGGGCAGGAGGTTTCCCACTCACCTGTGCGGTGCATCATGGGCACTCCCACGGTGTAGGAGCGGGTCACCATGAAGCCACGGTTGTCCACCATCTTATGATGGAACTTCTCATCCCAGTGAGCTGCAGGAGACAGAGAAACACAACTGCTAAGAAAAGGGGATGGGCGGTAATTCCCTGCACAGTTCCCAACCACTGAGTGGACCTAGGATTTGTCCACCTTCCCTTGGGGCTGTCGGATGATCTGTTAAGGCCCCTCCCAACCCAAATCATTCCACGATTCTTTGTGCTGGCTCGGGGGAGGTTTTGGGTCGCTGGCACCAAGAACTGAAGGTAGAACTCACGCTTGAAGAACATGGCGTTGACAATGAGGGCCCCGTCGGTTTTCTCCACGTCTTTGGTGACCTCCGGGAGTTTCCCATCCGTGGTCTGCGCTGCCCACTCGTTGATGGACTTGAGGGCGCTCCTCTTGTCTCGGAAGTTGATCTTGGAGTGCTCGTAGTTGTAGTGCTTCTTGCTGCTCCTGACGAAGTCCTCGGCGAAGGTGATGGAGGCGGGTCCGTAGAGGCGGCTGCCCATCTTCCAGGTGACGTTGCGGGCGGTGCCGTTGCTGACGTCGCTGAGGAGCTCGGACAGCCCGCTGTGCACGTACTCGTCGTTCAGCTTGTCCGCGCTCAGCACCGCCTTGGCCTGCGACGCCGTGGCGGCCTTGCCCCCGAGGGACACCAGCCCCAGGGAGGAGGCCACCACCACGGGGGACAGCAGGATGTTCTCCATGTCCTTGTCCTTGGCCATGGCGTGGTAGAGGTTGAAGGCCAGCGTGGTGCTGCGCTCGGCCAGCGTGGTGGCCTTGTCGCTCAGCTTCCTGTCCTCCGAGGGCACGGCCGCCGCCAGGCCCAGCAGGGCCAGCCCCACCGTCATCCACATGGCTTCCGCAGCGCCCGGCACCTCCCGGCACCTGCCGGGCAAGGAAATTCACCGTCAGCGCCCTCTGAACCCTTCCAGAGCATCCAGAGATCCCGGGGGCTCTTCCAGAGAAACCCGCTCCTTGGTTCCAGTGGCTGGTACTGCCCCAATGCTTGATTGGGGTGCAGCCATCCCAAGTCCACCCTGAGCAACAATCTTGAGGAGTGCAGGATGCACCCTGGCAAGAAGAGCCTCTGCATTTGGAATGTAAGCTTCCTTCCTAAGTGGTTTCCCTGTATTCCAATGTCAATGTACAGCGAGGGATTTATGGAAGGGTCAGGGAATGTAAGCAACAGGTATTTCTCGTGTGATCTTGACAGGGCAAAGGGGAATGGCTTTAAAGGGAAAGAAGACAGATTTAGATGGGATATTGGGAAGGAATTCCTCCCTGGGAGGGTGGGAAGGCCCTGGCACAGGGTGCCCAGAGCAGCTGCCCCTGGATCCCTGGGAGTTCCAAGGCCACGCTGGATGGGGCTTGGAGCAACCTGGGATAGGGGTAGGTGTCCCTGCCCATTGCAGAGGGTGGAACTGGATGAACTTTTAAGGTCCCTTCCTATCCAAACCATTCCATGATTCTGTCCACAGAGCAGGACAAAGCTCTACCCTTATCAGGAAGAGCTGGAAGCAGGATGTTTGTGCTGCCC
Organism: Aegithalos caudatus; assembly: GCA_013389925.1. Lineage (NCBI taxonomy): Eukaryota > Metazoa > Chordata > Aves > Passeriformes > Aegithalidae > Aegithalos > Aegithalos caudatus. Next base: position 448,934 of record WEIU01015876.1, read on the forward strand.
CCTGACCCAAGGGCTGCGTGGCAAGGACCGTCCTCTCTGGGGACCCCAGCCCTGGCCCCAAATCCTCAGCTTCCTTGGCACTAGATGGAGCACGTGAGCTTCCAGCGAGCAAAGCCAGAGGCAGCCCTAGGGAAGATCCTGCACTGCCTGATCAGCTCTGTTCGACTTTGATTTGCCTGTCCAGCCCTACAGGGGAGGTAATGGGGCAGAGGGAGGTGAGGGAGACTAATTTTCCCCCAAAAGAGCCTTCAGTTCATGCCTTAGGTGGATGGATCTCATCCCAATGTAGGTGAACCTATCCACAGCTCCAGTGCATGTACAGGCTGACCAGTTCTAAATGCCTGGAAGCCCTTTGGAGCTCATCCCACCTGCCCCCACACCACCCCTCCCTCCTGCCTTCACTCAGCAAACCTTCCTGCTGGCAGCTCCTCAGGCCTTAAATTCCACCTCCAGCTTTTGGGGAACTTTTTCCTCGACAGGAGCTGTATCACTACCCTGAAGTTCTGTTCCTTGGTGGTCCTCTCCTCCCACCCTGCTCCTGCCCAGCCTCAGGGGCTGTCCCCAGCATGGGGAGGCAGGGAAAGGCTGCAGCAGGGTTAAAGTATTCCAGGCAGGAAGCGAAGGGCCCGCTGGGATTACATATGGAAGGAAACACGCAGCACGTAGCCCCAGGCAAGGAGAGTGCGCAGTTCCACCAGGGACCCTTTGCCAGAGTGAGAGTTACGTAGCCTCAGAGAGGGAGAGGTTACAACCTAAAATCCATGATGGGAGCAAGGCTTCTGATAAAGGGAAGAGCCATCCCAGCTGCCTCAAGAGCAAAGATTTGTGCAACAGGCTCAAAACTGCCCTCGACATTCTTTTAAAGTGCAGCCAGGGTGACAAACACTGGAAGTCTGAGGAGGCTCCTGCTGGTTTTCTATTTCCCGTTTATTTCTAAGGATACCTTGAAACTGTTTCATAGTGAGGTCAACGTTTGTTTGCCTTTTTCTTTCTGAAAGAAAACAGATACATGGAGTAGTTCTCTTGTGAGCAGGGGGTGGCCTGCACTGCTTCATCCTCAGCTTGGAAAAAGGTTCCTTACTTCAGGGCTGGGTGACAGATTTGGGCTCCGCTGAGTCACAGAGCCCAGGATGGAGAAACTTTGCCCATTCTTGGATTACGGCAGCGGTTATGGGCGAATTCATAACCCGTGGTGAAAGTGGAGGGAATGTGGGGAATGCACAGCCAGCAACATCCTCTCCCGTGCTCCCACAGCGAGGGGACGCCCAGTGCCAGCGTGGCATTCCACAGCCCCCCCTGGGGCTGCCGGGACCCGCTTTCCTGGCGGGATGTGGAGGTGCACCCCTCCGAGGGCTGTGTTTCTCCCAGGAGCAGGGCAGGAGTGCAGGTAAAAGGCCATTTCCATGTCACCAGAGGGATGTGACACTTGGGTAAGGCAGCAGAAGGACGGGTCGGGCCGTCCTGTGGCAGGAGGCTGTGGGGAGAGCTCTCATTCCTGCGTTGGGATGGTGCCCAGGGTCCTGGAGGCTCCCAGGCTGAGCCAGAGCAGCGGCTGCAGGATTTCACTCACACCAAGCTAAAGCTTCCCTTATCCCCCTTTTCTTTTTTGTCATTCTCTGAAAGCTTCTCCTGCAGCTTCACTGTGACCCCCTCTTGCAAACTGGGGGTGACTGGGACATTTTTAATACCTTTCCTCAAAAACCCAGAGCCAGCTCATGGGACAGTGTATCCCTATCCCCCACTTCCACCCACCCCATCGCAGCCTTCCCCCCACGCACCCCCTTCTCCCATGCCATAACCCTCCCCCCAATTTTTCTTTTTTAGCCCAGCCAGGAGGTTGCAGGACCCCCAAATCCACCCTTTCCCCCCCACCCTGCTGGAATCTCAGCTCGGTCTCCACCCTGCCAGCCCGGGGTGCCCCCCTTACCTGCGGGGTCGGGACGTGGCTTTGCTCGGCTCCCTGTGCACCTCCCGGTCCTGCCGAGGGGGTATTTAAGGGGCCGGCGAGAAACTTCTGGAAAGTTGGGAAAACCCTCTCAAAAATGCCTGGGAGGGAGAGGAAGGGGAGGATCCGTCCCAGCTCGCTCCCGGCCCGCCGCCAATGGCAGGGAATGCCGGCCCCGCGCCGAAGGGGGGTCGGGATGGAAGGGGGGATGCGCGTTCCCGGAGCTGCCCCAGCCTGTCCCCAGCCTGTCCCCAGCCAGCCCTTGCAGCAGGAACACGGGGAGTTACTCCTTGCTCAAACTGTGTTTCTGTCTTTTTGCAGGGACCATCTTATTTCCATCCTCTTCCTGCCCCTGGCATCTCCTGTGGATGGGTGGTTGTTGGCACAAGGCAGGTAGTGATATGTTTATTTTTTTGTTGTTTCTGGGGTGTCACCCTCCATAGGAAGTCAGGGGTGGCACAAAGGGCTTCAGCCAGGACTGGAGCAGGCACAGGCAGCCAGTGTTGAACACCTGCCCCATCCTGCCATCTGAAGTGTGCCCTGACTGCTGACCTCCAAGGGAGAACAGAAAGCTCCAGGGAGAGCTCAGAGCCCTTCCAGTGCCTAAAAGAGCTCCAGGAGAGCTGGAGAGGGACTGGGGACAAGCATGGAGGGACAGGACATAGGGAATGGCTTCCACTGCCAGAAAGCAGGGTTAGATGGGATACTGGGAAGGAATTCCTGGCTGGGAGGGTGGAGAGGCCCTGGCACAGGGTGCCCAGAGCAGCTGTGCCATGGAGACGTTTCTGCTGAGTCACAAGTGTTGAAACTCTGATTCAACCTTGTCATGTTTTAGGGCAGCACAGGATTTTTGGAAACAGCACAGATTGTTTTCAGGGCAATCTGGGACGTAGGGATACTGGAGGTACCACCCACCTCTTGGATGGTTACATCAGCAGAAGGATGCTGCATCCTTATGTTCTCTAACTGATGTCTACAACTCCCTTTTAATCACACTGTAATTTCATTTTTCCCCCTAATTTTGGCTCTGCCAAGTTTTTCTGCTTCCCTCTGAAGACAGCAGGGCACAGCCTCCTGTTGCTGTAGTAGCAAACAGCATCTGATTTTTCCTTCTGGCTTTGAATATTCTGCTTGTTGTCTTGGAAGCATCTTGCTTTGGAATGACCATTCCATTCCCCTTCATAGCCCACCCATTCTAGAAGGTAGCATCCAAAAGTGACATTTTTCTTTCATCTGAACTGTTCAGATGGTGCCATGTGAGTAGATAATTCTCATCTCAAGTGAGAGGAGATCTTTGAGCCCTCCCTGTTAAAAAAGTCTCCATCAGCTGCAACAAACGTGGTGCTCAGAGATGTTTGGAGATCTGTTCCCTTCAGGGAAGGATTCAGTGGGAAAAAGCTTTGGAATACCTTAAGCGACATATTTTGGTGCACTGGTGTATTTTGGTGCAGTCAGCTTTGCTTTGTGTCTGCATAAATGATCAACAAAGGGGTCCCAGAGTTTTTATAGCACAATTTTGGCTTTATTAAAAGTGAATTTCCTGATACCAAACCATCAATACCAAGGTAAACGTTACTGGTCTGTACCAGCAGCATGTGCCAGCTGAGAAATGAGAAAAGCTCCTTTAAACTTCCACTGTCAGCTGCCTTTCTCTGCCAAATTCTGAATTGCTCCACCTTCAAACCTTTCTCTGTAATTACTTCCCATGTAAGATTTTTTTCACCTTCCGAGTGAAATTTAAAACAAACTCTTAAACTTTTAATCTTGATTTCTTTCACTGCCTCCCAGCACCAAGGTCCTTTGACACTGGAGGCTCTGTGCTTCAGTCCTTTGAAATGGCTTTGCCTCCATAACATGAATTTGGATAGAATGTAGAAAATAGTTGTGTTTGAGGGCTGGCAACCCAGCATAAAGATATTTCAGGATTTTTCCTGATTTTCAAGTGTGTATTTCAACCCATCCCTGCCGTCTCTACAACACAAAAACAACCCTGCAGAGCTTTAGGATGAGAATATGCAGAAAATGAGTCAATTCTACCAAAATGTCAGCAAACAGCTTCATCGTGACTGTGAACAGCTTTATCCAGGGCCGAAATTCTGGGAATCAGCCTGATCTGCATTGCTGGGGAGGATTCCTGCTGCTCTCCAGTGATTCCCAGCCCCCACAGTGCCACGTAGGAGCTCCTCCAGCGATGGGATGGGGACTGGGAGGAAGGGGGAGCCAAACTGGGAGTTGCCGTGTTCCGTCTCCCCTGCTGGTGTAATGAGCGGTTGCAGCTGCCAGAAGGACGCATCCACTCCTCCGGCCCAGCTCCTCCCTCCAAACCGCTCTTGCGCAGGCCACAGCTCCAGTTCCTTTTGTCTGGAGTTATTTCCAGCGTGGCTTGGCTTCCTGGCTTTAGGGCAGTGCGGGTCCACTGAGCCGCAAATTAAAAACCACCCGGAGTTTTTGTGATGTGGGTGTGATCCTGCAGCCCTCGTAGAAAGCGGAGGGAGATTTCCAGGTTGTTGTTGCAGGGCTTGGAACGAGCTTGGAGGAGCTGCTGGGATGGAGCAGTGAAATCCAACTGTAGCAGGAGTCCAGTTCTGTGGGAAGCAATCCATGCCCAGCCTGGAAGCATTCAGATTGGTGCTGTCCTGGTTGTTTGGCTCCTTGTTTCAAGCAGTGTCACCAATGCACTTGATTATCCACTGAAGGAGTGTTTCATTTCTACGAAAGCACACACTGTGTGTTCTTTGGACAGGACTTTTTAAACATAAACTTCAGCAGCTTTGCACTTTCACCTTGCAGTGACCCAGGAGACTCATCCTGTTTTCCTGTGTTGGAGACAGTCTGTCATCCTCTGTGCTGCTGCTGTGAGGCAGTGCTGGTGCAGGATTCCTGCTTTCCAGGATCAGGGCTGAGGAGGGCAGGGATGCTTGGAGCCAGCACTAAAATCACCCAGTGCCATGGGCAGGGACACCTTCCAGTGTCCCACAGTGCTCCAAGCCCCATCCAGCCTGGCCTTGGGCTTTTCCATAGATCCAGGGGCATCCACAGCCTCTCTGGGCAACCTGAGCCAGGGTGTCACCACTCACAGAGCAAAGAATTCCTTCCCAGTATCCCATCTAACCCTGCCCCCTGGCAGTGGAAAGCCATTCCTCCTTGTCCTGTCACTTTCTGCCCTTATAAAAAATCCATCTCCCTCTTCTTCACAAGCCCCCTTTAGGCAGGGGAAAAGGGGCTCTGAACTCTCCCTGGATTCCTCTCTGTTCTAAAACTAGTCAGGGCTTGCCTGCTCCTCCACGTCCCCACATGCAAAGATTTTGGGGGAATTCTGCATCCTGGCCCAGCTCAAGGACAAGTTTGGGATCAGCACTTTAATTTCCTCTCTGCACACCCTCCTTTGGCACTGTGAGCTCATCCATGCAGCCCCAGGCATCCCGGAGCCGTGGCTTTGCTGGCAGCAGTGCCCTGCGCTGGAGTGGGATCCCAGCCCTTTTCCCCCTCTTTGGCTCTCAGCCATGCCTAGCTGGGGCCTGGCTGGAGCTGGGAGGGCCCAGCTTTGTGTGGGCAGACTGCACACAAAGGATGGCAGTGGAGCTGAAAGGCTGCATCCCGTGGATCCGTGCCCTGGCCTGTCTGGAGTGCAGCAGTGAGAGCCAAATCCCTGTGCCAGCCTGCTGTGCCCAGCTGGCCATGCCAGCTCCAGGCTTTCAGGGAGATCACTGGGGTTACATGTCCTAAGGGGGAAAATTCTGTGCATCCTCTGCAAAGCACTCATCTCCTTTTGTCTCCTCAGCAGGTGTGGTGGAGGAGCAAAAGGAAGAGGAAAAGGAAGAGGAAAAGACCTGAGTGCCATGGAGCGAATTCCCCATCCATGGCTTCATCCAGGTATGTTGTGGTGCACAAACCAGGGAGGACAGGCTACAGAGGCTGCAGCTGCAGCTTTCCCACAGGGCACAGCAAAGAGAGATTCCCTTGATCCCAGTTTGTAATCCCTGTTTAATACTCCCAGAGAAAAGTTCAAAATCCACAGGGTTTCCTGCCAACACAGCGAGGCAGGGGGGCGGAATTCCTCTGGTGCTTTTGGGTGGAAAGAATGACATCTGTGTGGCCTCAGCAGAGGGCCAGCAGGGGTGAGGGCAGGTTGGATTGCAAGCCCCTGCATCCTACACCTTCCTGGGAGCTGGGCTGTGGCTGGAGGAGATGGAATCCTCGTGCACGTGGCAGGAGGGATTTGCACTCCCTTGGGAGCACCCACAGGGCTCTGGGGTCCTGGGCTGTTCCTACACTGATCCAGGAGCGCTGCTTTGGGGTCATGGCAAGCCAGGAGGACTCCAGGATGCCCTTTCCAGGCTAATGCTTGGACTCAGTGGTTCTAGAGGACTTTTCCAAACTTAAACTCTGTGATTCTAAGGTGAGCACTGGTGATGTGCACTCCTTACCCTCTCCCTTCTGCCTCACAGTGGCTGGGACTGGCTGGATCCTCCCAAAAAAACAGCCAAAAGGAAAAGCAAGTGCTGGGTTTGTCAGCCACATCAGCCCCATGGGAGCAGGGGCCATCTCAGTGTGAGAGCACCAGGGCTTTGGGATGCTGCAACATCAGTTTCCTCACTGGAAACAGGCAGCAAGGAATGTCCCAGTTCCAGGTTTTCACCCTTTATTCCAAAACACAAGCAGAGAAGGCCCAGGTGGTTGATCTGCTCTGCACAGAGTGGAGCTGTGGTGAGGCACCTCTTGTTAAAAGCTGAGTTCACATGCTGCAATGAGTTCTCCCTTCTCTCTTCCTGGCATTTTCCAGCAGCATATGGGAATGTGAAAGGCTCTGAGCTCTTCCCATTTGGTGGAAGTTGAGAGGAGGCTCAGCCCCACACGCTCCCCCCTCAGCCTCTCCCAAGGAAGCTGGGATGTAAAAGGAAACCGTTTATTCTGGAGCCAGCTGAGGGAACAGAAACGCCCCTGAAGCCCAGGCTGGCTTGGAGAGGGATCCTCAGGCAGCCAATCTTCTCCTTCCAGCACAGCACTGCTCAGCCTGGGAGGGGTGGGCTCAACTGCCTGCCTCCCCAGCCCTGCTGCTGTCCCTAAAAGTGTTCTCCTTGTTGGGAATGCCCTAAAACTGCCCCTGTTGATGCCAGGGGGAGGAGGGGGCTGAGTGCAGGACAGGGCTGGGGGTTTTGCTGCCTTGGGGACTCTGGGGGGTTGGTGCAGCAGTTTGAAGGGAAGGAAGAGGGGAGGGATGAATCCCAGGAAGGACACGCTGGGCTCAGCACTGGGCAGTGGCCCAGCAGGAATAAACAGCAATCCTCCTCAGCCTGAGGATGTGTAAGCAAAGGGATGCTTAGGAAGGGGGCTGGCAGCCTCTTTGTCTGTTCTGCTTTTGCAGAGGCAGCAGAAAACTGCTCAGAGAGATACAGCAGGGGTACCTTTAACTATCCCAGGCTGCTCCAAGCCCTGTCCAACCTGGCCTTGGACACTGGGATCCACTGCCAGGGATCCAGGGGCAGCCACAGCTTCCCTGTGCCAGGGCTCCCCACCCTCCCAGGGAACAATTCCTTCCCAATATCTAATCTAAAATCTCTCCTTTAATGTGAAACCAACCAGGAAAAAGGGCTTTCATCCTTCCCTAGTTTCCAAGGACCATGGTTGCCCCAACCCTGGGGATGTTATGCTGACCTGGTGGGACCAAACCTGTTTGTGTCCAGACCTGAGCTGCTGCAGCTTTACTTGGGATGACAAAATCCACCCACCTGGGGGACAAATGTCCCTTACCATAGGTCCAGATTGGGTCAGGGGGCTTCACCCATAGCGTGGCAGTTCAGGATGTGTCTGCAAGAGGCCAGGATGTATTCCAGGATGTATCTCCAAGGCCAGAGACCCTTAGGAAAAAAGTGACATCTTCCCTGTGTCCCCATGTGAAACCCCACTTAGCCTGAATACTCCTTCCTGCTTCAAATAAGCCAGCAGAAAATTGCACTGTGTTTTTCCCAGCTACTGTACAGATTCCCCATGAGAATCTGGCAGGGAAGAAGTGGCAGGTTTCTGGAAGATTCCAGGAGCCCACATGATGCAACCCTGCTGCATTCTTGCAGAGTGATGCCTGCTCCTGAGAGCTTCAGAAGGAGCCACTCACATTTTATTCCAGCTGCCAGTGGGCAGCATCCACACATTAAGGACTTTTCCAGGGTCACATCCCTGTGCTGCCACAGCTCCTGGTGTTGCACAGCCACATTCCCATGTCAGGCAGAGTTATGTTAATTTTAGAAGCAAAACCCACTCTCTGTTTTCCGTTTTCCATCTTTTGTGACTTGCAGGGAGGAAAGCTGTGGATAGTCCAGTGAACTTTTCTCTGTTTCCCATTTTAGAATGAAGCTAGAAAGGCTTTTTCCTGGTCTTCCAAAATGCCTTTAGAAACTCACAGGCATGTTTAGTTTTGAGATAGTCATGCACTTGGCAGTAAGAACAGCAAATACGGATCCTGGAGCAAGGAAAGCTCCGTGGCTGTTGGATGGGATCTGCCAGCTGAGTCACACAGGGCAGATCTGACTCATCACATCAGATCTGCATCTGCAAATGTCCCAGGCTTTTATAAAGCTGGGCAAGGCTGATGATCCTCTGTAACAGTTGGGGAGACTGAGGCATGGAAGGTGAGTTTGGGGCAGAATCAGAGCCAGACTGGTTTGTGCTGCTTTCCTTCTCCACAAGGACACTGAGGAATTGATAGGGAATCCCAGAGGCATCTTCTCCCTCTCTGCACAATCTGCTGAGGGCTGGGAGCCAGGATGTGGAGCTGCTCTGTGTGGGATTATCCCAGCTCCAGTCTCATCCAGCAGAGATGGATCTCATGGCCAAGGGGTTCTCTGCATTTACAGAGCAGCCTCTGTATCCTTGTCTTCCCTCCCTGCTCCTGGTTACTCTGCTGTAAACCCCAGGCAGGAACAGGCTCTGCTTTGTGTTTTTGTAGCCTGTGAGACCATGATTGATGCCTTTCTCCAATGTGGGTGCCCAAACTGTGCTTCCCACAGTGGGAAGAGGTGCAGGAGCTGCCTCTCTGCACCTCCAGGCAGCACACTCCAAGCTCCTGGCCCAGCACTCGGCACACTGAACATCTCCTGCATGTCCCTGGATCTGACAGGCTGTTCCCAACACTGGAGGAGGCACCAGAGCTGCTGAGTTTGGCTTTGTACAGAAGGTCTCTTGTTCAGCCTGGGGCAGAGGTGCTTGGGAGAGGTGGGGTGGGGAGGTCTGGATGAATGAGGGTCCTTGTTTCACTCCTGATTCCCTTCAGGAGGGATGCTGGATGTTTCCCAGCCGTGCACAAACAGCTTGGATTCAGTCTTTGAAATCATTGGCACTTCTGGACTCTGTTGGCTTTGACGTCAGGACCTGAATCCCCCTGGGCTCACTCCTGGTTTGGGACCCAGGGGATGCTGTGGTTACAAAGACACGTGTGAGTCAAAGCCTCTTAGAGCTGCCCTCCTCTCCTGCATGGATCTGCCTTAGTCCCATCCAGTTGGGAATTATTTCAAGCTCCTTTGCTGCCTGAACACAGAGAAGCAGCAGCAAAGAACTTAAGGCAGCTCCTGAGTTTTGAACAGTTTGGGATGCAAGTCATGGCTGCAGTTTAGTGGGAGGGAAACACTCAAATCCTGAACTTCCAAGGGTTTCTGTTGGATATGGAATACTCAGTTCTGGTTATTGTAGTTGCCAATGACAAAGCTGTGTGCTGGACATGCAAAATAATGGAGAAACTGCAATTTGGGCATTGTGGAATTGTCTTGATTTCCAAAGGACCCCCCCCCCCCACCAAATACAGAAATATATTCAGTGACTGTGATGGCACCTGTCTTGATGAATTAGCAATTTAACTATGATTTTCTCCCTAATTCCAGTTAATAGAGTAATTGGATCTGCTGGAGGCAAGTTCATCAACTGTGGGAAGCACAATGAATCCACTCTGGGCTCTGTCTCTGATTCACCACATGCCATGAATCCAGCAATTTGCCACTGCCTGAAGCTTTCCTGACTTCCCTGGCATTTCCCCATGGTCACCCTGTGGAAGCAGGTATGAAGTGGAAGGTGGGGCAGGGTGGGGGGACACCCAAAAAGCCCTGCAGGAATCTTGGGCACCACAGGGCTGATGTAGAATCAGTGCAAACAAATCCTTATGGATGGGCATGAGAAGCACTGGGTGCATGGCACCGTGCACTCCAGAGGTTCTTTAGGGCCTCATCACCTGTGTTTTCCCATTAGCTGGAAAATCCCAGTGCTCTGGCTTCAGCTACACAGGTAATTGTGTGCCTTGGTGCCAGCCCTGCATCCCTGGAGCAGCAGGACCACTGTCCTTGAGGGTGGGATCAGGGAGAAAAAGCTCCTCCAGCCTTTCTGCCACCAGGGTTTCTGTCTCCGGTCCCAGCTCCAATCCCACGCCCTGAATCCTGCACTGGGAATACACTTCTGGCTCTGTGTGGCTGTGGCCCAGAGTTTCCCATGCTTCAGAAAGTGCCACAAAGCCACAACAAACAGCACAGCCCCTGCACTGCTGTCCCCAAGCTCCCCTGCTCCCCAGTGCAGCTGGTGCTTAAACACTTGGGAGGATGAGAATATTTGGGATTTCTGGGCTGCAGAAGCGTCAGCGTGGAAAAGGCTGCACCATAGCAGAGAGACCAGCGGAAATAGATGGATTTAAAAATAGTGGAGAGCAGAGAGGAGCTGCCTGGGATTTGGGAGCTACAGAGAGAGCTGGGAGCACACAGATCCAGTTAGGATTCGTTTAGAGCCTGATCCCATCCATAGAAGCCCTGGGCACGGCTTTCCCTGCAGAGACTCCCCCGTGCCCTGCTCCCCTTTCCTGGGGTTCCCCAAGGAGCTCCAGGACATTCCCAAAGCCAGACCTGCCCCCAGAGCCCCTCTTTGGGGCTGGGCCCGGGCTGATTCCCCCAGGGAATCTCTCCCGAGCCTGGGGAGCCGCGGGCAGGGACATTGCAGTTCTCCTGTCCCGTGTCCTGTGTCCCGGTCTCGCTGCTCCCCCCGCTGCTCGGCTCCGGCACCACCCCGGGCTGGCTCCAGCCTTCCCCAGCCACCAATCCCTGCAGGAGGAGCAGGAAAGGCTCGCTCTGCACCTCCCAGCCCCAGCAGTGTGTCCTGGGAGCCACCCCTCCGCCCGGGAGAGGTGTCTTCCTTTCTACTTGCACTGGGAATGATGCTCTTCCAGGCCAGTCCTCCCTGCTGGAAGGAGGAAAGCAGAGCCAGGAGGAGTAACAAGGCTAGCAGGGGCAAAGAGGGAGAAAGGAAAGCAAAGATGGATATAGAAACCTCTGGCATTTTTGCTTGTTTGTTGCTTTTCCTTGTTTTGGGTTGGAAATGACCTTAAAGATCACCCAGTGCCACCCCTGCCATGGGCAGGGACACCTTCCACTATCCCAGGTTGCTCCAAGCCCCATGCAACCTTGCCTGGAAGGGGAACTGAACTTATTTCAGACTCTGCCAAATATAATTTCAACTGTGATTTATTAGAGTTATCACTAGAAATAAGAGGATGATGGTATAGATCACCCCAAACTGTGGGAGCATGGCATGGGGGCCTGAGCAGCATGACAGGAGATTCCTTATGCCTTCCTAGGTTTCAGTTTCAAAGATGCTGTTCTGCCTGGGAGCAGAGAGAGGGAGTCCTTCTCCTTCTCTTTGAGGGAGCTGCAGGATCCTCTTCTCCTGAAGAGGGTTCCCTAGGCTGCCCAAATCCCTCATAGGCTGGGCTGGGGCTGCAGTGTGCCTACAGGGGAGAGGCAAGGAACAAATGGGATCTGCAGGAGAATCTTGGCAGAAAGTCTGTAGGGATGGGAGTGACTTAGAGCAGCTCTGATATAAAATCATAAAAATCAGAATGGCACAGAATGGTTTGGGTCAGAAGGGACCTTAAAGCTCATCCATTCCTAACCCCTGCCATGGGCAGGGACACCTAACACTGTCCCAGGGTGCTCCAAGCCCTGTCCAGCCTGGCTGTGGACACCTCCAGGGATCCAGGGGCAGCCACAGCTTCTCTGTTTCTGTCCATGTGTTCTGGAGGGATGTGCCAGGATGCACAAGCAGCAGGCGATCCCTTTTGCAGGGAGTGGGAAGGGCTGGCTTCCCACAAGACATCAGGGATTTGCAGTGGTTCCCTTCAGGTCTCCCACTCAGCTCTGGGCCAGAACTGCAGCCTCCCAGTAAACAACACCCAGAAAAGGGGGTTTGGCTTCCAGGGAAGTGTTTTATTTCCTTTAATTAACTGGATCTGAACTGGATGGAGCCCAAGGCTGTTCTCAGTGAGCCCCGAGCTGTGCATGATCAGAGCTGACAGCCCCAGTGGTGCTGGTGCCAGTGCCAGCAAACCCCTCTGATCCACCTGGAAAATCCCTACAGGTCTGACACAAAACATTTGTGTTCAGGGGATGGATATTGGAAGTGAAACCTCAGCAGCAGTTCCTGCTCAGATCCCCTCCTCTCCTGACTTTGCAATTGCCAGCAGGGAGGAAAATCCCTGCAGAGTAACTCAGGGATTGCTTATAGCCCCTTGCATTGGGATAACCAAGTGAGGCAGCGAGTTTTACCCTCTATCTATCCAGGAGGGAGAAATCAGAGCCTGTCAGAGTCCTTGGAGCCTGGCTGGGGTGATTTACCAGGGATCTGAGTGCCTGTGCACACAGCTCCAGGTGCCTCCTGCTCTCCTTCCTTCAGGACACGGGAGCTGCTGGACAAAAGGGGAATTGAAGGCATTTGTTATTCCCTGACCCAGTCCATCAGCAGGCTGCCTTCCCAAAGAGCTGCAGCTCAGGGGCTTGCCTTGGAGGGAGGAGCTGCTTTCTCCTGGCATGGCAGCTCGCCCAGGGAAGAGCTGGGAGACAGCTGGGATTTATTCCAGAGCTGCAGTTCTGCTCCTGTGGGGAGGCCAGGGGTCAGAGAGATGAGCCAGGCTGCAGAGGGAGGCAGGGAGGGGGTTTCACACTCCTGGGAGCACTCCAACCCTGCATCCCCAAGCCAGCCTGGCTGGCAGGTCCCAGCCCCAGCGCTCTCATCCCAGTTCCCAGAGCTCTGAGCCTTTCCCTGACCTCAGCTCAGCAGGAGCATGGAGTTGGTTCCATCAGCTCCATCCCATGCCTGATCCCTGCTTGTGCCCACCCTCTCTGCACCCCCATTGTTTCCCCTGGGGAGTCCTGTTGTGTCTCCAAACCCCTTCTGCTCCCAAAGGATTTATTTCTGCCCTCCCAGCTCCCCTCTCCATCCTGTGTACGGAAAGGCTTAGGCAGACACGGCTGCACATTTGGAGCTGTGTGAGCACGAGATTTGCTGCAGCCAGCCCAGTCAGCTGATCCAGCCACACTCATTCATGGCATCATTTTCCACTGATGTCCAAGCTGTGGCTGCCCACAGTGGGGGGAAAGAAAGGGAGACTTGCTGTGTTTGGGGTAACTGGAGAAGGAAAAGCACACCTGGAGAGGGGGGCACATCTCTGCCCTTCCTGTATCCTGAGCTGCTGCATCTGTCAGGGTGAGGTTATGAACCAAAAGAGGGTGGATTTAGATGGGATATTAGGAAGGAATTCTTGGCTGTGAGGGTGGAGAGGTCCTGGCACAGGGTGCCCAGAGAAGCTGTGCCTGCCCCTGGATCCCTGGAAGTGTCCAAGGGCAGGCTGGATGGGGTTTGGAACCACCAGGGATAGTGGAAGGTGTCCCTGCCCATGGCAGGGAGTGAAACTGGATGAACTTTAAGGTCCCTTCAACCCAAACCAGTCTTTGATTCTGTGATTCTGTTATTTTCCTGAAAATCAGGTCCTCCTCTGGGACTCTTTCCTTCCACCTCCAGCATTCCATGATCTCATTCCAGGCTGTGTACCTTGAGAAATGGAGCTGTGCCCCCAAGGCTGCCCTGGACCTACCAAATCCCACAGGGCTGGATCCCTTGCTGTGGTGTGGAGCTGAGTTCAGATCTGGTGTCACAGCAGCACCAGCCCTGGGGACCCTGTGGCACCAGGCTCTGCTTGGTGGCCGTGGCAAGGGCCACCTTCTGCCCCTGTGGCTTTGCCACTTGGCCTGGAGGAGAGCTGGAGCTGGGAAGTGCAGCCTCAGCAGATGGTTATGCCATGACTCAGGGCTACCTGGCTGTGTGGTCATCCCTGGATGGCTCCTGCTGGACCTGTTTGTGCCCATGCAGCTGATCTGAGGTTTCCTGGGAGGGCTGAGCTCCCTCACGTGCCCTGCCCAGCCCTGGTTGCACCTGGAGGCCACCACAGGGACAACTGGCACAGGAGATGTCTCTCTTTCGATGCCAAGTCTCCCCACCCTCTGGTATGGCAGCTCTGCCCAGTATTCCAGAATTCCCCTCCTTCCCAAAACACAGCTGGGAGGGAGTGGGGACCTCTTGGACACGTCCCTGTCCCTGCACAGCTGCTGCCAGCTGAAATGTTGAGGATTCAGGGAAGGTCTCTGCTTCTTGGCTGATCTTAAGGCTGCCCTCACCCCTTGTTCCTACTGGGGGAAAATCTCCAGGCAGGGAGAGGGGCAGGAGGGGATGGGTGAGAGGGAAATTCCTGCCAGGAATGAGTCAGCCCCACATGCTACGCCTGGAAAAAGGAAAAAGCTCCCATCTTGCTGCAGTGCTGGGGCACAGGGGATCCCTCATTCCTTTGGGATCCCTTTAGGCTTTATATTTTCCTGCTTTAAGGTAAGTTAGTCTGGAGTTTCACCCAGCTTAGGGAGAAGCAGCAGAGCCAGGTATCAGATCCCAAATGACTTCCCAATTCCTGGCTGGTGAGGCACAAAGCATAGGGTGACTTTGTTCTGGTTTGCCCACATCCTTTGTGTCATTTTAAACTGAGGGGAGAGATTTTAGATTAGATATTGGTAAGAACTTCCTCCCTGTAAGGGTAGGGACAGAGTGCCCTGGCACAGGGTGCCCAGAGCAGCTGTGGCTGCCCCTGGATCCCTGGAAGTGTCCAAAGCCAGGCTGGACATTGGGGCTTGGAGCAACCTGGGACAGTGGAAGGTGTCCCTGCCCATGGCAGGGGTGGAACTGGGTGATCTTTGAGTTCTTTTCCTACCCAAAACAAGAAAAAGGAAAAACATTTATTTCTGCTTCCCATGCTGCTTAGCATTAATTTTTCTGAAAGATTCTCCAGCACAGGAGCATCCTCCTGAGAAATATGAAATTTGCAGGAAACATCCTCTGTGCAAAAAAAACCCAAAACTCTCCTGCCTAAAATAAACCATTTTAAATCAAGGAATACTGGAGATGGTTTAAGCAGAGAGGGAGCAGCACTAAACCAGCTTTGAGCATGGCTTTTGGGCCTGTGATGGAGCTGCACAGCATAATCCAAACTTAACTTTGCTGGAGTGCAGGATTTATACTCTGGGAAAATAACAAACCACCCCCTCAGGCTGAATCTGGGGATGATGGCTGGAATTTGAGGAAATCCCGCGAGTTTCTAATCTTAGGCTGCTTTTTCCCTAGGTAGTTTATTCCTTTAAATAGAAAGGCTTAAATGGGATTGACTCCTGCAATCCTTCTGGCCTGGCTGGGCTGTAATCTTTAATGGCCAGTGATGGGCAGGGATGTCACATCTCACATCCCTCCTGCTCCTGCTGGGAAGGGAAAACCCTCAGGAGCCCTCACTTTGTCAGGTGTCACCTGGAGATCTGTCCCAGCTCCACTCTGTCCCCTTGGAACAGCAGGGAAAGGACCCTGGGGTCTGACAGAACCCCAGGGCAAGGCTGGAGCTGTGCCAGGGCAGGTTTAGGTTGGATTTAGGGAAAGGTTCTTTCCCCAGAGGGTGCTGGGCACTGCCCAGGCTCCCCAGGGAATGGGCACGGCCCCAGAGCTCCAGGAGCCTTTGGACAGGGATGCCCAGGGTGGGATTTTGGGGTCTGTGCAGGGCCAGGGGTTGGACTCGACCATTCCCCAGGACTAAGGGAGGAGAAATGCCAAGTGTGGTGCTGACTCACAAACAAAACAGGCCAGGGAGCTTTGTCCCCCACAATGTGCCCGAGGAAACAGCTTTTTTAGGATGACCAGTTATGGATCTGAATGTCCACTTACATTGCAGATCTCCAGCAGAACCATCCACTTCATCCCCAGTGAGCAGATCTAGGTTCCTCCAGTTTTCCAGCAGGATTTGCAGTGGGTGGTCACAGACCTGAGAGCTTGGCAGCGTTTTCAGTGGTGCTGTTTGCTGCAGAAACCACATCTTTTTATCCTTGTATGGAATAATCATGTCCTGATGAAAAGCAGGATTTGTGCAGCCAAGCTGACTTTGCAAGTGCCACCACCCTTTGCAGCTGCCAAAACACCAACCCTGGATTTCCTGATCCTCTTCCTCACCTCTTCAAATCTTTCTTCCTAAACCAGAGCCAGAACAGCACATCCTGGAGGACATCTCCCAATCCATTTTTCCCATACTGGGCAGCAGCTCCCACACCAGGATCTCCTTATCTCTGTACATCCCTGTCCAGAGGGTCCTTGGCTGCCCCAGCCTGCCCTGAGTGCCCCAGCTTGCTGATGCATCTGCAATCCTCCCTCAGGGCACAGGGGAGGCCCAATGGAGCTTTTCCCTTCTCCCACCACCCTGACTTGGAGCCTGTGGGAAGTTCAATGCTCCTGGGAGGCTGGGATGAGTCAGTGTTTGCACATCCTGAGCCACTCCAGGGAGTTGCCAGAGAGGAGGGGGGAAATGCCCAGTGTCATCTGGGGGTGTAAATATCCCAGGATGTTCTATCTGAAAGAAAATTCCCACTGAGAGGTCACCACCAATGGACCAGAAGTGTCACTCCATGAGAAAAAGTTATTTCCTGGACCTGCTGCCATGTGAATCCTTTCAGATGCCCCACAGCTGATTATTTGGGAGGGGTGCCACATCCTCAAGCCATGGCTCTCCTTGGAAACTTCCTGGCATATGCCAAGGGGTTCCTCTTGGCCCCTCCCTCAGGGCAAGTTTGTGGAACCATGGCATCCAACATGCCAGGAGGAATGCCAGGCAAGTCCTCAAAGCAGGCCTTTTGGGATGTCTTTTGAGTAGAATTAATTCCCAGTCTGATGGCAATTTTTATCACTATTTTTGGGGGTTTTCTTGAGCCAGAGATGCTCCTGAGCTCGTGTGATGGCTCTGGGAGTGGATTGGCTCAGGAATCCATCCCTGGTGCTCAAAGCAGGTTTAAGGTTTAGAGGGGAGAGTGGGCACCCTTGGTGACACCCCACAGGCACCTGGATGTCCTCTGTGCCTTGATGAACAGCACAGGATACTTCAAATACACACCCAGGCTTTAGATTTTTACCTCCATTTCCAGTTTGAATGGAATAAATTCCCAGGTCAAGAAAAGCTGGAAGAACCACCCCAGGATTTTTTTGTTCCCTGCCTTTAACATGAGCTAAATTTTCTGTGCTTGCTCACAGCAGAGGCTGAGCAGGGAGTGAGGCCAGAAAAACAGGGGGTCATGTCAGACTTTCTTTTTTTCTCCTCTTAACACTGAAATAAAAATACATCCCAAGCTTGTTTTGGGATTAACAAGAAAAAAATTCCTCTTGATGGGAACCATCTGTGGCCGGGAGATGCCGGCTGCTCTCTGCTTCCCACCCTCACACGGACGCCGTCATTTGGGGTGTGTTCCTCTCCCAAATATTATTCCTCTCATCCCTGTGCTGGTGGGAGGAATCCCAACTATTTAAGGAGGCTTTTCTCCCAGCAGTTGAAGGCAGGAGCAGCTCGTGACACCTCTGGAGGATGATGTTTGCTCTCCTCATTATGGCCCCAGTGCCCAGCACAGCTTGCTGTGGGGAAACTCCAAGTGTCCTGGTTGTGACCTCTGCACCCCAGATGTCACCTCAGGGTCACAGCAAACACCTCCAGGCCTCTCTCCTGCCTGTCCCACAACCCAGGAGTGGAGATTCCCTGGCTCTGCCTCTGCTGTGCTGCTGGAAATGAAGCATTGGTGCCAGTCCCTTCGTGGTGTGGAAGAATGAGAGGATTTCTGGGGTGGGCCTGAGGTTTTGGGGTTGGAAATGCAACTGCTGGGCTGGGTTGGCAATGGGAGGATGAAGAGGTGCATCTGCAGCATCAGAAACTCCAGAGAGATTTGGAGCAGGGAGAAGCCTTCAAGGCCAGGAAGAGGAGAAGAAGCTCAAGGTGAAGCCAGCAGAATCCAGGGCAGGTCTGGGTCCCTGGAGGAAAGGCTGGAAGTGTTTCTCTGCTCTCTCCATGCAGCTGAGGAGGGTGCCTGGATGAAATGTCTCCTCCTGGGATCAGCTCTTGATGCAGGTTGAGCAGGAATCTGGGAGCAAGACGAGCCCAACAGGTTCTGGGCTGTGAAGCCTGGATGGCAGCACACCCCTGGCCTGGGATCCAAGAGCTGAACTGAAATGGGCCCAAAGGAGAATTTTTGGGGCTTGCCCAAACCTGGCTGGATGAAAGACTTTTGTGTGGGCCTTGACATCTTCAGAGTGATCCAGGCCTGGCTTGGGAGGTGGTTTGGATCCATTTGGAGAAAGGAGGGCAGGACATTTAGGCCTTGCTTACCCTGCCCTCCTGCTTATCCCTTGATGTGGGGATCCCCCAGTTCCTGTACTCTCCCAGGACTGAGTTAATCCTCACCTCTCCTCCATGGAGCCCAGCAGGAGCTGGTTGAAGGATGCTGCTCCCTCCTTCCCCCTGGGCCTGGCACAAAGCATCACAGTGGCACTGCTGGTGGGTTTGGTGCTCCAGCAGATGAAGGCAAAACGCTTTCCATCTTGGAGACTGGAAAAATCCATCCCCCAGCAGCTGGGGGTGCAGCCCATGCTCCCACCCCAGGAATGTGGGATGTTCTGGTGCTGCTTTGCCCAGCCCTGCTCTGACCACAGGCTGGGAACAGAATATGCCTGGCTGCTCTCAGAATATTCCATGAATCTGTGAATCCATGGCTATTCTAAGGTGCTCACCCAAAAGCTGGTGTTGTGCAAAGAGGATTCATCTTTCCAAGATGTTTTAACAAATCCCTCCTGGGCCAAATACACCCCAAAATGCCAGTCTGGCTTTAACAGAGAAGGGTGTTTGTGCACAGTTACTGATGCTTGGCAAGCTGAATGCAGGTGCTGTGCTTCACCCATCAAAAAGCAATTTACAGATTAAATTTGTGGAAATTTATATAAACTGCTGGAACAGCATCACGTAGAACAACATTGCATTGTAACAGGAAGAAAAATTGCTGTTGTTTTATTGGAAATAGAGGGAAATGGATTCACATAACATTTTTAAGACAGTGAGGTTTTGAACTCTGGGGGTTTAATTTCAGCAGTGTTTGTGCACACACGTTCCATCCCAGGCAGGCTGAGCTGAGGCTGGGATGGGTTTTTCATCCCCTGTGACGGGGTCAAACCCCACATTCCCATCCCAGAAAATTCTGGGATGGAGAGGATCAGAAAACTGATTTCCCCCTGGCCTGGCTGAATAACAGAGGCTTTGTTCAGGGATCCAGGTCAGGGGGTTTATTTCAGTACCTGCAAAGCAGCTATGAGAAGAATGCAGCAGGTTCCTCCCAGCCTGGAGAAATGCAGAGATATCTCCAAATGTGTTTAATATTAACTGGAGCAGGGCACATCCCTGAAGGGTTTGATTGTGAGCCTGTGTGTGTTTGTACCCAAACATCACCTGCAAATCCATAACGTGGCCAGAGCTGGAGCAGGTGAAAGTCCTCCTGGAGGGAGCCGGATCGATGATGGGTTTGTCAATAAAGATCAGGAATGTGATCCACGAGCCCAGGCCTTCCTGAGCAGGCAGAGAACAAAGGCCTCAGCCAAAAGGCTCAGATGAATGTGCTGGAGAAGGGAAGAGGGCTGGGTGGGCAGGGAGCACAGGGAACAAAGCAGCCCTGTGTGCACGGGGCAGCCAGCGAGCTGGGAGAACGCTGGGATTGGCTTTCCAAGGTGGATGGGAAGGCAGCTCCTCCAGCAGAACCCACTGGGATTTTGATGCAAGCAAGGTTTGGCCTATCACACTCAGCCTCTCTGGCTCTTCTGGTCAGATGTTATCAGAAGCACTTTTTGATAAAGCTCCTTCTCACAGGGCAGGGGAGTCTTGCACCACATAATGACAAATATATTTCCTTCCTTGCTGTTTCAGCTGCATTTGTTTATAAAGTGGACTGCACTAGAAAATGCCGTTAAACCAAGTTTAATTTAAAACCAATTAGTTCAGAGATGGCTTTACTTACATGCCCTGAAATTCCCCCAATATATCTGGGATCGTGGAATCACTAAGGCTGGAAAAGACCTCCAAGTTCATCAAGTCTGGCCAAATCCCACCATGCCCCTGAACCATATTGTCAAGTGCCACATCAATGTGATTTTTCACTATGTTGTTTTTTTTTCCACAGGAGACTTGTGTTTATCCTAAGCTTGATATTGAGAGCTGGAGGTTATGGATGGTTTAGTTCCTTCCAATTGTGTATTTATTGTGGGAAAAAATGCCAGCAAATAAAAAGTCACAAGTGTGGGACACAGGACTAAATCTTGCCACCAGCTCAGCTGGGGCCCCTTTGTGGCAGGGACTGTCCTTGCCCAGCTCCTGAGCAGATCCATGTTTCTCCACCCCTTTGAAGGGCTGTGGGGCCACTCCAGGAATTCTTTGCCCAAGACAATGATATGAGGGAACATCCTTTAGGGCTTCAGAGGGACAGGAGGGCACAGGGTGTGCTTCATCCTGAGAAACTTCCATGGAGACAGATACTCCTCACCTTGCCAGTGGGTCACCATCACCACAAAACCTGCTCCTGGCTCCTCCAGATCTTCCCAATTTTATACTTATTATATTCATTTCATATTTATTTACCTGTTATTTTTATGTCTGAGCCATCCCTATTTCCTCCCCCACACTGCAAAACTTCAGTGCAGTCATCAGGGGATGCTGAGGGTGACAGGGATCAGATTTACCTGCTCCAATAATCCCTGCCAGTGACTTTCCTCCTGTTGATGTACATCCCTCTTATCCCTGGAAGGGGTTGCTGGCTAACCCCCCCAGGGCAGGCAAACACAACTATTGTGCAAACAGTGTTTCCTGACTTGGTGGACAAAAGATATCTTCGTTCCCAGTTGCTGGGTAACATCAAATATTCTCATTTTCCCCCTCAGCGGTGTCTTCAGGGCTCACCAGGTCACCATGGCCTCTGCTGCAGGGATGGAGCCCTTGCAAGGGCTTGTTGGGGCAGTTTGAGGAGGCAAAAAAAAAGGTTGAAATGCAGAGGATGTAACAGGAAAACTGCTCTGCAAGCCCTCCCTGGAAATGCTATTATGGTAAAATAATTATGCCTGAGGGGACGCTCACAATCAACACCCTCCTTGCACTTACTCGAGGCACAAAGGGCTCGGAGAAAAGAGGTAGGAAAAAGGACCTTAATGCAAATATTCGCAGCACAAACACAGGAAAGCGCCGAGCTCCCTCCTGTTTGCCCTGCATTCCCCGAGAAGTGGTGCGGGCAGAACAATGGTGTGTCCTTCTGCAAGCTTCCTTCCCCTGCCCGGCCTGCTGGGATGCTCCGGGACAGCCACAGCCGGGATTTTACCTCCCAGAACTCCTCTGCACGGGCAGAGCCGCGGGGATGCTCCTGCCAGGCATCCCCCACTTCAATCCAACCTCGCCTGCTTCATCCTTTATTTTCTGCCTGCAAAAGCGAGGTGTTGAAGTCTCTCAGTGTCCACCACGCAGATGTGGCAGCCCTGCACTGGCAGCTGAGCAGGGATTCCTTGCTCTGCCCCAAAAAAGCCACGGGGGAATCTGCTCTGCTGTCACCAGACCCTGCCTTGTTTTATCCCTGAGTGCAGCAGCAAATGCAGGAAAGAGAACATCCAGCGTGTTCTGACATCTCAGCTCCAGGGAGAGCTCAGAGCCCTTCCAGTGCCCAAAGGGTTCCAGGAGAGCTGGAGAGGGACTGGGGACAAGGGCTGGAGGGACAGGACACGGGGAATGGCTTCCCACTGCCACAGGGCAGGGATGGATGGGATATTGGGCAGGAATTGTTCCCTGGAAGGGTAAGGAGCCCTGGCACAGGGTCCCCAGAGAAGCTGTGGCTGCCCCTGGATCCATGGAAGCATCCAAGGCCATGTCTGGGTCAACCAGACTGCTCAGGAAAGTGTTTCTCCAGCAAAGACTTCCCCTCTGTGAGCCTGGGAGGAGGAAAAAAGGGCTTTTTTTCTGCCTACAGAGGGGATGGAATGGCACTTTTCCTTAGGGGAGGCCGGTGCTGAATTTAAGGATTAATCAGCCCATTCCTCCTGATCCCTTTCTTGTAGGAAACTGAAAATCTCCCTCACCATCCATCCCAGCCAAAGACCAGAGCAGTCACTCCTCTGAGACTTTGTCTTGATGCCCTTCTGAGCTGCCAGCCTCGAATTTCCCTGCCAGGAAACAAAAATGTCCCTTCTGGAGGAATTTTCCCTTCCATAAGCACGTAACAAAACACTTTCAGGATGTGGTGTGAAATCCCAAAACTGAGCCTTGGTTTAGAGCTGAGCCAGGTCCTAAAGGAGCAGCTTGGAAAGGGAATCACACACAGGGGGTGTCACCGGTGTCCTGAGGGTTTTCAGGAGGGCTTTTGGGAGCTGCATCCTTTGGAAGTGAAGCTGGCTGGAAATGTGAGGAATGAGCACAGCAGAAATCCCTCCCATGCCAAAGGGAGATATTTAAAGTAGCTTTGAGCATTCAAGGCTCTCAGCACAGGACAAGGAGCTTATAAATCTGAAACCAATCTTCTCTGCCCGTAATTGCATCTGTTTTCCTAGAGGCTGCATGGAGATTCGTGGTAAATTTCCTTCAGTGACTTTTCTTTGACATTGCATGGCCCTTAGCAGCCCAAGTGCTGCTTTCAGGGGGCTGAGATGGTCCTTGTGCTCATCTTTGCTGTCCTCACAGCTGCTTGGAGTGGCTGGAGAACAAATCCTTCCCCAACCCTGCATCCTGGCAGGATCCTGTGTCAGATTCCACCGGCCAAGTCACGGAAATATTCTGAAAATGTGCAAACTGTGTGTCTTTTCAGAGGCATTTTCCTCAGCAAATGGATGCTGTAAAGAACTGACTGGATGGTGCTGGGGGTATCTGCAGGATTTCTGGAACCTCACGGGTTTGCAGAGTGTTTATTTCCTCTTGGTGCCAGAAAAAAAGTATTTTCCCTTGGTCTTACGAAAGGCTGAACTCTTTCTGCTGAAGTTAAAAGGCAATCCTTAGGCACAAGACCAAGGATGTTTAAAGTTTGGCAAAGGCACCAGACTTTGTTATGTGCCTTGAAATATCTGCATCTGTCCCATCCCCTCCTGCACATCCACTCCCAAGGCTGCAGGAAAACACATCCTAAAGCTCTGCTGTGGATCCACAACCAGGCAGCAAATAAAATGCTCCCACCAGGACATATTTTCATCAGGATTTAAGGTAATCACAGCTCTCAGGCTTGTGATTCTGAAATGTCTCCTGTCAGCAGTGCTGGAAGGAGCAGCACTTGGCAAAGGGCTGCCAGGACAGCTGCCTGTACCTCAGCCCTGCAGCTCCTCTGCTGTGCAGCTCATTGCTTGGATCAGACTCTCAACTCTGGATTTTTCACCTCCAGTCTTTCCCTACTGCTGGGTGCAGCAGGATTATTTCTGCTTCTCCTAGGAGAAGAGCCAGCTGCCAGCGACCTCTCAGCTTAGCCTGCCACAGTAAAGAGGAGTCTGGCATTTGGCTTGTGCTTGCTTGTTATTTTGACAGCACATCCCTTCCTTTTGCACTGCTTGGAACAGTCTCCACTTCAGGGCTGGGCCAGAAAAAGTGGAAAATGGCCAATTTGCAGGAAAAGAATTGAATCTATTGCTGTCAGCCAAGTGTTTTGTCACCTTGCATCAAGAAGGGCAAAGGATTCACAGCCAGGACACGGCTGAGTTTTGGCCACAGTGCTGGGCATCCCTGGGCATCCTTCTCATCCCAAATAACCTGTGCTGCTGCAGTGTGAGGAAAACAAGTCCTGAGCATGGTGTATGTCCAACAAAACGCTCATCCTTCCACCAAAATGCTACAGCTCAAGGTCCCCACACCAGGATGGCCTCAGTGTGGAGATCAGGTCCACCTGCACGCTTGGGAATTCAGGATCTAACGTAGGACCAGATGATAAAGGGGGTAGAATAAATGAAGGGTGAGTTGGAAAGGGTGGGGAGAAATCAGAAAGCTGCAAAGTCCAAACCTGAACTGGACCCTTTTTATCCACCTCTATCCACCCACGTGGGAACACAGAGCATCCCTCCTACCCCAAGCTGTGCCTGCCCCTGCATCCCTGGAAGTATCCAAGGCCAGGCTGGATGGGGCTTGGAGCAACCTGGGACAGTGGAAAGGGGGGTTGGAAGTCGATGATCCTTGAAGTCCCTTACCACCCTAGCCCATTGTGTGATTGCCGGGTGCTCGCTGTCCTTTAGGGGCTCAGCATTCCCAAACCTCCCTCGGCACAGTCCCCAACCCAGGACAGCCCCAGCCTTTCCCTTTTCCCCCCAAACCACAACCCTTGGGGCGTTCGCTCGCAGCCGGGGGACACCCCAAAGAGAACAGCTCCCCTCGGCCGGGCGCAGCTTCCTTTTCTTCTCCTCCTCCTCCTCCTCTCGTCCCTCTGCTCCTCCCGCGCTGCCCGGGGCGGA
>WEIU01015876.1:473815-485169 GCA_013389925.1 Aegithalos caudatus
CCGGAGCCGCGTTCCTTTGCCCCAGAAGGTGTTTCTTTCCCATGCCCGAGAGGTGTTTCTGTGCCCTGTGTGCCCCCCGTCCCCCACGGGTGGCTCACCTGGCCGCGAGCATCCCGAGGAAAGTTGGGGATGGGACCGGGTGCTCCCGGTGGTGGGGGACGTGGGTGGGACCGGAGAGGTCCCGGGGTGCTCCCCCTGGTCTCTGAGAGCCCCGAAGTGGCCGGGTGTGGTTCTGGACACCTCTTTTCCCCTTCAAGCCCTGCTTGTGTAACAGGGAACGCTTCATTTGGATATAAAACCATGGCTCTGCAGTGTCCCGCGGCTCCAGGGCTTCGCACCGCTGTTGTCCGGAGCTGTAAAATCCTGAGGCAGCAGAATCCCAAGAGGGATTTATTTATTGTTGCTGGTCCAGCTGGAGCTCGATGCCCATCCAGCTCCCTGAGGATGCTCAGGGATGTCCTGGGTGGCTCTTGGAGACATTCCCAGGCAGCAAAGCCTCTGTTAAAGACCCCAAATTTCCAGCGAGCACTGAGCAGAGAGGGTGAAAAAAGGTGAATGTAAGAGGGTGTTACTCTGTCTTGATGCTTGGCAAAGAAACTAATTCAAGAAAAAAAACAAAAACAAAAACCAGTAATTCAGGAAAAAGATAAAGAAAAAAATCGTCTCGTTGCTGTTTTATTGAAGCCCTCACCCACGTCCTGTCTGTTCCCCGCCCGGAAAACTGGGCATGAGGAGTTGCAGTCGGCATGTGAGCCTTGCTCTGGAAAAGGGCTGCTGGAGCAATTCCTGCTGTGGAAGCTGTGAAATTTCACCCCTGGCAAGATGGAAATGGGGATTCTCCAGCCAGGAAAAACCTGGCTGCGTCGAACTTGCCGTGCTTTGGGATTTTAGGGGTGGGTCCTTACAGCCACTCTTGTTACGTGTAATCGTGTTGGCTTAAGGGTTATTTTGGGGTTGGAGAGGGATTAGGGATAGATGACAGGAATAGGCACAGCCATGCTGCATGTGAAATTTAAAAAATAATGAATGATGGTTCTCTTTGCTGGCTCTTTGTCCTGGTGGGAAGGAGCCTGTACAGATTTTTCTCCATTAGAAAGTTACGCCGTGCACGGGGAACATTAAATCCAAGTGCGCTGGAGTCTCCCCGGGATGCTCCAGATGCCAGGAAATTTAGGTTGCTGCTGATCAGCAAGTACAAGTTGGAATGGTGCTGCTTCTTAAAGAGTTTTTTTGGGGTTTGGATCACCCAGCCATGCAGGATAAGAGCCTTGTCCCTTACTTTCCCCCTTGCAAATTGCCAGCTTGCACTTGGCAGGTGTGGCCGGGGAAAAGCTGAGGTAAATGGATTTCCTGCCTTGCATTTTGGCTGGCATGTCTATTTTCCTCATCAGACTGCTGTGGAAAATGGTCCATTAATTCATTAGCCAGCCTTTATCCACCTGAGCAGTGATGCATCCTGACTCCTTAAAGCCTGTTATTTTAACATATTCTCCTCTGCCAAGCTTTGAAGCATCTTCACGCTGATACCACAGCAATGTGGAGCTGCAGAATATTTCTCTGTGATTTGGGAGGTGCTTCTTCAGAGGCAAAGCTCTGCTTTGATGGCAGAGTTAATTTTAGAGTGGGTGTCTCTGTCAAGCTGTACTTTTTTATTAAATGAGCGTGTTCTGCTTGTTACACTTTTCCCTGCCGTGAATCCGGCAAAGCACGACTGGTGTTTGTCTTGGAAGGAAAATGAGTCTTGGTCGGATCAATTGATGTGGTGTCAGGTTGTAGATTCAGAAACTGCTGGCTCAGAATTAATGATAAAGGGTTTTGGTTTTTAGCAAGGCAACAAATTGCTTTATAAACCAGGAAGGTTACAAGGAGGCACAGAACCAGCTGTGAGGGGACAACCCTTTGTTGTACTTTTACCCGTTATCTGTGTACCCAGGTCTATTTGATCTCAAGTGACTGCCTTAAAATCACCATGCCAAAATCAGTATATTTAGGGGTTTTTTTTGTGGGTTTTAAAATGTTTTTTTAAGGTGTGGCTTGGAGCAACTCACAGGTGCAAGTCGTGGTGTAGTTGGAGGTTAAAGATGCAGGGAGCAGGTGGCTCCTTCACCCTGACTTGTGTTAGAGGCACTTTGATGCTCACAGGTGGTGGAAGCTGGGTCTGGGTGCCCTTTAGCCAGACACCCCTGGAGGAATATTGTCCTTTAAGTTGCTCTGTGAGCCTTTCCAGGGGGAAGATAAAAGGGAATGGTTGTATCTTTGAAATGCTCCTGGAGCAGCTCCGGGCTTGTGTGGGAAGGTGTGGCAGTCTCCAGTGGTGGGGCTGGATGTGGAGGGCACTTAGGGCTCCTCCTGAGAGCAGCTTTCCTACAAACACAGTGGGGTAGGAATATGCTTTCCCTGGAGCCTACAGTGCTGCTTTTAAACTCCTTTTTCTTGACACGATGCACCCGCAGAGGTTGTGCTCCTGTCCCTGAGATGCTTTTGCACCTTTCACGCTGATATTCATGGAATATGGTTGGGGTTGGAAGGAACCTTAAAGCTCATCCAGATCCACCCTCTGAGAGATGGAGAGATGGGATCCATCTGGCAGCCACTTTGCTTCATTAGGCTGCAGCCGCTGCTAATTAGGTTCCAAAGAGCTCAAGCAGGGCTTTTTTCACTCTTGTCCTTCCCCCCAGCCAGTGCTGCTGGTGCCAGGAGGCTGCCGTGGGCTCTGGAGCTGCTGTGGGGTGAGTGGGGTCTCAGTTTCTCTGTTTAGCGCAGGAGGTTTGGCTCAGGGCTCCCCAAAATCCTCGCTCCGGGCCGGGTGTGAGGCTGAGCAGCCCCCTGTGCTCAGGAGAGGGCAGTGTCACACCAAGGAGCTCCATCCTTGTCCTGCTGAGGAACGCACACCTCGCTCCAGAGGGATCTGCACCAGGGGGGGTTTAGGACCCAAGCCCCTCATCCCTCTCCCTTCTTCCCAACCCAAACATCCCCCCTCCAGCTCTGCTCTCGGGGCTGAACTCCCCTTTTCAGGAACATTCTGACCATGATGCTGGGAAAAGGGATTTAAAGTACTTTTATGGCAGTTGCTTTTTCCTGCCAGCCCCTCTATAAACAGTGATTAGATACAGCTACTTTAATGCATGTCTTGACTTTAAAAATAATTAAAAAAAAAAAAAGCTGCACATTGGTGTTTGGCATTGCTGCTTTTTCCTCTTTAGCAAACCACTGTGTTCTCCCCACTTCCTCCAGAAGTGCCCACAGATACTGGCAGGACAACTGCCTGAATATTTGGTGCAATAGCCTGTCATTGCTCAATAGCCTGACAAACAACCAAAAAAAAAAAAAAAAAGTTGTATTTTTTTATATGCAATTAAATATTTGTAGAAGATTTCTGCCAAGGAGTGGTTTCAAGGTACAGAGTGTTCCCCTGAAGGGTGTTCAAACAAGGACTTTCTGGGGTGGCAGTTGTGGAGTTTTTTGTGCTGTGCCTCCATGTGTTCCATGTTTCCACATTAGGAATCTGTTTCAGGTTGGGATTGAACTCTGTCTCTTTTTTTTTTTTTTTTTTTTGTCCTCCTGGTCCTTGGGCAGGATTAGTCCTGATGATGAGAAATGAAAATGAAAAATGTTTCTTTTTGTGACTGTTTCTTTTTTGTGTGTGTGTGTGACTCGTGATTTGGTTTTATTTCCTTTTTTCCCCTGCTGGATGAAGGGTGAACTGGGGATAGGAGAGGGGGGATTTTCACCTTTCCTGGGGGTGCTGCACAAATCTGGGCACCAGCTCTGTCCCCATCTGTGCAGGGCCCTGCTGGGGGTTAATCTCTTCCTTGGAAAGAGCCTGGACTGGTTTTAGTGTAATTCCTTAGTCATGCCAAACCTGACTCCTCCTGCCCTCTCTGCCCCTCTCTCTGTGTGTTGGAGCCACGCTTTCCATGAGGAGCTTGGGGTCCAGGCTGCTGGATCCTGGAGGATTTGGAGGTGATGGACTGTAAGTTTATTCTCTTGTCTAGGAATGCTCAGAAGGATTTGGTTCACTTTCAGAGTTACCACGTGGTGCTGTGCCAAAGCAGCTTTTCATCTCCCACTTTCCCCCTTAGATGTCAGCTTGCCTTTAGCTTTATTTATTTATTTACTTATTTATTTACTTGAAACCCTGCTGCTTCTCTTAAAATGCTGCTGCAACTTGTAAAACCTCTTCCTAAACGCCTGGCCCCTGTGTTTTGTTTCCTTTTCCTCCTCGCTGAGGTGAAATGAAACTTGTCCCTCCCCCAGCCCCAGGTGAAATGCACGGAGCATAAATATTCTGGTCCTTGGCTGTTTTTAGCTGTGCTGAGTTTCAGGCTCACGTTTGCCAGGGGAAAGCAGCTTGTATCTGACTGAAATAGTCCAAGGTGAAAGCCAGAGTTTCCTCTAATGGGTATTTTTGGGTGTAGCCTTTAAAAAGATGCAATGGACTGGTTGTACCCTTCAGCGTCCACGTGCTCTCCTGAGCCACTCTAGGAGATTATATTTGGGGCCACTTAGCTTGTATTGATGAATCTCTTGAGCTGACAGTCACCTAATCATAAATCAAGTCTAAAATCAAGTCAGTGTTCTGCTTGCCTACTGCAGAATTGCAGCAAAAGAAAAATGCATTAAATTTTCCAGCTTGGAGCTGGCCCCGGCCTGTGGCAGGCAGATGGGAATTGGCACCTGAAGGTGACAGGGGATGCTCAGGGTATTCCACGAGATTCTTGGGAAGCAGGACTAATCCTGAGCAGGGCATTTAAGAGCTTGGAGAGGATTTGAGGCTCAAGTCTGGGCTTGCTGTCCTGGGAAATTGCCCTGGACCTTGCCAGGAGGGAGGGACCTGGTGTGTGATCCCCGTCTCAACCCCGTGTGCTGACTGCAGGGCTCTTGTCCCAGTAAAACCTTGAGGAATGGAGGTAAAACTGGGATTTAAATCCCAGGCCATGTCCTCTTGTTGTGCCCAGGGCTTCCCCCACTGTGCTGCCAAGGGGCAGGACGGGGCTGGAGGCTTCCCAGGTTATGGCTTAAACCCAGTCCTGGGATGGATGGAGAGGGCTTAGGTTTGTTTACAGGGATTTAGCACCGTGCTGAGGTCACTCTGTGATATTTGGGGGGATTTTGGAGGGGGTGTTTCCTGGATTGGCTTTTTTTTTTTNGGCTTTTTTTTTTTTTTTTTTTGCCAAGAGGTAATTAATGCTTTCCTTGGGATTAAAATATTTCCTGTATGTCCCTGCAATTGGTGTAGGAAAGAGCCATCCAACCCCTTGACCTTTCTCAGAGGGGAAAAGAAGCTCTTTTGGAGAAGGTGGGAAGTGTTTGTTCAAATCCAGGGTGTCTCTCTCTCTTCCCAACTGCTTTGAGCAACCTGGGCTAGTGGAAGGTGTCCCTGCCCATGGAAAAAAAAAAGATTTTTTAAGACCCCTTCCAACCCAAATCTTTCTGTGATGATTCTGCAATTCTCCTTTCTTGCAGGAAGCAGCCCCATAAAGAAATCCCTCAAGGCTGTCAGGGAGGTGATGTTTTGCAGGCAGTTTCCTGATCAGCAGCAATTGTTTGCAGGTATTGTGGGAATTTTGGTATTAATCTGCCTACTAATTATTCAGCAATCTTGTCAGTGAGACTTTAAGCTGTCAGTCAATCCTGTTGCAGTTTGAAACCCAGCAAAGAGGCAGCTCCTGGGTCCTGGTCTGGGTGTCCAGGCCTGATTTGCTCTGTTTCTCTCGAGCTTTTTGGGCTGAGATTTCTCCATCCATGACTGTGGATGGTTGATCTTAGAGACCTGCACAGTAAGAGTGCCTGAACAGTCCTTGAGATGTGTGCATTTGGGGAATTTGGGAGCCCTGGAGTTCTTCAAGCCAAGAGGTGTGGTGAGACCCTCTCAAACACCTATTTTTAGATGTGTTCACATGCAAATTACATTCATCATCAAGGATTGCTCTGCACTTGGGACACTGGATTTGTAATCCCTGTTTTCCAGCTCTAAGCTATCAAAATGCCTGCCAAAAATACAGATATTGCTGTCTCCTTTTTCCCTGTGCCCTGGAGCTGGGGCCTGGGAGCTCCCAAACCACTTGCTGTGCTGCATTTGATGCTTTGTGAACACAGAGTGGTGTTTTTGGGGCGATTTCCCCTCCCTGCACGGGCTTTGGCATCATTTGGTGGTGGCTGACAGCTTGCAAGATCATCTCCTGCCTTCCTGCTCCTGCCTGGAACCTGGAGGCAGGATCTGCTTTAGAATGAAGCAGCTCAACCCCTCTTTAGCTGTGAGTTAATCACCCAAAGGCAGAGTGCTTGCAGCCCTCATTAAAAGCCTGATTTAAAGTGCAAGGTTGACAGCTCGGCTGGAGATGCTTTCCCTTATCACGACTGCTTCCTAATCCGTCTCCTCTGCGTAGGGACGTGTTTGTTTGGGGGTTTATTTGATTTGCATCCCCAGGCTCCTGCTCTGGGAGAGCTGCATGTTGAAGGAATGTGGTGTGGGACAGCTGTGGGTGTCCAGATGTTGCTGTGGTGGCATTAAGCCTGCTCTGGTGTGTGTGTGATGCTGGCAGGGACAAACCTTTGTGCATCACAAGGTCACTCAGCTGCCTGGTGTCCCCAAAACACAGACCCTGCCAGGGCTCCTGGGACACTTCTGCTTTGCCAAGAGGAACAGAGCTGCTGGTGGGATGAAAGGGATGGAGCTGCAGTCCCTGAAAGCAGGAGCAGTGTGGGAGGGAGTTGTCCCTCCCTGGATTTGTACCTGGGCAGGTTCCAGCTGCAGTCTGAGGTGCAGGGGGTTAAGGTGGAGCTCAAACCTTGTCCCGTGCCTCAAGAGCTGGGCAGAATCATTCCACAGTGGTTCTGAGAAGGGAATCTCTGCCCTAAGGATGCTGGTGCCCTGTCCCCATGTCACCTGGGCCAGGGGGATGCTCCTCTGGATGGTCCCTGCTGGAGAGAGGTTATCTTGTTCATGGCAAGATGGGATTTGACCTGGAAGCCAAGGCTCCTGCTGGGCTGGAAAACCCTCCTGGGGCTGATCTGCTTGATGTGAGAAACACCTCAGGGTTCAGTGGGGATGTGGGGCAGGAGGGAGGTCTGGGGGCTTGTTGGGAAGCTCTAACCTGGGTCCAGCTGTAATGAACAGATACAGATCCACTTCTAACAGCACAATAAGCTTAAATTTTTGAGTATTCCATGTTTCTGAAAGGGTCAGCTCGCTCTGTTAAACCCCTTCTATCATGAGAGTCCTTAAATCCAAATTTCTGGGGTAATTGGTTATATTGAGCTGTATTACACCCATGAGAAAATCACTTTGCTCTCTTGGCTTCTTCCCTCCCAGCTCAGGGAAAATAATGGGTTTTTCCTTATTTCCCTGGACCTTTCAGCTCATCTGCAGGGTTCCCTGGAGGGACAGGTCTGAAGGACTGGCTTGAGGTCTGCTCTGCCCCTCTCCTGGAGCAGTTTGGGGGCTGGATGTGGATCTGTGGGGCTGAGGAACAGGGAGCCCTCGAGGTCACGAGCTGGGGCAGATGAGGCCAAAGGAATCAAACCCCAAGGTGTCTGCTCCAGCTTCTGCACCTTCCCAGGCTTTATGTGCCTCCCCTTTATCTGGGCTGATATTTGCAGTGCTGATAAGAGAGGCTCTGTAACAAGTGTGCTGTGCCACAGATAAAACCTGTAGTGCGTAAGAGCTGTTCCAGCTCGGGCTTATCAGCACTATTAAACCTGAGGATCAGCAGGCCTTCAGGGATGAGGCTGCCCTGGGTCCCTCAGCACAGGACATCCAACCAGGAATTGTGCTGGGAGTGCTGCTGCTGCTCTGTAAGTCCCTCTCCAATGTGCTTTTTTTTTTTAAATTTAAATGTAGGGATCAAGCTTTGTGAAGGCAGCTGCCTGCTTGTGGTGTGCTCTGTGCTCCATCCCCAAAAAGAGTGGATGTGGCACTTGGGGATGTGGTTTAATGCTGGACCCAGGTTACTGGTTGGACTCGAAGATCTTAGAGGTGTTTTCCAAACTTAATGGTGCTGTGAGTTAAATTTAGGGATTCTTGCATCTCTCCAGGCTGCTCTTTGCTCAGAGAAGGAAATCCTGGAGTTTTTGTGCAGCCTTTGAACACCAGTGCAGGGAGCACAGATTTCCTGCATCATCTTGGTGCTCCTTCAGGGCTCTGACCTCTATAAGGGCAGGAAAACATTGGATTGAAGTTGGAAAAGGGTAATGGGGTGGAGAATTGCTTGGCTTTGGACACTTCCAGGGATCCAGGGGCAGCCACAGCTGCTCTGGGCACCCTGTGCCAGGGCCTGCCCACCCTCCCAGGGAACAATTCCTGCCCAATATCCCATCCAGCCCTGTGGCAGTGGGAAGCCATTCCCTGTGTCCTGTCCCTCTCAAAGCCAGGCTTTAGCCTGCCTGAGCTGGGCTTAATCCAAGGAAAATCAGCCTTGGCTGTTTTGCAGGTGGCTGGAGCTGTTGGAGGAGATGTCTTTGGACAAAAGTGGGAGCAAATGCTGGTTACTGTTCCCTGCTGCTGTGCCCAAGGTCAGCCTGACTGTGGAGCTCCCAAATTGTTCCCAATTTTTCCAGCTAACAGCTGCTGCTGCTCAGCTGTGTGAGCAGCTAATGGGGTTTATCAGCCTCCAGTGCTTCTGGCTGGGCTTTGTCAGAGCAACCTAATTCCAGAGAGCCAGAGTTAAAATAAGTGGGAATAGGAGTTCCTGGGGCTATGCAACTCCAAGTAGCAAAGCCATCTGATTTCTCCCAGACTTGGTGTGCTGATTGTTTTATCTGAATTGACTCTAAAGGTGGGGAGAGGGAGCATCCCTGGTGCTCCTTACAGCTCCAACCCCTCAGGCTTGAGGCACTGACAGATTTCTCTGCTTTAAAAACCACAGTCAGCAAACTTGGAGCCTTTGGAAGGAAGGGGCTGCAGTGACTTCAGATCTCCTTTTATCATGGAGAGCTGCAAACTGCATCCCTGACCCAATTCCTCCTTTCTGGAAGGGGTTTTGTGCTTCAAGCTGGAAGTGAAACACAACTGTGGGGCAGCCTGGAGTCTGTCTGTCCTGCCACCCCAAACCTTACTGCTGTGTCTCAGCATTGCCTGAAGCCTGTGAGATGTTTTGGCCACATTTGGTGAGTGATCCCATATGTTTGATTCCAAAAGACTTCAGAATCAAAGGCAAAATTCCAAATCTTGTTTTGTTTTTGTGGTGGTGTTTTGTTGTTGGTTTGTTGTTTTTTTTTCCTGTGAAGGAAAGGGATGGAATAAATACTGCCTGAAAGACTTGTGGCTGTCAGCTCCACTGAGGCAGCTCTTGGCCAGGGCTGTGAGGAAAACCCTGTTCTGTCTCATGCCCCATCAGGTTTAATGCTTGCTAAATGGCAGAGCTGTCGAGAGCAAGCGCTGGGCTGAGGAGCTGGTGCTAAAAAAATAAATATTGCTGGAAATAAATCATGCTGTGAGTGGGTATGCAGGGACTGCTGAGGTGTCTGGATTCCCCCCAGGGCTCTCTGCCAGGTGGGAGGCTTGGGAATTTGGGAAGGCAGCCTGTGGGGAAAGTCCTGTGTCCCAGCAGTAATAAATCCTCTCCCTGCCATGCAACCTGAGGGCTGGATTTAAATATTTTTCTTGCTCTAGAGCTGGAACACACTGCAGAGTGTGATCTTTTCATTTTGCCCATCTTTTACAATGTGACAAAAGGAAAAAAAAAAAAAGGTTTGCCACTTGTCTGGCTTTTAAAGAACTCTAAAATGACAAAAAAATCCTAATGAAGACCTGTCTGCCTTGCTCCTCCTGGAGCTCTGAGTATTCTGCTCTTGCTTGTGCCTTTCCTCCTCTTTCTCCATGGGAACAGGGAAGAACTGAGCTTTTTATCCTGCTTTTCAAATGGAGAAACACTGGAGCATCACAAAGAAATAATTTGTTGGTTATTTGTCCTTAGATGAAGTGACACAACTTAGGGTGATGCTCTGATGATGACTCTGAAAGGAAAGGTGACAGATATTGAAAAGATTTGGGATCATCCCTCTTTTCCTCGTGGACATCAGTGGTTTTGGCCAAGAAAACAGGTGTAATTTCTAGTGACTGCAAAATAAAGGATGTGGCACTGCCTCAGTGGGGTTGGATGAGGGTGTGAACACTTGAATACTTCAGAAAGGCACACATGGAGATGGATTTCCTCCCTGAGCTTTGTTCCCATTAATCCACCTTTGTGGGTGCTGCTCTTTGCCTTCTGGTACAACCTCCTGTGAGATTTTTAGGGGATGATGCAGGCTGAGGTTGGAGAGAGGATCTGGAAAATGCTGGGTGGGAGCCTTTGCCTGGCTCCCATAATTTTTGCTCTGTTTTAATTGCAACCTCAGCTTAATGTCACTGCCATGAGCAGTGACTGAGGAAATGGAATGGGACAATGGAATCTGTAGTAGTTTTTCTCCTTCCCTTTTCCTTTCTAGCAGTTTTTCTCCAGTGCAGAAGCCAAAGGCTGAGCCCTTGTTTTGTGATAATTTATTATTTGTTTCCCTGCCGTGATGGACATTAAGCAGATACCACAAATACCCTTCAGCTTTGGACACAACCTGCCCAAAATAGCTCTGGGAGCTCTGCAGGGGGAGGTTTTTGGCAAAGGGCTCTGCCCAATTCAGCCTGAACCAACAATCCCAGCTCACAGAGCATCTTTGGGACCACTGGGTTGTGGAGGTGGGAATGGGAAAATTCTCCTGCTGCTGCAGCAGTGACACAAGGAGTGCTTCACCACCTCCTGGG
The DNA here is from genome assembly GCA_013389925.1 of Aegithalos caudatus. Taxonomy (NCBI): domain Eukaryota; kingdom Metazoa; phylum Chordata; class Aves; order Passeriformes; family Aegithalidae; genus Aegithalos; species Aegithalos caudatus. Next base: position 484,554 of record WEIU01015876.1, read on the forward strand.
ATGCTCACCTGGGAGGTTTTGCAACTCAAAACCCATTCCCTGAGTACTGTTCTTGTTCATCCTGGTGTCTGAGTGCACTTTGGTGCCCTGGGAATGTAACAGAGCTCTCCAAACCCACTCAGCTCCCTGCTCCTAGTGATTGAGGGGTGTGGGGGAGGCATTTATCCCGTGGATAAGTGGGACAGGAGTACAATCCTGCTCTTGTGGGGCTGGGTAGAGGTGTCTGAGCTATTTTTGGCCACTTTTCCCTGAGAGCCATTGGCACGTGGAGGTGTCTGGCAGCTGAACCTGCCTGTGCTGCTCCCCCCAGCTCCTCTGGATCCCAGAGACTCCGGGGGTGGCTCCGGGAATGATTTTGGGAGGAGGGCAGCAGGCAATGTGTCGGCTCCTTGCTTTCCATCTGGAAGTGGCACTTTCCCCTCCGGGGGTGGCGGTGAGGGGGGGGGATGCTGAGCTCCTTCCCAGGAATCGAGGAATCACCTCCCTCTGGGGGTGGAGCCGCGCGGGGGATGCTGCCAAAGGCACCTCGCAGCTTTCTGAAATATCGCTGGGAAAAATCCGCTTTTTCACACTGAACGTGGGTCTCCTTAGGACAACCTGTGAGCTGTTGGGGGGG
>WEIU01015876.1:485183-555493 GCA_013389925.1 Aegithalos caudatus
TGTGGGGGGGGGGGGAATAACAGGGAATAGAGTGAAAATTGGTTTGTCAGGAGAGAGTTTGAGGGTGCTGTGTGTGTGCCCCTCACCCTGGCCAAGGCTGCTGGGTGCAATCCCTGAGGGAATATCCAGTGGGTCCATCCAGACTAAAACGTGGGAACAAAATAACTTTTCTCTTGAGATGTCATCTCCCAAAGGGCTTCCCTGTGGTGTGAGTTTATTTGGTGGCAGTCTGAGGACAGCAGTGACAGAACTCTGGGTGTCACTCAGGCTTATGTTCCTCTGGCAGTCCAGGACCTGGCCGTGCTGGTCCAGCGAGATCCTGACCTCAGCCCAGTGGGAAGCCATTCCCTGTGTCCATCCCTTGTCTCCAGTCCCTCTCCAGCTCTCCTGGAGCCCCTTGAGGCCCTGCAAGGGCTCTGAGCTCTCCTTGGAGCCTTCTCCTCTCCAGGTGAGCACCCCCAGCTCTCCCAGCCTGGCTCCAGGGCAGAGGTGATGGATTCTGCCCAGCCCACCGTGTATGGATGGGTGGCTGCCCACACGGGGTTGCTGACAGCATTTCTAGAAATGTCAGTGGTTATTTGGGCTCTGAAGGAGCTGAGGGTGCAGCAGAACTTCCCACACAGCAGGGCTGAGGAAGGTGCTGTGACAGGGACACGTCACATCCCAGCTGTCACTCAGTGCAGTGACTCTGCAGGGAGCCCTTGACCTGCTGGGGAGGTTTTTGGCCACGGGCAAGCTTGGCTTGGCTGTCCTGATTTATCCAGCACAAATGGATTTGTCACCCTAGCTCTTTGTAGCTGTAATTTGTATTGCTGGAGCAAATCCCACTCCTGATTCCCTGCCTGCCCACCTGCTGGGCTGCTGCTGGGCTGTCTCTGCTCCTGCAGCTCACCAGCACTCCATGGAACCTCTCTGCTTTTAGAAATACAGACAGTCCTTGAGTCTTTTCCATCCTGTTTCTTGGTGGGTGCAAAGACAATGCTGCTGTGGAATTTGCATTCCTATCCTCCTGTTACACCTCTTGATAGCTTTTTTTGGTGGGTTGTTTTAACAGTTTAATTTAAAACAAGCTCTGAGCTAAGCTGTGTGGGTGGGATGCTTCTCTGACTCTGCTGCCACTTGTGGAACTTCCATGTGGCAAAAAAATGGCTTTGGAGGGAGCTGTCTCCTGAGTTGTTCCTGTCATGGTTGTGCTTTTCTGCTTACTCCAGACTCCCAGATGCTGAGCCTAGCACTGGTCTGAACACTGAAAAAGCACAAAGACACTGCCTTGCACCCAGCCCAGAATAAACCCTGAGCAGAGCAGGCACTAATTTTGGCATCACACAGCTCCCTGTGCCAGAGCTGAGCCGGGAGCCGTGGCAGTGATGGAGCAGGCACTCGGCACAGCAACCTCAGGGGAATCTTTATCTGGGTGGGAACAGATGGAATTGGACTTGGTGTCAGTTCTGAGCCCAGAATAACTCAGTTTTACAGCAGGGGAAGGGGAAAGGTACACTGCTGCCACGTGGAGAGCCATGCAGGGATTATTCCCACTCTTGGGAAGCCTGGCCATGGAAAAAAAAACAAAACAAAACAAAACAAAAAAAACCACCAACCCCTCCTTTGGATGTGTTTTGTCCAGGTTTTAGGTTTTAGCATGTTAGGAAACAAGGTTTTAGCACCTTAGGAAGGTGCTAAGTAAGGTGTGATAAAGCATCTTCTGGTGGCCTGGTGACAGATCCCATAGCTGGAGGCTGCTCTGGGAGAAGGGATGTCCCAGCTCCTGTGTGATTTGGGATCTGAGGGGTAAGAACCTGAAGAGGTTCCCTCTTCCTCTGTCATGTGCCCACTCTCCATGCACAACACTTGGCTTCAGAAATTGCCTTCCTCAAACCTGTCCCAAAGCCTCCATTGTCTGGATCCACTGGTTTGATTCCTTTAGGGATGGGGTTAAACTCAGGATTGGTTGTCCCTGAGCTGGGTGTGTCTGATTTACAGCCCTTTCCTTAGGGATGGGGTCCAAGCTTTCCCTGGAGTGGGAGCAAATCTCAGACCACAGAATGGTTTGGGTTGGAAGGGACCTTAAAGATGGGCTCACTTCATCCATGCAGGGTGCTCCAAGCCCTGTCCAGCCTGGCCTTGGATGCTTCCAGGGATCCACAGCTTCTCTGGGCACGCTGTGCCAGGGCCTCCCCACCCTCACAGAGAATTCCTCCCCAATCTCCCATCCATCCCTGCCTTCTGGCAGTGGGAAGCCATTCCCTGTCCCTCCATCCCTTGTCCCCAGTCCCTCTCCAGCTCTCCTGGAGCCCCTTTAGGCCCTGGAAGGGCTCTGAGGTCTGAAGAACCTGTTAGGGCTGTGGACTGGGGCTACTTGTGCAGTAATTGAAGGTTAACCCCAGCAGTGCTTGCTAATGTTTGCCTTTTGCTTTAGAGGAAGGAAATGAGATCCTAATCTTTAGCTCAAATGCCATCTGTATTTCCATTGACAAAAGTAAATTTGTGATGTGCTTAATGAAGCCTAGAAAGATTTCTCAGGTAATGGACAGAAAATACCTGCCCTTTAAGGACTTCTGCTTCCCAAAATTATTGCTGGGCTTCCTATTATGGCTGGGGAAGCATGGCCTTGTTCTTTTGGGGGTGTTTTTGGTTTGGTTGGTGCTTTTAACAGTGAGTTTTCAGAGGATAAAGCCCCCTTGGAAAGCAGATGGCAGAGCTGAATCACGTGCTGCTGCTTCCCTGAACATTTGGGTGGAAAATGTTCCCTGGAAACAGGGCTCTGGCTCTGTGGAGATGCCAGTGGAAAGCTGCAGGGAAAGGAGTGGGGGAGAATTTCAGAGAAGTGGTTTTGCTTTTCACAAGTCTGGCTGTCAGCCTCCCTAACCTGGGACCTGGGGAGTGTGCAGAGGTGGGAATTGAGCTGGGATAAATCCACTCAGGTGGTGCCTTTTGGAGGAAATCCCATTTCCAGGGCATCTCTAGGAACTTGTCAGGAGGTGTCCTGAAGGAAGGAGTGTGTTCTGCCCTGATATTGCTGCTGTAGCATTGAGAAACAGGGATGTACAAACAGGGAAAGGTTTGCAGATGATGAATGGGGCTCATTGATCAGATGTGTCCCCTTTGCTTTGGGAACAGATGCAAAGGTTTGGTGTTTCCAGCATTAAAAGCAGGTGAAGAAGAACTTGGAGGCTCCTGCAGCATTTGAGGTCCATTAAAATCCTCTACTTTGAGACACTGGGAATAATGGAATCACAGACTGGTTTAGTGGGAGGGACCTTTGAGATCATGCAGTGCCTCCCCCTGCTGTGTGCAGGGACACCTTCCTCTAGTCCAGGTTACTCCCAGCCCTGTCCAGCCTGGCCTTGGACACCTCCAAGGATGGATATGAGTGATCCAAGGTGGGGAAGCTGCTCCAAGGTTGGGATAGGGCAGGGCACAGAGCTGAGATCCAGCACTGAAGGGCTGGGGAGCTTTGGGATTAGCACTAAATCCTGTGCACAGAGAGAAGCCTTGAGGCTTCAGATCTCATGGATGTCTGGCATTTGAAGGACTTCTCCTCTGGTGAGGGTTTTGCTGAGCCTGCCAGTGAAAATCCCCAGAATGTCACAGTTATTGCATGAGACTTGTGCACTAATAGGATTTAATTTCTGCAAAGCTTCTGAGGAAAGGAAGCAGTACCTCAGAGGAGCCACAGGTATTTTGGGAAAGGCTTAAGTGAAATAAAATTCAGCTGCAGTCATGTCACAGCAGGGAAGCTTGGAGACAAGTGAGATGGAGCAAGGAGTTTGATCACTTCCACGTGGGATGTGGAACAGATAAAACTTCTCTAAAACTGTCCCTGTCTCTCCCACCTGTCCCTCAGGTATTCCTTGCTGGAAGGAGAGGGATTGTCTCAGTGAAAGGGGCGTGTTGGCTCTGTTTGCTTTCCCATGGAAGCTCCTGCAAGGCTCACAGAGGTCCTGCTATCCCAAGATTTGAGTTGCTGGCCCAGTGGTGAGCTGCTGCATTTTGCTTCCATTTCCTTGCACTGTCAGGGCTCCTGGGGAACTGGAATAAGGAGCCAGGCTCAGCCTTTGCAGATTGGAGGGGAAGGGGAGTGTGGAAGGTTTCCTTCCTGGGGAAAAGGGCTGGTAATGCAGCTTGGGGAAAAAAAAAAAATCAAACAAAGCAGCTTCTCTTCCCTTCTGGCTCAGAGTGGGGTGTTGATATCAAGGTGGGGCTGAGCCTTCCCAAAGACTATGGGAATGTTTTTTCTTTCCTTTTCTTTTGAGGGATGGGGGACTGGTTTATATGCTTTTCTGTTAAATCTCTCAAACAATGCTGCTTCCCCTTCCTTGGAGCAATTGTTCCCCGTGGCTGACTCTCTTCCTTCCCCTTCCTCCCCATCGTGGGAAGCACTCTCCTGATGATGATGGATGGGCTCAGATTTAGTCTCTGCTCTGCCTTCCTTTGTCCTCCTCTTGTTTTTCTTTGTAATTTCTGCTCAGATCCTCAACACAGGGTGGCCAAAACCAGATGTTTTAGTGCTGATGGAGGGAATTAATTGTCAGAGCAGATTCTACCTTCTCCCTTGAACTTGGCAGGGCTGGGTTAATGACTCCATGATCCTGGAGGCCTTTTCCTCAGTGATTCCTGGTTCTACTGCCAGAGACCTGGGACTGCAAAGTCTAACAGACTTTCTAGGTTTCATCCCTTGAGTCCATGTAGTCTCCTCTTGGGAGAGCCAGTTTCTTCCTTAGGGAAAAAAAAAAGAAAAAAAAAGGTCTTTTTTTGACCAGCCTGATCTCAGACCTTTCAAATGCATCCATTTGGGGACACAAGATTTAATTTTTAAGTTTATTTTATTTTTCAATGCCCAAGAGTCCCAAGGCAGTGCTTGGGCCCTGGGCACAGATTGTGCAAAGAAGCTGTGACTGCCCCATTCCTGGAAGTCACCAAGAGATAAGATTGGATTTGTCCTTCAGGAGCATTTCCAGGAAAACCTGTCATAAACCAGGCCTAGACAGAGCAGCTTGGGAGAGATGCTGATCTCTCCACTTAGACTTCACTGTGGGCACGTGAATTAAGTCAGAACTGAACAATTCCATGTGCCACATGCAGGAATAATAAACCATTGGATATTCCAGGCTTGAGGATGTAAGTAACCACCTGATCCTAACTCCACTGTGACCTGTTTCTTTTGGAAAACATCCCCCAGACTTCAGATAAGAACCTCCAGGTCCTTCCAGCTTTTATCAGAGGGGCTTCCTGCAGGGAGCTGTGGGTGATCTGTGCCAGGGAGGAAGAGTGAGGGTGAATATTCCATGACAGGCTTTGGATGGCTCATGGAGTGAGCTGGGAAAGGCAGCAGCAGGCTGGGGGGGTTCTGCCCTCTTTTGTTAGCTGGAAATGATGTGGTCTAATGAAACAGGAGTTGATGAGAACCTGTTTGAAGGGATTATATCATGCTCCAGCAGAGCCAGGACAGTCATCCTGTTGATAAGGCCAACACCCACTGTAAACACAGTAATTAACAGCCTGCACTTGTGGTGGAAACCTGGGACTTCAGGATAAAACAGAAGCCTGTGGTGGATATTGAGAGCCTGCTTCCCTTGGGCAGTGGTAAAGGACCTTCTTGCATGGAAGTCTGAGAAAGAAACCTCCTTTCTGTGCCCTTTTCACAGCCTGTGGTTAGGAATTGCAGGTAATCCCCTGAAATGATTATTGACTGGAGAGCTGCCTGGGAGTGCTGCTGACTTGACAGATGATAAATCCCTAACCCAGTGTGATCTGAGCATCTGCCCTGGCTGCATCCCAGTCACCCAGGCTTTACCTGCATCTGGACCAAAGCCAGATTTGTATTTTTAGTTCCAATAGGCAGTGCCCAAACAGTTTGATGCTGTCCCAGGGGGACAAGAGTGGTTGTACAAAGGACTTTTTGCACTGAGAGCTCCTTGAGGGAAGCACAGGAGTGATGGGGATGCTGTGGGAGCTGGGATTGTGGTGGCTGCTGCAGCAGAACTGTTGGATTGTTGTCTGGGCTTCCTTATCATTACTTCTAATTAAGATCATAAATAAAGAAATTGCTTCTGGGAGCAGTTTTAAAGGAGATCTTGGGGGAATGGTGAGTCTCTCTTTAGCAGGGGCCCAAACACTGAGGTGTTGACCTGGTGCAGGGCAGGCAGAGGATCTGGGGCTCTTGGTTGACTTTGGGGAAGCAGGGAGAGATTCCTCCTTTCCATCCTCCTGGGAGACCATAACTCCCACAGTGATGTTCCCTGTGGCATCCCTTGCTGGAGGAAGATGGCAGAAATTTGGGACAAGTCCTGTGGCGTACTGGGCACTCTTCTAAGCACTGCACCTGCACATCAGCTTTTGTCTTAGGGATTACATCACTGGAAATGTCCAGAAATGGCAAATACATCTGCAAGCTGAGCTCCTGTGCTATCTGCAGCAGCCCTTGGATTGCTGGAGCCTGCTTTGGATCAGCAATGCTCCACAGATCCAGCTGTGGCAGTGCTGAAGCAGTGATCACCTTCTTTCCTTTCCAGTTCCTCAAAAGAAAACAAATCCATGGCTTTGGGTGCCAGAACTCGCTGCTGACTCTGCAGAAGTTGTTTGCACTCCTCTTGCATCCTTTTTATTTTCTTGCCCCAGAGTTTGGGCCCCAGGGAAGGGACTTTTGGGAAGAGCAGAGGAACAGAGTTAACAATAAACATTTCCAGCCTCCAGTTGCTTGGAGGCCTCTTGCATTGGCTGTGTGATACTTGTGTCCCAAACATAACAAGTGACAGGATGGGACCAAGTGCTGGAGGAAGTTTAGGTTGGATGTGAGGAAAAATTTCTTCCTCAGAGGATTGGTCAGGCATTGGGACAGGCTGGATAAGGGAATGGTGGGATCACAGCCCCTGGAAGTGCTTAGAAGGTGTGTGGGCTGTGTGGTGCTGGTTAATAGCTGGACTCAATCTCAGAGGCCTTTCCCAACCTTAATGATTATGTGATTCCGTTTCAATAGAACTTTCTTTCTTATTTTTTTGCAATAAATCTTGGTGAAATTTGCTCTTAAAAGCAGATACCCATTACAAATCTAGGAAACTTGGTCTTCCTACGTGGAATCCTTTGTGCTTTAGAAGATTGTGATTGTTACCAAGATTTATGACTTGGAGCTGTGTGTTGGCTGTGTTGGACCTGCTGCTCTTGCTGGAACCCTGTGAAGACTCCAGGAGGCTCCTGGCCTCTGGTAGGGGAGTTTTTGGCTCCTGTCCCTGTCCCAAACCCCTGGTTTGGTCCCCGTGGCCAGAGGTGCCAGCTACAGCTCGGTGATGTAGGAGGTTGTGGGGAAACTTTGGCATATCCTTGGGATGGAGACTGAATTCCCTGGGTGGGGCAGGTCCCTGGGGCTGCAGTGATTGTGGTCCAGCTGCTGTGTGTCCAGGCTGCCCTTGGCCCTCTGGATAACCCCCTGTAATCCCTGGATTTACTCAAAATCAGTGTCACCAGAGAGTGTCTGAGCAGAGATTAGCCACGGGTGAGTGCGGCCGCCTGCGAAAGCGCCGAGGGAGAACTGAAATCTTCCAACTGCTGAAAATGACCCCCAAATCCTTACTCTGTGTTTTGATTTTAACTTTATTTTAATGCAGTGTTCAGAGAGTGGAGCTGTGCCTTGCTAAGGACAGGGAGCTTTAAGATAAGCCCCAGGCTGACCTTAACTGTGCCCAGTGTGTTTGACCTGAGGGGAGTTTGGTGCATCCTGTGGGGAAATCAGGGGGAAAACAGTTTTTAAACTGAACTTTTGGAAGGGGAGGGGTGCTTAAGAAACCTACAGGTGTGCTGGTAGAACCTCTGAAATGTTCACAGCATCATAGAATATCCTGAGCTGGGAGGGACCCATGGTCTGAGCTGAGCTCAGACAGGCTTGGCTGTGATGTCTGGTGCTGGCACAATTTGGGTGGAGCTTGGAGCAATGTGGGATAGTGGAAAGTGTCCCTGCCCATGGATGAGCTCTGAGGTCCCTTCCAACCCCAACCCCTCCATTATTCTGTCATTTTCCCCCTTCCCACCCCTTTGGGATGGGTGACAGGGATGCCCCATGCCACACGTGGAATATTCAAGCCATCACCACCAGCTCTCCACACTTAAGGTCGTCTGCTCTTCTAAGTGTCTGCAGCTCAAAAACCAGCCTGGGAATCCTGCTTCATGTCTTCTTTTAGTGTCCCTGCCTCCTGGTTATGAATTTAACATGAAACAGGGCTTTTTACATGTTTTAATGCTGCCTACAGAGGCTGGGAGGAAAGCTGACAGGAGGACAAACTTCCTGGGAGATGGGAGAACATTTGTTTGCTTTGCCTTTGGTGGAAAGGCTCAGAGTGTGGTTGTAAAACTACACATTGGTTTATTCACTACCAGAGTCAGCTATCTCCTGGACTGGTAGGGATCTTATCTCCTCTGAGGAATTTAGATTAAAAACCAAAAAGAAATTCGGGAGGATTACAGCAAGGAAAGATGTTTAACGAGCGTTTGTCAGGAGTAACTTTTTGGGTGCCCTTGTCTCTGTGTTATCTGGTTGTGCCTCTGGAGGAATGCTGTTCCTGGAGCAGCAGAAGGTCATGGTGACACGTGTTAGGCTGGCAGTGTTGGCTGCCTTGCTCACAGACTGGCAGCCCTTGCAGGCTGTTGCCTGAGGGGTCCCTTTTGTTAAAAATCTCACTGACAGCACTGGGGCTCTTGTGGCACAGGAAGCTTGGAAAGGGCTCAAGGATCTTGTGGTGGGTGAGGCACCACCTTCTGTGGGTGCTGTGGACTAGAATTGGGATCAGAGAATTCCAGAACACTTCAGGTTGGAAAGGGCCTTTAAACATCACCCAGTGCCACCCCTGCTATGGGCAGGGACACCTTCCACTGTCCCAGAGTTTTCCAAGCCCCAATGTCCAGCCTGGCCTTGGGCACTGCCAGGGATCCAGGGCAGCCACAGCTGTGCCAGGGCTTCCCAGGGAACAATTCCTTCCCAATCTCCCATCCATCCCTGCCCTCTGACAGTGGAAGCCATTCCCTGTGTCCATCCCTTGTCCCCAGTCCCTCTCCAGCTCTCCTGGAGCCCCTTTAGGCCCTTCAAGGGCTCTGAGCTCTCCCTGGAGCCTTCTCCTCTCTCCAGGTGAGCACCCCCAGCTCTCCCAGCCTGGCTCCAGCCCTGGAGCAGCTCCGTGGCTCCTCTGGGCTCTCTCCAGCAGCTCCAGGTCCTTGTGCTGCTGGCCCAGGGCTGGGGCAGCTCTGCAGGTGGGGTCTCACCTGAGCTCAGGGGCAGAATCCCCCCTGATCCCAGGGCAGGGAGGCTTCTGGGTGTCAGAGCACACAGCAGGATCATGTCCAGCTGTTCATCCACCAGTGCTCCCAGTTCCTGCCTTGCAGGGCTGTTCCCAGTGTGCCCATGCCCCAGCACCTTGGGAAGCACTGAGCTGTGTCCCCCAAGGAATTCCTTGGGCTCTGTGAGCTCTCAGCAGCTTTTTCCCCCTGTCGAATGGAAGAGGTGGGGACAGAAATGCAGAGTGCCAAGCCCAGGTGATGCCATTCCCCGTGTCCTGCTGCTCCGGTGGCTCTGCCAAACCTGGCACATGTGCACCCACGAGGGCACTGCCCGAGCTGCAAACGCCTGACCCGGCTGCGGGTCAGCCCAGGGCACTGTTTACATCCCGTAATTAACATCTGGGAGTTAATCACCGGGGCTGGCATGCCCACAGACGCTGGCTCGGCGTCACCCTGTCTGTTGTTGCTGTTGGATCCCTGTCCCAGAGGTGACAGCAGGCCAGGAGCAGGGATGTGTCAGCTTGGGCTGTTGGTGCTAATTTATCCTCCTGCCTTGTCCAGGGTGTGCTTGCAGCACATAAATCACCGTCTTTATGAGTCAAAGCTTGAACTTCTTCCTCTTTTTGGCCTCTTGGAAAACCTGCTTTGTGCAACTGTGCAGGTTTGGGTTTTTTAGAGCACTGAAAGGTTTGGGTTTGGAGAGACCTTAAAGCTCATCCATTTCCATGGGCAGGGACTCCTTCCACTGTCCCAGGCTGCTCCAAGCCCCATCCAGCCTGGCCTTGGACACTTCCAGGGACCCAGGGGCAGCCACAGCTTCTCTGAGCACCCTGTGCCAGCACCTCTCCATCCTCCCAGGGAAGGGTTTCTTCCGATCATGAACCTCTGGGGCAGATTAAGGAAAACTTAGCCAAGGCAGAGCCTGGAACACAGCAATTCTGGTGCTTGGTGGGACACAGAGCTGCTCCCAGAAGGCCAGCCTGAGACTTTTGGGGGGTTTCACACTATTTCATTGACTCCTGGAAACTTGGGTGCCCTAATTACTGTCGAGTGCAAGTGAAAATCTAATATTTGGCTGGTGACTGTTCTGAAATATGCTAATAGGCTGCTGGAGGGATTAAACTGGCAAATCAGGGGATGTTTGTGCTGTGTGATTCCCCACTACCACTGTCGCTTGTTTGGTGAATGCTGTTGTCTTTGAGGCTGCAAAAAAGGTCTTCCTTGATTTAGTGAAAATTTCAGAGGGTGGAATTAGTCTGTCTCAGCAGGATGCAGAAAGGGAAACAGAGATGGTGATTTAAAATCTCCCCTTCCATTGTGTCCATAGCACAGCATCTTGCTCTAAGCTATGTGAGAAGACTTTTATTCTGAGTCTAACAAGGCTAAGTTTGGTGAGGAACAAAATCCAGGTTTCTTAGTAGATGCAGAAGTGACCTTCTTGGTAAAACCTGAGGCAGCTCAGACTCCTAAAACTGCCAGGTCTGTAAGAGACACAGTTAATTAACATTGAAGCAAATATGCTGGAGAGTTAATTTACATCCTTATCTCCCTCAGAATGTTATGGAAGGGTTGATGTGCCTTTGTCTCCCAAGTGATGAGAGTGATCAATGTCTTCTCCCAGGTAACAAATAATAGAATGAGAGGAAACAGCCTCAAGTTGTTCCAGAGGACGTTTAGATTGGAGATTAGAAAGAAATTCTTCATGGAAAAGAAGAATGGAAAAAAAAAAAGAAAAGACTCTCCACAGGCTGTGGAGAGTCCCAAAGGTAGCCTGTGTGCATTAGTGCCTGGATTCAAATCTAGCAGGGCATCAGTGAAACTTCCATTCTTTGGAAAAGATCCCAGCTGAGTTGTGTGGAGTTTGGAGAATAGGACGGATGCTCATGAAGGTTTATTTCCCTGAGAACTGGCCACATCCCCTGGCTGAAAGAAAGACTAGGGATGACATGGAAGAAGGGACAAGTGTCCAGCCTTTAGAGGCACACTGTGATGGGCCTTTAGCTCTGATTTCCAGCTCTATTTTTGAATCTGGTGGGTGACTGTTGTTATTCCTGAAATCTGCAGTCAGGGCTCCACAGCAGCTGGAGAACTCTGCCTTCAGTCAAAGCTTTTCCTTCAGTTGTGGAGAGAAGCTTGAGGACACAACTAGGGCAGAGTGACCCAAGCTTCTGGCAGTGCTTTATCCAGCAGGCACAAAATTTCCTGCACAAAAATTGCTGTGTCTTCCCTGGAGCAACAATGGCCACGTTTTCCTGGAGCAGGATCAGGGTGATCTTGGCTTTGCCTGCCTCCCTGTTGTGCTCCTCTCTCAGGTGGTGTTGGTACAAGAAAAGAACTTCTTTTGAGTGGTTGGGGTGTGATTGTCTTTACTTTTCCCTCAGTGGATCTCCCACCATCTCCTTAGAAGTGGAGGCACTCAACTCTTTGTGAGTTAACACTTTTTTGCCTCCCTCCCTTTCTTTATACACAAATTGGGTGTCTTAAACTCCTCCAACCCAAAGAAAATCCCCATGGAGTTAAATTTCTTCCCTGCCCAAATGTCTGGTGGCACAGACCTCCTTGGGAATTCTTGCAAGCATCCCCATTTTTCTAACCCAAAGCAACAGGGGCTTAAAGTCCTTGGGGACTCCGTGCTGGAGCTGAGAGCTCCCTTCCTCTTGGGTTGTGGAGGAAATCTGTTCCTGGGTTAGGCAGGAAGCTCACCTGGGATGTGGGAGGAAGAAAACAGGTTTGAAAGTCTCTTCCACTTCCCAGGTACTTGTCTAAACCCTCAGGCTGTTTACAGGCTGGTTTTGGTGGGAAAGATTAGATGTTTTATTTAATATTCCAGCTCTTTCTTTGTCCTGTAGGGTGAGGCAGATTTTTGTCATCAGCATCCTATGGAGCTGGAGAAAGTTTCCCTGCCTGCAGCTGTACAGAAAAGGCAAGGGTAAGGGAGTTATTCAGGAGGTGTTGGAATGTTCCAAATCCTAGGGAGAGGCCAGAGGGAAGTGAGGAATCACCTGGCAGGGTGTGCTTTGGGTGTCTTCATAGGTGGTGATGAGCAGGATCCCACATCCTGGGCCTGCTGCAGGATTTCTTGGATGTTTGGGAGGCTGGAAGAAACCCAAGTGCTGTCTGTGTGTTTCTTGTTTATTTAAACATCAGAATTATACCACACATGCTTCCAGAGCCCAGGGTATGGCATCTGTGAATGGTGGAGGAGAATTTTAAAGCCTTGTAGTGATTCACCTGCTCTCCTTTGGGATAAAACAAATCTTTCCTTGATCAATGCTGATAAACAGACTGCAGATTAAAACTATCTTATTCCTTATAATTTTTTTTTTTTTTTTTTAATTTTCTTGCAGTACAATCCCTAAACAACCTTTAAATCTGAACCACATTTTTCTGCTCAGTGCTCCTGTGGTGCTGGTAATTCTTCTCTCCTTGACATTTTTTCATCCCTGGGTGTTTATGTGTGTATAAACAGAGAGCAACAATTCTGACTTGCCATCCCAGGGTTCTTTGACCATTTCAAACATAAACTCAGCTTAGATCTCAGGTCTGTCTTTCCACATAATAAATTACCAGCATTTATTGGTCTTTTGACATACAGGTTTCCTAAGGGAAAAGAAGGAAACTGGCTGAACAAAGGCTTCTCTATCATCAGAGTTTAGAGCAGGCTTTGGACAGAAATTGCATTTCCTGGCCAGTGCAGCAAGGATTTTATGGCTCTGTCTATAATTGCATTTATGCCAAGAGGAGGTCTGGGGGCTGCTGGATCCTATATCTTATTCTACATCATTAAAAGATGAATGTGTATGATCTATTACAGCAATTGCATGCTGAGCACTGACGAAAACTCAGTGTTTTTATGGAAATTCATCACTGGAGGTGGTTTTAGAGCCACGTAGTAATTTGGGTTGGAAGGGACCTTGGAGTCCATCTCATTCCATCCAGCCCCTGGCATGGGCAGGGACACCTTCCACTAGCCCAGGCTGCTCCAGGATGGAGATGAGTGGGAAATGAGCTGGATCTCTGTTTGGGGTGACATTGGTGGCTCCTCTTCTTGGCTGCTTCTCTTTGTCACCTTGTGCTGGCACAGCTCAGTGCTCTGATAAAACCCTTCTGCAGTGACACACTTTGGACCCTCTGACCTAAGCTGGGTCACCTCCTGCTTGAGATCACATGGAATTTTTGACACCTGAGGGGCTTTCTCCTCTAGAAAATTCTGTGCTGAGAGGAAGACTTCCCATGGCTCCTGAAGCTCTGGTTTTGGGAGTGCACAGAAAACTTGACCCTTCTGAGATGGAAGGCACTGGGTGAATCTTGCCACTGGTTCCAACTGGGATCAGGGACTGGGCTGACTGGGCTCCATCCTGCTGGGCTGAGTGAGGAGCAGTGGAAGGACAGGATTTTCCTGCAGGAGGTCAGTGGCTCCTGAGCAGGCAGCTCCTGAAGGTGTGGCTGAGAGCCTCAGCTTGGATAATAAAACTGGGAATCCTCCTCTGCTGGAGGGGCTGCTGAGCCAAACTTCCTCTCCTGGCTGGCTGTTCCTCCCCTGTGGAACTTCCCTTGCCCTGGGACAGTGGATGGCCCCCATGGAGACCTTGGCTTTCCATGTGTGTGCAGCTGGCATTGCAGTCCTCCCAGTGTGTCCATCCCCTCTGTGGCTTTATCCCTGTCCCCTCCCCATCCTGGGGACTGGTTTGGGGGGAGGCTGTGGGAGGGTTCCAGCCCTCCCAGCTCCCCTGGAAGATGGTGCTGCTGGGCTGGGGGGTTGTGGCCTCGTTGCCTGGGCAGAAGGATGCTCCCTTCACCTTCCTGCTTCCAGAAGAGGCATCCCTGCAGGAATTCTGGCAGGGCTCCTGCTCCTCTCCCATGCTTGCAGAGCAGCAGTAGCAGCTGCCTCGTGCCCTCTCCCAGTCAGGAGGGAGAAGTAGGTCAGAATTTGCATTCTTTGCCCAGATTCTCCACATAACTTGAACACTTTTTCCTTTTTTTTATCCCTCTGTTAAATGCCTTGTTCCTGTACGTGCGTGTTCCTCGGGCTCCCCTGAATCAGAGGGTGAAGACTCAGATTCAGATGTCTAATTGGTCTTTAATATCCATCTTCCTTCCAAAAACACTTCTGGGAGACTCCTCTCATGCTGACAGACCAATCCCAGCATGTCAAATTCTCAAAGAAATGCTTGGGGCAGCGTCTTCATTTTTTGGCTGCTGTGTTGTCTGGATCAGGAGTTGAATTTTCTCCTGTAGTTCTTATTTTGCATGACAAGAGCGAGTAATTGGGGTGAAATCATCTGTGCTGCAGACTGGGATGGTGAGATTTCTTTTCAGTGCTTCTCTGTATGAGGTTTTTTATTTTTGTTTTTTTGGTTTTGTTTTGTTTTTTTTTTTTCCCTGTTTTGCCATGTCCTATGGCGGTGGGGGAGGAGAGATGGAGCACAGGAGGATTGTGGCAACCAGAGAAGCATCCAAGCGTTGCTGCAGGGCAGGCAAGGAAGATTTTGGAGTGGTTTTGTGCAGTGGGAGAAAAAAGAGCTTTGCTGTGATGAGGTCTGATGTGCTGGCACAGGAAAGTTGTCCCTGGATCCCTGGGAAGTGTCCATGGCCAAGTTGGACACTGGGGCTTGGAGCAACCTGGGATAATGGAAGGTGTCCCTGCACATGGCAGGGGTGGGGCTGGATGAGCTTTAAGATCTCTCCCAACCCAAACAGTTCTGTGATGATTCATGTGTGATTCAGCATCCCTGGCAGATTTTTCAGTAATCTGGCCAAAAAAAAGTGACTGTAACATCCTGAGATGGGGTGATTTTCCAGAGGGTGATGGCAAGACAGGCCTGCTGCACGATTTTGGTCTTTCTCCATCTGTGGAGTTGATTTCTGGTTTGGGTTTTTGTGGTTAAATCCCCCAGAGGCTTCGTGTGCAATTGTTGTCAGTCTGAAATAAAGCAAATTGTGTGGTCTGAAGGTAGGTGGATGGGCAAAAGTGACAGAATTGCTGTGACACAATCATTATTTTAATGCATTTTCACTATATTTTTAAAGTGTAATTTTAAAAGTACTTTTACATTCTTCACTGAGATTTTATGTTTCTTACAACAAGTACATGTTTTTAGCCAGAAACTCTCTTTTCCCAAGGAGATTTCAGGCTGTTTCTGCTGCGTGCTGGTGGAGCTGCCACCTGGATCTGTCTGAGGTTTGTGCAAAGAGCAAGAATTGTCATTTCTGTTCCCACTGTGCCCCCCTGAGCTGCCAAAAAATGTCAGCAGCAGCTCTAAGAGGTGCACAGGGGATGATTTTTTGGGAGTTGAGCTTTTCCCCATCCTGCCTTGGCTGTTTGATCTCTTTCCTTGGGGCTTTGGCATGTTCAGGCCTTGGCAGTCGGAAGGCTGAGTAGAAATAAACAGAAGGCTGAGTCTTTTTTCAAGTTAAATCCAAATTTTTGGGCTTAACTTTTAAGTTAAACCTTACTTTTAACTTGGATGAACTTTATTGGAGGGTAGGTTTGGGAGTTGGACTGAAATCACTTTGGATTTCTTTGTTCCCTTCTGTACCTTGCATTAATCCTACTGATCTCCTGTTGTTCCTCATGGATTTTAGGCTGTAATATTCCTTCTCCATTGTGTATTCCTGTTTCCAGCGACCACAAGGGTGAATTGAGTGTTGTTTTTGGAAATGTGGGCTGTGGCTGGAATCCCTGGATCATGCTGTGGTCAAACCAGAGTGATGGCAAGGCCCTGTTATCCTTCATTTGGCATTCCTGCCTCCATGAAGAGCTTTTCTTGGGCTGTGCTGGATCTGACCTGCTCTTCACCTCCAGGTGGGGTTTAAGTAATCCACTGGCTTAAACTAAATCTAGACCTAAACCTGTGATCCTCTGCTTGGATCTGAATCTCCTCTCTGTGGCAGAATTCTTGGGCTATTGTGTGAAGAAGGCTTGGCCACCTCATGCTCATCTCCTGAGCAGAATTTCCAAGCCCAACAAGATGAAAATACACAATGAAGCCTCTTCTGTCTCTGGGACCTGATTTTTAGCAGGAAATCAACGTGAACTTGGGCTTCCTTGTGCAATCTTGTCCTGTAAGTAAGGGGATGATGAATGGGTATCAGCTCAGCTCCTTCCAGGCAGTAACTGGAGCTGGAAAGCCTCTGGACTAATAAACTGCACTGTAACTTAAAGGAAAAATTCAGGCTTGTCAGAATACAGAGGTGGGGACGATCCTGAACACAATTTATGGATCCTGAAAGTGACTCCTGGCTGCCAAGGTAAAAATAAAGAGCTCAGTAGTGAGAAACTCTTCTGGAAAGCATTTGGCCCATAAAGGGGGAGAAAAGCTCTGGTTTGGGGAGTGCAGTACTTCACCTCCACAGCTGGTATAAAGCCTGACTCTGCATTCAGAAATCAAAATCTCAGACTCTGTGTTGCTGCTGGGAGTTGGAACTGGATCTGCTGGAGCTGATCCTGTACCTGCTCTTATTTTTATTTTGTTCTTTGGGGTGGTGAAGTGGTTTAGGTTTTCTTTTGGGGCAAAAGAAATGGTTGGCTCTTCAGCATGGTATGAGACAGCAGTGAAACACTTTTGGTGATTTGTTGTCTCCTTTGTGCTCTGCTCCTTCCTCCAGTAATAATCCCTGGATTTTGACAGAGGCTTGGAGCTGAAGCTGAGGCTGTTCTGTTTGTGTATTTTGCTCATCCTAAAGTGTTGTCAGTATCAGGAGGAAGCTCTGAAAATTAGGGATATTGGCTCTTTTGAGATGCTTAAGTTTGTAGCCACTTAGTTCACTCCTCTTAAAAATAGTAATAATACAGAAGTATAACTAAAAATATGAACATAATCCTGGGTGTCCACCCATCTCTCCTTATCTTGACAAAGAATCCCATTACTCTGCATCTTGTCCTGTTCCTGAAGTCTCTGGCCAGGGAACAGGAGCTGGGGAAGCTGAGGTGAAAGCTGGTGCCACAGGGCTGGGGTTTCCCAGCTGAGGGTCAGATCAGCTCTTTTGATCTTCCTAGGGAAGAAAGCAAAAGTGTTTCCCTGGCACAACCACTGGCTGTTCCTGTCTGAAAGCTGAGCAGCCTTTGCTTCTTGGAAACTTTCCCAGAGTTAAACCTGGAGCCCGTGGAGAGACTAAACCCGGGTTGGGAGCTTTAAACACATTCAGAGGATGTTTAAATTCCTGAAACATGGACAAAAGCATTCATTGGATGGTTTGGGTTGGAAAGGAGCTTCAAGATCATCCCATTCCACCCCTGCCATGGGCAGGGACACCTTCCACTGTTCCAGGTTGCTCCAAGCCCCAGTGTCCAACCTGGCCCTGGATATTTCCAGGGATCCAGGGGCAGCCGCAGCTTCTCTGGGCACCCTGTGCCAGGGCCTGCCCACCCTCACAGCCAGGAATTCCTTCCCAATATCCCCATTCCTGCCCTGTGTCCTGTCCCTCCATCCCTTGTTTCCAGTCCCTTTCCAGCTCTCCTGGAGCCCCTTTATGCCCTGCAAGGGCTCTGAGCTCTCCCTGGAGCCTTCTCCTCTCTCCAGGTGAGCACCCCCAGCTCTCCCAGCCTGACTCTAGCCCCTGGAGCATCTCCATAATCTCCTCTGTACTTTTTCCTGGCATCCACCTCTGCTGGAGTTCTGGGATTGTTGGGCTGGTTGAGCTTTCTCCAGCACATGGCAGGGACCTCCCTGTGCAGGGACTTTGTGATGTGACTTCCAGTAGCTGTTCCATGGCGTTGTCTGGACATGGGGCTGGGATCAGCCACGTTGGCTGAGGAGAAAACATTCTCCAGTGATCTGGTGTGGGGGTGGAAATGTCCTGAAGCTGTGAGGGAGCCTCCTGAGAGACAGAGCCAGACGAGACACACGGAGCCGCCTCCGCGTCCTCGCTCCGCGGGGCTTTCGTGAAGCCCAGTAGATCTGGGCACCCAGGCGTGGGTGCTGTGCTAGGAAAGCACTTGGTGATGTCCCTGGAATAGAAACTCAGCCCTGCTGCTGGAAGCAGGAGGTGTCAGCTGGCTGCCAGAACAAAAAGGGAAAGGTTTTTCGGGGCTTCGGTCGGACCATGCGGACTGGCACCGAAAAAGGAGATGAGAAATCCTGAAGTTCTCAAGGGCTTGGCAGAACAGCAGACAACTCCATTTGAGAATAACTGGAGTTCAAGTGGGTTTTACTGGAAATACTGGGATAGTGTGGTTGTTTTTAGCTCAGTGAACGTGTTCTCACCTTCTTCTGAGGATGAGCCAAGCTCAGGGGTCTTGAAGTCTCTCAGAAGCTTGCAGTTGCTGAAGAGAGAAATAAACCTTCTTGGAAAGCAGCATGGCCCAGCCCCCCAGCTTGCTGGAATGTGTAAAATTCCTTAAGAAGCTGGAAGTGAATAGCCAGGATTTAAAAGGGAGAAGATGATGACTTGCAGCAGTTTGGCCAATTGCTGGCTTGAGGGGTTTCTGCTGGAAAAAAGAGATTTCCAACCTGAGCAGCCTCGCTCTGTTGGAGTTTAGATATGGGCTGTAAACATCAGCTTGTTTGAAAAGTTAAAAAAGGCTTAGCTGCTACTGGAAGGAGAGGGATAAAATACAAAAGTCCTGTTGAATCCTCTTTCCAGTCACTTCCTTACTTTCCTTGAAGAAAGTGATTCCTGGTTATAAAGAAATCAGAATAAATAGTTCAGCTTGGGAGGGAGCTCAGCAGTCCAACCACCTGCTCAGGTCAGCTCTGGAATTATCTGCAGAGCAAGCTGATGGAATAACCTTGGCAGCTGAATCCTGGGGATTGCCAGAGCCTGGTGTGATGTTGAAGGATGTGCAGGCTGACTCCAGAAGCACTGGATGGAGAAGGAGCAGGCACCACCACAACCCCACTCTGTATCAAAAGGGTGTGAGCCAAGGGGCCTGAGTCTGGGGTTTTTTGGTTGTTTGGTTTATTTGTGTGGGTTGGTTTTTTTTACTGATAGGCAATTTCTAACAGAATTCACAAAACCACACAAAATTAAATCAAGAATTGGTTGAAAAAGGCATCTTGTAGCAGTTGCATAATTTCCCCCCCACTTAGAGATAAAAATAACAAAATCACTGGATTTTTTTGTATCCCTTTCCAGCTTTCTGTTGAGCTGGAAAGGACAGAGAGATCATGGAAGGTTTAATTCATGTCTCTCACCTGTGGCCTTAGAGCCAAGGAAGGCCAGCAGTTTAACTCAGTACAGAGAATAAAATGACTTTTTTTTCCATGAGTGAGGCATCTTCTGCCTCACCCATCTTTAGGATTTGTTGCTCTGCTTCTTGCTGCCTTGAGGATCCATGGATTTGTTTCTCCTGGACTGCACAGAGGAAGGCTCTGCTCCAGGTGGTGCTTCCATTGAGCCTGCTTGGGTAAATGCTGTCACCTAATGCCTCAAATGCTGAATTTGGAAGGTGAAGTGTTGGGTTTCTGTCTCTGAAATAAGGAGTTTCAGTAAGGCTGGGCTTGGTAAAGGTCTGGAAGAGGTGCTGATAATGCCAGGATTGAGGTCAGGGAGGAAAGTGCCTCCTTCCCTTGGTAACCCTGGAGGATTCTTACATAACTGTTCTAAACCAGCTTAAGGGAGAGCTGGGATGGGGAGGGGAAATAAAAAAAGCACACTAGTGAAAGATTGCTGATAAGCCCAGAGAATCCAAAAATAGGAGCAGGCTCCAGGGAATGAAGGAGAACCTGCTGGAGGTAATCATCTGGAGATGGACAGAAATCCAAGGGACTCACACGAGCCCTGAGCCAAAACCCAGTATTGGACCCTGATGTGTGATGTGAGGATACTGTGATGTTTATAAATTGTGTCCTGGCTGGGGAGGACAAACAAAAACCTCCTCAACTTCTGGCCATGCCTCATTTTCAGGGAAAAAAACAAAAACCCTTAATCTCTCTACCCTTCTCTCTTTCTCTCTTTCTTTCTTTCTCTCTCTCTTTCTTTCTCTTTCTCTCTCTCTCTCTCTCCTTCTTCCCTTCTTCTTTCCTTCTTTCCTTCCCACCTCTTTTCCTGTGGAATTCTGGTTTATCCAGTCTGGATACTGGTGGCCCTGGTGTGCTCATCCAGGGAACATCAATTTTAAAGTTGATTTGCCCTCAAGTTTCAGTAATGTGTAAGAAGCATTCCAGCAAAAAGAAGGGAATTGCTGATGTTCTTTTTGGTTTCCTTTTTTTGTTTATTTTGAGTTTTGTTCATTTGTTTTTGTTTTATTCACTTCTAATGCTTATAAAGCCCAACCCTGAAATTTCTTGCTGCAATCTCCCACTTGCAGCAGTCATTTTTTGGGCACTTGGTGCTTTCTCTTAATTTGATGAACAGCCCAGTATTTTTCAGGACCTTTTCAGTCTGTATAAAACAGTGGCAGGAACTGGCTTGGCCAGCAAATTATCGAGTGTGAAGTCAATTATTCAGTGCTCTCAATGTTTTCCTACTTAACCAAAAAATATTGACTCAAGAGCAAGTGGAGTCTGGTTTCTTTGGGACTTATTTCAAATCTTTAATCTTCCCACTTCCATCCTTTCCCCTCTCCAGCTGTACTTGCTGATTAGTCTTTGACAGCAGGCTGGGCTAGAGCTGCTCTTCCTTTGGGGGGAGCTTTATTTGATCTTTTCTCACCCAGCAGCAACTCCTGGAGAGCATTCCAGCTGGGCTGGAAGAGGCTGGAGCTCCAGGGAATCGCTGCCTGGGCAGGGAAGGAAAGGTAGGAGAAAGCAAGGAACAGGAACAGAGAGGCACTTATGCAATCACACTGTGTTTTGGTAGGAAAATAAGCTGGAAATAAAGAGATCTTGGCTCGTGGAAGGAAAGCTGCTTGTCTCCTACCCAGACAGTAGCTGCTCTCAAGGCAGGATCTTAATCTGATGGGATGAAAACCCAAAGTGGCTTTCTGGAAGTGGGATAAAAGCCATTTAATCCTGGAAATGCTGTGTTTGTGTGCAGCTGGCTTGCCCTTTCAAGTTCCACAGGCTTATTTTCCTGGGAACCTCTTAAATAAACGTGTATGAGACTAATAACAAGAGACTAATAACAACAATAATAAATATAATAATAATAGCTGTTCTGTGGAGTTCTGTCCTCTGGAAAGCTCTTGTCTGCTTCCCTGGGATGTGGCTGCTGCTTGGTCTGTGATCCAGGTGGGAGATGCCTGTCCCACCTGGGCAGGGGTTCTGTCTGTCTTCAGAGCCAGTGTAGCTTTGGAAATTGCACTTTCCTCAGGCTGGCCTAGGGCTGGCTGATGAAAAGATGTGCAGGAAGCCTTTATATTGAATTTTTCACTTGTGTGGTGCTCGAGGCTCTGCCTTGAGCAGTGTCCTGGGCTCTCTCTTGGTGCCAGGGATGTGTTTTTGGGTGGACAGGGAAGGTCAGGGTGGTGTTCCCTGTGGTCAGCCTCACTCACTGAGGGGTGTTTGCATAGCTGCTGGTGATTCTGTGCTGCTGAGCACCCTGCCCTGCTCCACATCTCTAGGATATTTGTATTTTTTTTTTTTTTTGTTCCTCTGACATCACAGAGCTACTTTAAAAAAAAAAATGAACTTCCAGCTGGTCCTTTTTCCTAGGCCTTTTCCTAGAAAGCTTAGAGTGGTGCAGAGAAGGAAAGAGAAATGCTGTTGCATCCCAGCCTCTGGGCTCCTGTGGGATTTAGCTGCTCCAGATGTTTGGATAAACTGCTCTGGGCTGGAAGCAATTCCCACCAAACTGCTGTGTTTTAATGGACCCATGGGGGTCTTGCCTGGAGATTATATTCTCTGGAGCAGGGGGCTGAGGGGCATAAATAATGGCCTCAATGAGATTAGTGCCTGGAGGAATCCCAAATAGGGAGAGCTTTGTGCCAGCATCTCCAGCCCCCAGGCTCATCCTAACCCCCCAAAGATTTGTTTTGGATACCTTTGATATCAATCCCAGAATGATTTGGGTTGGAAGGGACCTTAAAGCTCAGCCAGCTCCACCTCCTGCCATGGGTAGAGAAACCTCCCACTATCCCAGAGTGCTCCCAGCCCTGTCCAAGCTTGGACAATTCCAAGATTCCACAGCTTCTCTGGGCAGCCTGTGAGAGAACAGGGCAGGTGTCCCTGTTTCACTTTAATCCTGATTATATTGGAAACATCATTTTGCTGGTAATGTGCCAGTGGTGACCCTCTGGAAGAGGGTCACTGGTGCTGGAAAAAGGGGCACCAGGACACAGTGAGTTAATGCTCAGAGAATCAATGCTCATCCTATTAAAAAGTTTTCAAAAATGATTGAAAGCACTTGGACTAATAGGCCTTGGGTTTGCATCACTAAATGAGTTTGTGACTCCCTCATGACTGGGCCTTTCCATAAGGAAAACGAGATAGGAGCTGATGTAACTGGCAGATGGAGCCTTGTTGTTGTGTTTTTATTAGAGCAGGACTGTCCAGGCAGGAGCTGGAAATGTCTGAGCCTCCTCTGCTAACTCTGGGAGTGTCCCTGTGGATGGAGGGGTGGATGGAGGGACCTTTCACTACCTGACCTCACCCTCCCTGTGTCAGGGTGACCTCAGCCCACATTGGAGATGCTTTTTGGAAAGCAGGGAGCGTTTTAAGACTGATGCAACTGCTTGCCAGGTCAATTGAGAAAATTCCTTTCTCCTGAAAGATTTATGCTGCAGCAAACAGAGTAAAATCCTTTTGCCCTTTAGATCTTGCTAAAGATCAACAGCAGCTTTTGGCAGGATACAGGAATCACAGGCAGGACAGGCATTTACCTGGAGCTGAGTGACTCTGGAATGGGGGGGTTGTAACCTGTCTCTTGCTAACCTTTCGTTTCCTTGGATGCAATTTTCCTTGCCCTCGTGCCAGGGAAGCTCTCATGTCTCCTTGCATTGAGCAGAGACTGATTTGTACAGAACTGGGAAAAAAACACCCCAGTAATAACTGGGAGGAGGCTTTAGGAACATGAGACAAACCTCTGCTTCATTGGAACACAAGAGGGATAGAGTGGATGTCAGCCTTCCTCTGGCAGAAATCAAATATCTTCTGTGCCACAGGGGTGAGGAGGGGATGGGGGATGCATGCATCTCGTTTTTCCAATATCAGTTTTTGTTTCCATGTTTTTCAAGCAGTCACAAAGCTGTAGTGGAGGTGATGAAAGGCTGACTTTCCTTCTTGAACCTCTCCTAGACTTCATCAGTTACCTCATGGACCTTAAAGACCACCCAGTTTCACCCCCTGCCATAGCCAGGGACACCTTTCACTATCCCAAGTTTCTCAGGAAGGCAAAGCAAGTTTATCTTCTTTATTTATTTAGCTCCTCTGCTACTTAAGAACATTTTTTTTTGTGAATAATGCCTCCTGCAGCCGTATGGAAGGAATCAATCATAGGAAATAAAGAGCTTGTAATCCATTTAACTAGGACTTTCCACCTCTCATTAAGCCAGAGAGATCCATGCCTAATTCTCTGGGTAGCAGTTGCACAGCAGATGTGCAGGCTATCGATTGGAAAATGACTCTTGCTGGGTTTGTTTTCCCTTTTTCCCCCCCCTGCCTTACTGCTTCCATTCCAGTGCATGCAGAGGGTGTGGAGGCACTTGGCTCCCTCTCAGATGAGCGTTCCTGGGGTTGTTGGTGCAGTTTTCCTGCTGGCAGGAGCCAGGTTTCCAGCAGGGAATGTGGCTGAGGGAAGGCAGCGAGGTCTCTGCAGCAAAATGTGTGGGACAGGCTCCTGCTCCAGCTGCTGGCACCTGGCAGGGAAGGTGAAAGCAGGGAGCAGCTGACACCATCCTTGGGGAGCTCTTCAGGGCTGTGTTTGGAAAGGGGAGCCCCAGGAGAGGGAGGAATGCTTGTCTGAGGAGGAAGCTGCTTGTCAGGGTGTGCATGTTCAAACCCAGCTCTGTTTCCACCTAATTTCTCACCAAAAACGTGCTGGTAATGGGTAAGGCTTGGTGCAAACTTCTGCTTTGCAGCTTGGTGAGGATGGGGGGAGTCTTTGGAGAGGAAAAAAATATTCTGTAACCTCTTTAATTCTTTAAATACTTTTTAATTCCTTGTTGGTGCATGGGTTTTGTTCAGCACCCAGCTGTGCTTTCCTGGGTTGTGTCCTCCTTCTTCCTGTGATGGTTTTTCCTGTCTTGTGGTGTCATCACCCAGTCCATACCAACATCACAGGACATTCTCTGTCAGAGGCTCTTGGCACAGCAGAAGCTCACCATGGGGTCTCTTACTCAGGACACTCCCTTCCCATCTCCCTTCTCCCACCTTGGTGCTTTCCTGCCTGTCCCTTTGGGTTTGTGGCTCAGATTCCCTCCGCTTCCCTGCCAAGATCAACAGCTCTGGCTGGCTCCTGCTGGTGCCTCCCCTCACCTTAGCTGCTATTTTAGATTTTTGGCTGTTGAACTTGCTGGGTTCTTGTGCTGCTCTGAATGTTTCTGGAATGCTGTCCCCCAGGGGACTCCACCAGATATAGACTTGGAGAGGTGGAAAGGTTTGACTTTCTCTGCCAAAAAATGTGATTTCATGCACTTTGGGCTACTTAACATTTCTCTTTGCTGCTTCTAAAAGCCAAGACCCTTATTGGACCTAAAGATATGAGAAATTCACAAGTTGTTGCCCATCTCCCCAGAAGATGAAGCTCTTTTTATACTCAAGTTGTCAGAAATTCTTTGGCAGAGGAGACCTGAAGTATCCCATGTTTTTTTTCCTCACATCCCAGCTGTGCTTTGCTGCTTGCAGTCATTTCAGAACCTGCTTGTGGATTCACCTGACACTTTTGGATCTGCAGCAGATTTGGGGTTTTCAGAGCTGTGCCAACACCTTGACCTGCAAGCTTTGTGCAGAAAGCAGAGATTTGTGTATAATTATTGCTCTGCCAGAAGTTTATACAGGTTTTTCCCGTGCCCTCTTCCTCTTCTTCCACCCTTTCAAAGTTCCAGGCACCCATTCCTGCCTCAGTTGGTGGAAAACATTAAGAAGCTCTGTTGCAGAGGGCGTTAGTCCGTCCTGTGCTTATTTATTTAGGGAGATTAAAGTCTAAGTTTTTCTTTTGTAATCCCTTTGAAGTATTTATCTTTTGAAGTTTGAATTTTCATTAACTGGAAGTGCACAAGCCCCGAACTACAAGCTGCCCTAGTTTCAAAGCTGTAATTTATTTTGTTATTTTTGTGGAAAACATTTAAGAACAATAAGCAACAGGTCAGAGTCCCAGGGGCTCCATGTCAGCCAGATCCTATTTGGGATGTGTCTGTTTGGGTCATCCCTTGCCACTTTGGGGGATCAAAGTGGCTCTGCAGGCTCTCCCTGGCTTGGGATGTAGCCATGGATTTTTGGGATCTCAGTGAGATCTCAGTGCATGTGAGTGCTCTGCCAGACCAACACGTGGCCTGTAGACCTTTCTTTCAGTTTTTTAGGGTGGTTTTTTTTTTCTTTCCCCCCACTCTTATTTTCTGTCATTGAGGCAGCAGCACTCAGCTTTCAGGATGTTTTGCTTTCCTGCCTCTGTTCTCATCCAAAAGATTCCATATATCCACATGCACGTGGCAAGTTTGCTGCAGTTTATCTTTTTTGTTTGTCTGCCCGGGGGGAAAAAAAAAATAGATGCTGACTGGAGTTTTGATATATCTGCTGCTTTTGTTTGTGCAGTATTATCAGAGTAAAAATGAATGTTTACAGCCTGGAAAAAGTGGGTGGGAGACCTCTGACCCAACCTGATTCCCAGAGTGGGGAATAACAATGTGTTGGGAAGAATAACTCTGCTGGGACATCAAAGGTGTCCCTGCCTGGGCATCCTCCACCCCCAAAATGAATCCCCTGAGGCTGTTTTATGGCTTTGGGGTGTCCCATTCCTTGCCTTGAAATGAAATCTTGGCTCATGCAAGCTGAGATGCTTTGGGTTTGTGCCAACAAAAAGTGGGAAGTGGTGCTCAGTGTGTGTGTGTGCATCTCGATTTCCTCCCGTGGGAGTGGCCAGAGCAAACAGCCCTCAGTAACAGCTTGTTATTAAACAGATGGGGATATTGACCCTCTTCCATTTCCATTTTCCAAGTCAGGGAAAATGAAATTGCATTACTTTGGCTTGGATGAGTTCAGTGTATTAATAATAAAAATAAATTAAAAAAAAAAAAAAGTGCATGAAAGCCAATGGGAGAGTGCATGAAAATCCCAAGAATTTAGATAATTTATGTGATTTCAGCCCTGGCTGTGCAATAGAGATTTCTCTTCTATTTTTCTTTCCTTTTTTTCATGCACAGAACTTTAGAGTTTGCTCTGGAATAGCTCAATTTTTTAGAAAGTATTTAAGGAAAATCAGGATTTTCCAGTATAATTAGGAAAACGACTGACAAGCAGCCTTACAAGCATATCAATAGGGCTAATTGATTATCAGGGATGTTCTCACCTAATTGGCATAGGAAATTATTTGCTTAACAAGGTTTTAAGCATAATTAGATTGATAGAAGTTTTAGTAGAGATGGAGATGGTGAATTTACAGAGATTCTTGATAAACAGTGATCCCAGGAGTCACCAACAAGAGGAAAACCACTTCTTTTCATATGGAAATCAGTAGAATCTGTCAAAGCTCTTTTTAAAATGAGTTAATGTTAAAAATTAACCTCAAACCCCCCAAGAGTCTCTATTTTTTTAATGTTTATTTGCATTGCAAGCGGGGTGAGTCTCCTTAGGCCTGGATTTTGGGAGATGGGAGCCTGTGTGCTCAGGGCTTGCTCTGGATCTGAGTGTCCCACTGCCTCTGCTTCTTCTCCTCCTTCTCCCCACAACTTTGCCTCTCTGAAACCATGGGAGGGTCCTTGTGGAAGGCTGAGGTTTTCCATTGCTTGGCTCTTCCCAGCCAGGTGGAGATGCTGTAGGAGATCACAGGCATCTTCCACATCTGCCTGGGTGGGATTATTGGAGAAAAATGGTTGTCTGCCTCTTGGAAAATGCTTGGCTTTGCTCTGGTGTCTCCTGAGGCGTCAGGATTCCAGGGATTCCATTCCCTGGCAGTGCTGGGTTCATGGTTGGACTCCATTATCTTAGAGGGCTTCTCCAGCCTTAATGATTCCATGATTTCATTATTCATAAGCCTCCATCAAAGCATCCTTGGCTGTGTTTCGGGTTTTCTTTTGGATGTGCTGATCCAAACCCTCCTGAGCTGTCCATGGTGTGGCTGGAAGTGCAGTCAAGCTGCTTGTCCCTGGGCTTTTAAAAACCACAGAATATCCTGAGTTGGAAGGGACCCACAGGGATGATCCAGCCCAGCTCCTGGCCCTGCACAGACACCCCAAAATCCCACCCTGGGCATCCCTGGCAGCGCTGTCCAAGCTCTCCTGGAGCTCTGGGGCCGTGCCCATTCCCTGGGGAGCCTGGGCAGTGCCCAGCACCCTCTGGGGGAAGAACCTTTTCCTAAATCCAACCTAAACATCCCCTGGCACAGCTCCAGCCCTTCCCTGGATCCTGTCACTGCCACAGAGAGCAGAGATCAGTGCCTGCTCCTCCTCTTCCCCTCGTGGGGAAATTGTGCCTGCAGTGAGGTCTCCTTGAAGGGGGAATCAAAGGGAAGGGCTTGGATTGCAGCAAGCCTTGGGAAAGGCTGTTAAACCTGCTTCTCTGGAGCTTCATCCCCACTATTTACTCAGAGCACTTCAGGACTTGTGCTGATGCTCTGCACTAAAATGAGGCCACTGTGATGCTTTAGTGATTGGTCTTGATTGCTGCCTTCCCTCTCCAGCCCAAGTTTCTGAATATTGCCCTGAGACTACAGGGGTGGGTAGAGGAGTTAAAACTCAGAGAGGCAAAAATCAAAAAAATTTTTAGGCCAGATCTCCCCAGAGAGCTTCACTTTTAAATTTGCAACTCCAATTCTCCCTTCTTTT
Organism: Aegithalos caudatus; assembly: GCA_013389925.1. Classification (NCBI taxonomy): domain Eukaryota; kingdom Metazoa; phylum Chordata; class Aves; order Passeriformes; family Aegithalidae; genus Aegithalos; species Aegithalos caudatus. The sequence continues at coordinate 513,244 of WEIU01015876.1, forward strand.
TTTTTTTTTTTTTTTTTTTTTTTTTTCTCCGAAGCTGTTTAGAAAGGAATAATGTGTAACTGATACCTCCACTTCAGTACCTCAGAAGTGCAGTGTGTGCTAATTAGGCATCCTGCAGCCTTTGGAGAGTGCTCCAATTGTATTTGCAGATGGAATCTACCCTGCTTCTCCTTTTTTTTGGACAGGCAGGCTGGTTATTCAGCTCTGAGAAGCTCATAGCCATTGGCAGACAATGCATCTTGAAAGTCAAAGCTGAGAGAGCACGAGTGGGTTTGTGTTTTCTGTTTTATTTCTTTTCCACACCCCCCTCCCTCCTGGATTTGAATAATTAATGCCTGTTGTCTTGCTTCCTGTTTTCATTTCTGTATGTAATGCTAACCAGCAGTGGGCTGAATCATTCATAGGCTGCTTTCTCCACCTCGACAGCTGGAGATGTCATGGGAACAGTGATTGTGAGGTGCTGCAGACTTTCTGCTGCTCCCTTAACTCCATTTCTGGCAGCAGGAGCAGTAAGTATTGAGTCCATGCTCTTGGCCAAGCCAGGCTCTCTGGGCAGATGGCATCAGTGTGGTTTCTCTCCCTGCAGCTCCTGTTGCTGCTCAGGTGTGTGTGGAGGGGAGGGTGGATGCTTTCCCATCTGGTTGGGGCTTTTATGGATCTTTTATGGACTATGGGAATGATTTTAGCTTGTTGGTTGTGCCTCTTGCAATTACACTGTATTTAGGAATGGATTTTTTTCAAAACTCAGATTTTGGTGGTTTTTTTTGTTTTGTTTTTTTTTTTTTTTTTTTTTTTTTGTCACTGTGCTTTTCCTGAGTTTTTGTGGAGAGCAGCCTGGAATTCTGGGCTCCCACAGTGCCTGCCTTTGCAGTGAGAGGAACCAGGGTGGGAGTTTCACTTGGTGCCTTACAGAACCTTTTCAGCTGTCTTTTTTTTCCCCCTTGGACACTGCCAGGGATCCAGGGGCAACCACAGCCTCTCTGGGCACCCTGTGCCAGAGCCTCCCCACCCTCACAAGGAGGGATTTCTCTCCTATCAAATGGACACAATTCTTGCAATGATGAAATGAAATAGCCACTGAAAGCTTTTGTGGATGGAGCTGACCTGCCTGCCCTCATGACTAAAGCAGGAAGAGGTGGAAATCAGGAGAGATGCTGTCCTTTGGAGAAGAATTCGTACAGGATTTCTTGGAACAACTGTAGCCTTCTAGGTTTTCAGGGTGGGAATAAGGGGTTTGGCTGGGGAGTTGTTAATTGGCTGTGAATGATTTTTACATCTTGCACAGATCCCTCAGCATCTTGTACATCACTCCACACTTGGAATCTTCAGGGCAGAGAGGATGCCTTTGCCCAAGACCTTTAAGCAGCATCCAGTTTAGCACATCCTCAGTGTTTCTGTCCCATTGTGACAGATTTTGTGCCCGTGGTGGGAAGGCAGAGAGGGAGACTCATTTCCTAGGGATGGTCTTAAAGCTGAAGATGGGAGGCAGCTTGAGCAGTGACTAATGCTGAGCTTTATAAATAGCAGGAGGAGAGGTGGAGGGCAGGCAGGGAGGTGACCTGGACACGAGGCCACGGAGCTGAGCTGGGAGGACACAAGGGGGATGTGATCAGCTCCTGTGTCAGGCTGGCTGTGCCCTGTCCTGCTTGTCACCCCCCAGGGGACAGCAGAGCCACGTGAGGAGCTGGGCTGGCCACACAGAGATGTGTGAGTGATGCCCACCTCGTGTCCCCTGCCTGGGGCAGCACGGGGAGCTCTGCTGCAAGCACAAAGCTGCCTCTGGGCCTGGGGACAGCGTGGTGACAGGCTGCTGCTGGCTTTGGAGCCACAACAACCTCCTGCCTCTGGGATGCTGAGTCCTGAGAGTGTCAGGGCAAGGCTGTCCTGGGCTGTCAGCACGGAGCGTGGATGGACACGGATAGGAGCCGGGAGGGCTGAGCTGTCCCTGTCCCTGCTGACATTCCTAGGCTCCAGCACTGCCTGCACTGCCTGCAGCATCCCCCTGTGCATCAGCTGGGCTGAAAAATACTCTCAGCCCTGCTTCTGGAGGCTTCTTTCCATGGGATGTGTCAAGGAGAAGCTTTTAGGTGGTTGGTTTATCTCCCTAAGCCCAGCCACGCTTTGCTGATGCCCGTGAGGATGTTGCTACTCAGCTGTCACAGCTTTTCCCCAGCACCTGAGCCCTGGGAATATCCCACATGTGTGGAAGCATTTCCCCTGGAGAGAGGGTAGGATTTAGTGCCCACACAGCCTGCACACAACTCTGCACTCTGGGGAAAGGTGGGCAAGCAATTTGCAAGCTCAGCTGCTGTCAAACTCCACTCCCAACCCACTGATGATCCACACAGCAGCAGTGTGTGGGGCTGTGGGTTGCTTCAGGAAGCTGTGGAAAACCTGTGGTGTGGGATCAAGCACAGCTCTGCATCCCTGTGAGTGCCTGAGAGGTTTACAAAGGGAGAGGGTAATATCTATATTATATATTTCGTGTATGCACACACTGTGTTCTGTATTCTTGGACTTTTCCTGTGCAGGACCAGAAGTTTGATCCTTGCTGGGTTCCTTCCAGCTCAGGGTAGTCCAAGATTCTGTGATGCTCCTTCTGCAGGAGGTGTGAAAGTGTTTATTCCTTGTCTGGGACTGTTTTGCAGGCTCCATGGGATGCTGATGATAAACTGCTTTAGCTTGGCTCTGCTTGAGCTTTGTGAAGGTCCCTGAATTGATTTCCAGGTTGTTCTTGCAGCAACTCTGTCTCTTTACAGTCATTCATAAAACCCCAATCCCCTGGGCTGCAGATCATCATCCTCCTGGTTCTTCCCTCACGTGGCTTTCCTTACCAGTAATTCCTGTGAACACATTTGCTTTTGGTGGTGTGGGAGAAGCTGCACGAGGAAATAAAACTTGCAAACTAATTAAACTCCTTGGATCTTGTTGAGTAACGAGTGGGAGATGCTGGCAGGGCTGGGAATAGATCTGCTCCTCATCCTTCCCCCCAGTAGCCAGAGGACACGGTTAATTATTAAATTGCTCGTTAACGTATCGAAATATCGCCGGGGATTTTAATTTCCTTTTTTTTTGTTTGTTGTTGTCTCTCCTTTGCCTCAGGGCGCTCCCAGGAGCTGATGGATTCGTGGTAGCTGTCTCCAGAGGGGCTGGAAGGAGCATGGTTAAACACCAACCCCTGCAGTACTACGAGCCCCAGCTATGTCTGTCCTGTCTGACCGGGATCTACGGCTGCCGCTGGAAACGGTACCAGCGGTCACATGATGACACCACCAAGGTGAGCAGGGGACAGCACCTGCCTGCCACCTCCTCCTGTCCTCCTGGCTCCTAGGTCTGGGATGAAAGTATCAAATATTTCATTTTTTCTTTTTCTTATTTGTTGTTGGAAGTCCGGAAAAGCAACGCTGTCAAAGCAGTTTTCGTGGTTCAAATGTGGTTCAGACAAGAGAGGCAGATGCTGGAAGCCTGGGCACTGAAAATTCCAGGCTTTCTGTGCTGACAGGTTCTGACCCCCAAGAAAACACTGCATTTGACCTGAGGCCTTCCAAAATTCTTCCAAAATTCAATGATGGCACTGGGATTATGCGTGTGTATTTGGAATAGAAGTGTGTAATATCCCAGGGTGGAAAACTTGGAGTTTAAGGCTTTAGTATATAGTAATATATAGAGGGCAAGATGGAAGATTTTGACTGTAGGCTAAGTTCTTCTTTCACCTTCTTCTTCATGGGTTTGGGTGTTTTTTTGTAATTGGGTAGAAAAATCCGCATTGGGGACCACGGGTGTTTGGTTATTGGGTTAAAAGTAAAAATAATTCAGGTGTCATCTCATAATTGGACAATTAGTGCATAAAAGACCTTAGAAAGAGTTATAGACAGGGCTATTTTCTACCTTGTTAGCAAGAACTCACAACTTGTGAGACTGTACTATAGATAAGAATTAATATCTGAGTCTGAATACACACACTGTGTCTCCCAAGCATTTAACCCCAGCTGTAACAGGAGAAAAGAAGATTAAAACCCCACATATTATTGGCTTGGATGTTTAATGGGAGCTGTTGACCATGGCAGGAGCTCTGCCCCACATGGCTGCTGCAGAGATGGGCACAGTGAGGTTGGAGATGGTGCTCCAGGGGATTGAATGTGCCCAAATCTGTTTATGCTGTGGTAAAGGGGAACAGGTTCCTTGTGGCTTTTTACTCCTGCTGGTGCTTGCAGCACCCTTGGCTGGATGTGTAGGTCCTGTGCTTCTGCAGCATCTCTGCCTTTGTGGTGTGGTTTTAGTGGGCAGGGTGGTATTTGGTCCCAGAATTTGATCTTGGAGGTCTTTTCCAAGCTCTGTGGTTCTGTTCTTGAGTGTGGCAGTGAGTTTGTAGGCAGGGGAACAGGATGCCCGTGGATCCCTGGCAGTGTCCAAGGCCAAACTGGACACTGGGGCTTGGAGCACCCTGGGATGGTGGAAGGTGTCCCTGCCCATGGCAGGGGTGGCACTGGATGATCCTTAAGGTCCCTTCCAACCTCAGCCCTTCTGGGGTTTGATGAAAGGCGGCAGAAGGTGAGAGCAAGCTGGGGGTAAATGGGAAAGCTGTTGGAGGTGACTCTTCCCTCCCCTGGATAAATATAGATTGTGAAGAGCTCTGGCAGAGATAATCCAGGCAGTGAGGCTCGACTTGCACCTCCCCTCTTGTTCTGGGCTGTGAGATGAGGTCTTGTGATGTGTTGATAGGAGAAGTGTGAAAACATTGTTGTCAAAAACACCCTGTTACATCATCTGAGTAAGGATTTTGTTTTACTGTTCTCCTGTACTCCCATGTTGCCTGGGATGGTTTTTAAAAGCGTGCTTACAAGTTAAATCTGGGGTATATTTTTCTTCTTTAAATCTTGTTTCATCTGGAAGTGCTCCCAGGGGGACCCCTTGGTTGCCTTTTGAATGCTTAATTTTTCTCTCCTCTCGCTTGGCTCCTCCGTTCTGTTTTTAAGCCTATAACCAGGGATCTTCTTGGCTCTGGAGTGCTTTTCCTCTTGGAAAAGCAGCTGTGAAGGAGCAAACAGGGCTGTGTGGCAGATCCCGTGCCAGAAATGCTCCTGGTTGTGAATTGCAGCCATTGTTGGCTCTGCAGCTTGGCTGGGATCTCCCCTGGGAATTGGAAAGTCACGGCTTGAGTTTGTGCAGCCCAAAGCAAATTTCCTTGTGCAAAGTGGGAACGTTGGTGCTGTTTTCCCTCTGCTTTCAGCCTGGCCAGCTTGGTCTGGGTGACCACTTGGAGCCAGCAGAACATTGCAGTTCTTGGCTAAAAACTCACAGGAGAGTTGCTGTGAATTTCTCAGTGAAATCTGCCTCTGCTTGAGTTACCAAAAAATATCAGTGGCAGCTTTCCAAGTGTGCTTGGAATTTCCATTGGTTTTTGCTAGTGCTGGAGAGGAATTTGTTGTGTTTAAAGGTAGCTGATCCAGGCTTAAAAATATGTCCAGTCTGAGGTGGTCTTTTTAGAGTGTATGTGAGTCCTCAACTTCCACTTTAGTAAAAGAGAGATGGAGACAGCAGCAGGAGTAGGAGAAGAAAGCCTGAAATGAGCTGCAGGCTGTGTTGTCTGCTTTCTTGTTAAAACATCAAACTCCCCAGAATAAAAGGCTTTAATCCAAATTTGGGTCATGACCCAACCTGGCCTCTGTGATATCTTCAGCTGACGCCTGTGAATCTTTGTTGTCTGAATTGTGCTGCACCTCAACAGGCAGAATTTTAATGATTCTTCTCTTTTTCCTTCAAATGTATGCACATCGAGCTTTCTATTCCACGTTTAAAAATTTACATGGAAATGAGGATTTTAATTGGACACCTGAGTTCTAGGGTTTTTTTTTTTTTTGAGAGTCAGCTTGCTGGAATTGTCATTATCCTTTCCTTTTCTCTGACCTTTGAGAATGAAGAGAGGGGCTGAAGGCACAAAACCAATATACTCTGATCTCCTTTTTAAAATTGTGAACAGTTGCAAAATTCCTTTTTTTCTGTTGTGGGCCCTCAGCTTTAATGGCAAGATCCCCTTTCACTTTTTTTCTTTTTTAATGAAAGACACACGAAGGGGGAGAAATGTTCTTGCTGAGATTCAGATCATTATAATCTCTGTAGCTGGTGTGAGGAAGGAATTTCTGATCTAACCACAGCTTGTTCATCACATATTCAACCAAGGGTAGTATGAAGTCAGTGCATGGAAGCATTTTTCTTATTGCTTCCAAGCCCCTGTTGTTTGTACACAACAAATACCTTATCTTAGAAATCATCCTGGCTGGGAGAGGGGACAAAGATTTCCTGCCAGAGAAACAGCAATGATAATTTTTTAATCTATCTAGTCAAAAGAAGCCACTTTTATTGACTGGCCGGGCTGAGCTATCAAAGCATGGTCTTTCCTTCCATCAGAAATCTCCTAATCCTGTTCTTAATTGCAAGTTGTCTGAACTGTGAGGATGTGGGAGAGGGGAGATGAGGGGAAATACCCAATAAAGCCTCTCCCTGCCTTTATCTGCTGCTGCTGCTCGTGTAACTGCAAATCTATAAATGATTATCAACCCCTTCCTATGAATTGGGCAGTCCCTGTCAGGATTTATGCCCTTCAAGTGAAATGTGTGTCATTCAAGATAGTCCATTTGTTTAAATGCATCACATGCCCTCCAACTGAGCCTTCTGATGGCTTTTTGGGGTCCTTTTGTGCAAAGATAAACGAGGAGCTGTGATCCATCAGCATAATGTATTGCAGTGCTGTGTCTGGGCTGCGTGTTTAATTCACTCTCTGGTGAAATGCTCTTGTAATTCCCGCTTGGCCAGGGCTGTGAAATGACCTGAACAGATGATCTAAGCCACGGGCTTTGGGGCTGGGACTTTGTCAGGGCTGATTCCCAAATGGCCAGGGGTCACTGCTCACAGAAATTGCTTGCTTTGCTGGAATCTGCTATTAGAGGATGGGCTAATTTGCCCTTTTTCCGTGTGTTTTTCAATTTGTGAGTGTTCCAGACCTGGGGGCACAGGAGCTTTTGAGGGAAAGAGGCTCTTTCAAGGCTGTTTGATTTGAGGCTGGGCACTGAAGCATTGGATGCTGCACGTTGGATGTGACCAGTGATTCAGAGCTGAGTCCCCCTGAATGGATGTGTCCAATCATGTTGGCTTGATGGGCTAAATGCAGGGAAATCCAGTCATTCCATTAAATATCAATGTGTTTTTTCCTTGTTGTTCCTGAGGGTGCCCCCCTTGTGAGAGGGGGTTGGACTAGGTGATCTTTAAAGGTCCCTTTCAACCCAAACTATTCTGATTCTGTCATTCTGGGTGTTTTTTTTTCCCCCATGATGCTTGGAAATGAAAGCAAAACCAGGCTGTGTTTAGGGTTTTACACATCACTTAAACATCTTCTAAAATTCACCTTTGAGCCTTTCACTGTACAGGGAGGCTGTGAGGTGGATAATTGTCCAGGGAAGCTGTTTGAAATCCATGTGACAGCTGAGCCAGGCAGGAATTGCATTTGCTTTGTGTGGTGCCTTCAGACCAGACTTTGCAGAGTGTTACTGGTTTTAACTGGGAATTCCATATTTTGGCCTTGATGGAAGAACAGGACCTCTCTTAGAGAGGGCAGGACCCTGTGGAGGGCTGGCAAGGAGCAGAGAGGTGTTCCAGCCTCAGGAGCTGGGATTAACCTGTTAGGAGCTTGCTTCTCTTTGATTTCCACACCCTCAGACAGCTCTTAGAAAGGTTGGGATGAACCTGCTTGCTCAGTGTCAAAGAGTTTCCCTATTTCAGCAAAGCTGGTTTGAAGGATGGGAAATCCCAAATCCAGGAAACCTCAGGAAAGCCAAAATGTTAGAGCCTAATCTTGTGGTGCACCCTAAATATTGTCAGGGAGAAATGCTGAATTTCTGATGCAGGCAGAGTGCCTGAGGGGGGAGAGTCTGCAAAACCCATTGACTGTGGGGCCTGGCTTGGGATTATGGGCTCAGACTGGGTGATTAACATGCCCTGGGATTTATAAAGCTTTAGAGGTGTCAAAGGTTTTTTAGTGCAGAGCATCTGCAAAACGTGGGTTTGGGCTCTGAACAGCCAGCACTGAACTGAGCTGCATCTGGAGAAAGGGGGAAGGAGAGGGGACAAGGAGGGGTTTTTGGGCCATGGTTCTTTGGAGCCAGCCATGTGTTTTTATAGAGATTTCTTGTCCCTGGACACCTGGGCACAGCAATGCTCCTCCAGTTAAGCAAAGTGGTGCAGCCACTCTTGTAAAATCTTGACTGGTTTAATCAAGTCCTGGTTTAACCCATGTGGGAGAGGCTTTCCAGCCTCTCCCTGTATGTTCCCTGAACTGGTTTTGACTGGGATGCAGTTAATTTTCTGCACAGAAGCTGCTATGGTGCCAGATTTTGGGCTTGTGACCAGAACACTCTCACAGCTATTGCTGAAGATTGTTTACACAGCATCAAGGTACAATATTTTCTGAATTCCCTCCAAGAAGGGGAAAAATTAGGTGGTTTTTCTGCTTGTTTTCCTAAACAAATGTTCTTCCTCTCAGCTGTGTAGTTGTTGTCACAGTTAGACTTTTACAATTGAATTATATATCTCATTTTTCCAAAGAGGCAATGGGAATCTGTGATCCTGTTAATCCCAGGATAATACATTGTGCCTCTCTTTACTCAGACATTTAGTCCTTTCCCATGTGTGGAGCCATGAGTGTGAATTTTGAGGATAGAAAAGGAGAAAAGTGAAATGGCATTGACATTATGGAAGCTGGACTTGTGGGAGTCTGGATGTCAGAATTCTCCCTCAGATCTTGACAGAATTGTGAAAATTTGTGTCCCTTTTCAGAGGAGACTTGATTTTCCTCACCCAGAGGGAAGTGAATGTGACCTTGCTGCCTTTGAGTTGGAATCAAGTGATTTTCTTTACATTTGGGGTTGAATTTGCCACGCTCCTGCTTCACCAGCTCTGCTTTTCCAGCTTCTCTCGTGCATTCCCAGGTGTTCTGGAAAAGATCCAAGGACAGTTGGGCTATGGCAGAGCAGAAAATGTTGGAGAGCAACTTTGCAGTGTGTCCTTACTGGGTGGCTGGATGCATTGGGAGAGTGCAGGGCCCAATGGAAAAGGCTTTTCATTATCCTTTCTTTTTTTCCTATCCAAGCTGAGGGAATTTTATTTTATCTTTTTTTTGTCTGTCATAGTGATGCCAAAGTAGACTTTGTGGAAATGCCTCAAGGATGCCTGTGGTTCCAAAATGACCAGGAAATTTAACTACATAAGAAAGAAACCTGGCTCCAGTGGGAGTAAATTAATGGAAGGGAGGGAATGGGAAGGAGCAGGATTAGATTGTGGGGATGATCCTTGAGAAAGGTGTGCAGAGGAAGAGGTGGAAGCTGAGAAAGGAACCAGTCTGGGAGTAGATCACAGAATGGCTTGGATTGGGAAGAACCCTACAGACCACCTAATTCCACTTTCCACTGTCCCAGGTTGCTCCAAGCCCCATCCAGCCTGGCCTTGGACACTCTCAGGCATCCAGGGGCAGCCACAGCTTCTCTGGGCACCCTGTGCCAGGGCCTCAGCCTCCCAGGGAACAACAATTCCACCCAAATATCCCATCCTAACCCTGTCCTGTGTTGGTTTAAAGCCATTCTCCTCTGTCCTGTTATTCCAGGCCCTTGCCAAATGCCCTCTGAAATAATGGTCAGCAGGGAAGGGAACAACTTGAGAATTTGTGAGGTGTGGCTTTCCTGGCATTGGTCACAAGAGATTTCAGTCATCTGCCAGTTTGTAGTTTGGGAGAGGACTCTGCTGCCTGTGGGGTCTGGGTGGGGATCCAAAGTGCTTGGGTTCCAGGAATGCTTGTGGTTTCAGGAACTGGGAACCTCTGTGCTGCTGACACAACTTTATTAACAAAATTGATTAGCAAAGCTGAAAAATAGAATGACTCTTCTTTGCTGGCTGCAAAGCTGGTCTGTGATTTTTATTTACTGTCTCGTGTGTTCCTCTGGGAAAGGAAACTTGGATTTAGGAGTGTTTGGTTGCAGATTTAAGCTTTTTCTCCAGGTTGTTTCCAGAAGAGTTATGGCCAAGCTCGGGGGGATTTCAAGGGTAAAAGCAGCAGCTGGAAATGAGCTTGTCCATGCCTGGAGGTTTTCATTGTTTTTTGGTTGTTACTCTTTGTACTCATCTCAACCTTGAAAATGATTCTATTTGTTTTCTTGGGTTTTTTTTGGGTTTTTTTTTTTTGCCTTTGTGCCATGTTTATAGTAAGGTGTTAAAAGAAAAGCTGATGAACTGGTCTGGACCCACTTGACATGCAGTTCTGAGCCTTTATTTGTCAGATGCTTATTTGCTGATGATGTCAGCAAGCACTTTGAGAGTCAATTGACTTCAGTGAAGTCAAATGAGGCCCTTTTCCAGGGAGAATTATGGAACAAAAAAATGAGACAACTGAGGCTTTGTTTGAAGTGTGCACTTGCATCCTTGGAAACTGAATCAACTTCCTTGTGAGCTCTCCTGAAGCTGGCTGTAAAGGTTGACTTTTGGGTGACAAAAAGCAGTGCCACTGACCAACAGGAAGGGTTTGGGTGCTTGTTCAAATCCTGCTGCCTGTGCCAAAGATGTCCCTTGGTCCAAGGAGAGCAGCTCTTACCTCCCTGCCCATCAGTTGGGTGTCTGAGGCTGCTGGGCAGGCAGCAGGCTCTTGATTTGAGGGTGATGTGAACAGCACAGGTCTGGTGACTTTTACATCCCCCTAATGCATAAATGTCCTTGCCGGACTCATGTTCCCAACCATTTCCGTGGGATCAGATCAGCTGGATGCTCAGCAAAGGGAGGGGAAAGAGACCCAGATCCTTGTCCCTTTCAGCAGAAACCAGCCCTTCTCTTGATTGTAATCACAGAATGGTTTGGGTGAAAAGAGACCTTGAAGATGGGGTAATTCCAGCCTTCCACTATCCCAGGCTGCTCCAAGTTCCATCCAGCCTGGCTTTGGGCACTTCCAGGGATCCAGGGGTAGCCACAGCTTCTCTGGGCACCCTGTGCCAGGGCCTCACCTCCATCACAGGCAGGAATTCCTTCCCAATATCCCACCTGATGATGCTTGGGGGGAGAGATGGGTGTTTTTGGTGTTGGTGCTGTGTTGGCAGCTCCCCCAGGCTGCTCCTTTCACCACAGAGCTCTTTCACTCTTGCTCACCACTGTCCCTTCATTTGACGTTGTTTGATGTGACTTTTTGTGGCCTTTCTGGGAAACCCAAACCTGTTTCCTGTAATTCAGAGCTCGCTGCTGTGCTGCCTGCCTGGAGGCTGTGCTCACCACGCTGCTTTGTCACTGCTCAAACCACCCCACATCCTGGGCAAACCCCCCTGTGTGCCTGTGCCTCCTTGGCTGGGTGCTTTCCTGCCCCAAAACGCTCAGGAGCCTCAGGTTGTGTCAGAAGTGGGGGTGTAGCTGAGCAGTGTCTGGAAAGCATCTCTCATTTCACTGCTTTTTTTTTTTTCCCCCACTCGAGGTTGATGCAGAATTACTCTGTGTGTGTCTGCAGGATTTAGTAGCTGTGTGCTCAAGTCTGACCAAACTCTTTTGCTGCTGTTGTCTGCAGCTGTCAGGGATTCCTGTTTCTCCAGCCTGAAGTGAGGGATAAACAGCACAAGGCAAAGTGGAACCTAGGATGGACCAGTGTCTGTTGTGTGCTGGGCTTGAAATATCCAAATTTTTATGTGATGAGCCGACTCCAGCATGGAAATTACTCCCAGGATGGCTGGTTGTTTATTTTCTTTCCCCAACACTTCACCTTTGAGATTTAAAAAATAGGGATGAATAAATAAACCAAGCTTCTGCCTCCTCTCCAGAGGGATGCTGGCTTTGGACACTCAGCTGCTGCTGGGCCTGGTGGCTTCCTTTGCTTTCCCTCTGGCAGTGCACTGAACCCATTTAAATCTCTCTTAGGGAAAAAGAGGTAAATCCCTTCCCTACATCAAGCATTAAAAAAATACATGATTCCTTTGACTTGCACAAAGCATCCCCTTGTCTGGCAGATACAGGAACAAGTGCACCCTTGTTTTTGGGAAGCCAAGCCCTAACCTCATGCTGGTAAATCTGACATGTCCACTGTTTCAGACAGTCTCTGTTGATGTCAGCTCTGCCTGTGGAGGCTGGGGAAGACTCTGATTTTATCAATTTTCCCCTTGAAAGAGAGGCATTTCAGTTTTGCCTTGCTCCGGTTCTTTTTTTTTTATTCCAAGCCTTCAGGTCACTGGGTTGCCAGCAGAGCTGGGGCAGAAAAAGCTTTGGCACATTATCCCATTCAGTGGCTTTTGTGTGTGTCTTTGCCCTCTGGACCATCCTGTGGGATAAATGAGTCTGTGTTTTGCTGGGGCAGCACTTTGTGGAGGAAAATGTGAGCACTGAGGCTTTGGCAGCTGGGTCAGACCAGAGGTCGTGGTGCCCGACATCCCGTCTGTGCCTGGGCACAGGGATGGGCTTTGGGAGGAGCAGGGGATCAGCCTGCTCTGCTCTGGGCTCCTTTCTTCTCACTCCTGCCTTCTGCCCATCTGGGGTTGGGTACTGATGGGATATCAGGGGGGAATTGTTCCCTGGGAGAGTGGAGAGGTCCTGGCACAGGGTGCCCAGAGCAGCTGTGGCTGCCCCTGGATCCCTGGCAGTGCCCAAGGCCAGGTTGGACATTGGGCCTTGGAGCAGCCTGGGACAATGGAATGTGTCCTTGCCCATGGCAGGGGGTGGAACTGGATGATCTTGAAGGTCTCAACCCAACCCAGTGTGGAATTCTATGGAAAACTTAACATACAGCCTGGGGAAGAGGAAGGGAGGATGATGGGCAAAGGAAATAAAACAGTCCAGTAGTTGGATCCAATCTGATCAAATATTTGTTCTTCTTGATTTTAATTAACTGATGTCCATCAGCTCACCTGAAGAGTGACTGGAGAAACCTTTCCAGTTTAATAGATAGAATTTGATAAGCATCTTAATTGGGAAAAGAGATGTTTTCTAGTGAGATTGCTTTGCGTGGACACATGGACTTCTTAGAGGGATAAAAAGGCATCACAGTTACTCCTGAGCACACTCTGAGAAATGGAGAGCCACAGATGGGCCCAGGGACCTCCTTCCATATATTATATTCTCACATACTTTTTCATGCAGGATATTGTTCAGCTGCTCTGAGTCTTACAGGACTCAGACAGAACTTACCTGCTTGGGAGTAGAAGGTAATTCCAGGATCACTACCTTTGGGCTATATTTTTACTGGATTTCTGCTGTTGTTGCTTAAAGATTTTTTTTTGCTTGCTGGTTGGTTGGCTTTGTTTATTTTGTGATGAACTGGGTCCAGGTGGGTAAGCAAAGATTTGCTTTTCCTGCTTTCTTTGTATTGGACAGCTTATGATTGTGGAATGTGGGAATTCCTTTGAAAGAAAAGTGGTTCTGAAGTTACAGTTAATTTTCACCAACAGCAGCTGTTGAAAACTGGGGTTGCCACTACTTCAAACTTTATTACTGCTCTTGTGATGGGAGGATTTAGGGATGGGGCCACTCTGCCCTCTGCAAATACATTAAACCAAATGGGAGGTGGCTTTGGGTGTTGTAGAAAAGGAAACTGAGAAAATGAAATTAAAATAATCCTGCTCAGCCTGGGCTGAAATGGCAGGAAAAAAAAAAAAAAAACGTTTAAAGCAACCTCTGCTTTTATTTTGGCATTTTAGTACCAGTTTCACTGGGATGAGCCCACAGGGCTGAACAAAGGAATAACTGGAAAATTAATTTCTTTGGGATTGAAGACAAATTCTGCTCAGAGCTGTCTTTTAGTTACTCAATGCAGCTGGAGTGAGCCTCTCTTGTTATGCTTCAGGGTTTTAATTGTCTTCAGTGGGAATAACTAATGAATAGATGGGTGTGAGTGTGGTGTTTGCTTTCACAAGTTTCAGATTCACAACAGTTCTTAATTACAAAGCAATACCTAAGAGGGCTTCAGGAGAGCTGGAGAGGGACTTTGGAGAAGGACACAGGGAGTATGGAGTGGCTTCCCACTGGCAGAGGAGATAGATAGGATTTTGGGAAGGAATTCTTGGCTGTGAGGGTGAGGGAGGGGCCTGGCACAGGATGCTCAAATTAGAAATTAGGATTAGGAATTCTGTAACTGCTACAGGAGCCAATCAGTCACCTATAAAAAGGTCAGCCCTGCTCAGGGGCCACTTGGAATATTATCCAGAGCCTGGATTTGAAGGCAAAGCAGATAAAGCTGAAGACAACATCCTGCAAGCTCCCAAATTCTCTGTGATTCCTGGTGGCATCAGCCCCAGTGCCACACTCCTCACCTCCAAAACAGCAGGCAGTGGTTGCTGCTGTCAGGAAGCCTCAGGTACCAGGGAGAAGGGTGATCCCAGGGATTCAGAATTCCTCAGTGGTGACACCAGCAAGGTCTCTTCCATCCCAGTCCATTCTGTGGTTCTGTGAAATGCTCATCTCAAGGTGTTTGGGTTTCTTTTTCTTTCTATTTTTCCCTTGCTCTCATTTTCCCCCTCACCCCCTTTCCTGTTTCCATCTCAGAGCTGCTGCCAGAGCAGCCCCAAATGAGCTGCACTGGGGGGAACTGGTTTGTTGTGGACACCCAAATTGTTTCCTGGCCCTGGCTCTGTTGTGCATCTTTGCAGAAGCCCCTTCCTAAGTGGGGGATGTGCAGTCAGGGCACTGGATCTCATTTCCAGCTGAACAGAGCTGGTTCAGTGGGGTCAGAGGAACTAATGAGGGGTATTTCCCATGGGATTCTGTACCAGCACTCCATCCTTGGAGATAAATGTGTGCTGGGAAAAGGGGGTTGTAATTCAGCATGTAATTCATTCAGTGGGACATGGCAGCCTGGATGCCTCTTGAGAGCATCATAATTCAGGCAGCAAAGCAGTCAGAGGTGCTTTGCCTTTCCTCTCCCCACCTCTGGAATGTGGGCAGAGCTGATGCAATGGATTTGTTGTCATTTCAACCCCCCAGCTGCTGATTTGGGTGCAGGATAATGCATTTAATTCAACAGCCCACACGCTGAACTGTCACCACTTCTTGGGTAGTTTAAAACCCCAATGTTTGCATTTGGTGGTTCCTTTCAGCCCCAGTTCCTTACTCAGTTTTCTGGATGGATTTGGGATTTGCCATTGTGTGCTGGTTTTTGTAATACTTGGTATTTCAATGGGCTTTTGTTTTGGGGTTTTTTGGGGTTTTTTGTTGTACTAAAAGCCCTGAATGATGGATATGATGAGATGAATTAAACACAGGCTTGAGGTCTGGCCCTTATCTCACCAATCTTTGGCTTTAAAGGCGTCAATTTAATGTTTGTTCTTCATGTCAGTAAAGTGGCATTTGACACTTTCAGTTCCCTTCAAGGGCCTAAAGGGGCTCCAGGAGAGCTGGAGAGGGACTGGGGACAAGGGATGGAGGGACAGGACACAGGGAATGGCTTGCCACTGCCAGAGGGCAGGGATGGATGGGATATTGGGAAGGAATTATTCCCTGGGAGAGGGGGGGAGGCCCTGGCACAGGGTGCCCAGAGCATCTGTGGCTGCCCCTGGATCCCTGGCAGTGTCCAAGGCCAGGCTGGACAGGGCTTGGAGCACCCTGGGATAGTGGAAGGTGTCCCTGCTCATTGCTGAGAAGGTTGGACTGGATGAGCTTTAAAAGGTCCCTTACAACCTCAATCTATTGCATGATTCCATGATTCTCACTCCTTTTTCTAGAAAATCCTGCAAAATTCAGGACAACACTTTTTTTCCTGCTCTTGGAATCAAAGGTTTCCTGTGCTGAACTTGTTCCTTCAAAGCAGACCTATGTGAGAGCATTAAAGCTCTCCTGCAGCTGGGGAAAAGTGATGGAGAAGTGACCCAGGCCACACAGAGCTGTCAGGATATTTTAAGGTACTAAATCGACTGACAACTGCTGCTAAACAATTACATTTTGCAACAGGGTTGAAGTTTAGCAGTTCTTTGCCCTCTTTCTGTCTGCCTGGGTGTGATTCACGACTTAATACACTGCCTGTGCTCCCAAATTGTTTTGCTTATCAATTACCACTCGTTCTGCAGCCTGTCATTCCCTGGCATCCCAGGGGAGTGCATTTGCCTCTGAGGCTGCCAGCACTGATGGATGGGCTCACCCCGAGTCAGGTGCTGCCTGGAAATGCTCCTGTCACTCCCTGCAGAGTGATGCAGGGCAGGCACATCCAACCTGATGGGTGGGGTTTGCAGCAGCTGGTGGTGGAGGCAGGAGGGAATTTCTGGTTGCTTTGCTGGGCCCTTTTTGGGCTCATTCCTCTGCTGTGAGTGAGATGCTCTGGGATCTGTTCTGTCCTCAAGTCTTGCACCCCTTCTAATTATTGAGGGCTTGTGAAGCACTACAGGACAGCTTTGGAAATGAAGGCTTGTCTTCCTCTCCTCCTTTCTGACTTATCTCCAAATGGGAATAGTCATTTTACCCCTCAGATGCTGCTCTTACCTGTGCTTTGTAAATGGATCCCAGCACCAACCTGGGTATTGCACCCCAGGGGGAATCTGGGAAGCATCTGCTGATGCTGGCACATTAAGTGGTTATGAGCACTAAAACAGCTTTATGAGAAGCCAGCACTCAGCTTCTTATTAGTCCAGTGCCTCTGTGGCTTGAAAACAAATTAAATTTGAGATTTTCAACACTTGCAACCAATGTTTAAAGCTATTAGAGAGGTAAAAAGCTGAAATGGCTCTAAAGCCTCCATTACAATTTTACCACTGATTGAAGGGTTTTTCAGAGGTGGCAATAATGATTTTGAAAAGCTGCTTCTGGGCTTGCCTGCTTTAGATGCCTGCAGTGAAATTGGCAGGAGTGAATGTTGTCCAGGAGAAGGTTTTCCCAGCCCTGGTGCTGGAATATTCTCTGGGGATGGCCATGGGTGTGGGGACAGTGCCTTTGAAGCTTCCAAGGTGCCTGAGGTCAGAAAAAAGCAATAGGAAGAAAAGAAACTCTCCAGTTTCTCCACTTCTGCATTGCTTCCACCAAGTATGGGCTTGTTCAACAGCTAATCTTGTCTTGATTGAACTTTTTTCTTCCTTTTTTCCCCCATTTCTTGGCAGTGAAGTGATTCATGTCGCTTTGTGGTTTTTATTTAATTAGCACACACCTCTTTCCCTCCCTTTTTAACCTGAGCTGTTTTTCTTCCTCTTTCTGTGATCTCCTTTTCTTCCTATTTGCTTGAAAGGAGAGAAGGAGCCAAAATCCCTTTCCCAAGAGCTGCATTAACACCAGGCTGCTCAAAGGCAACCCCCTTTAAATCAGATATTTCATTTGCACCAGAGCTGGCTGAGGACAAGGAGTTCTCTTCCTCTTGTTCCTGATGATGCTGATTTAAAGACAACACCAGACTAAGAAAGCAATTTTATTTTGCCTGCTTTGAGGTCGATAAAGAGAAGATCTGGGTGACTTTGATGGGGCTTGTCAGGAACAGGCAGAGTGTGTTCCTTCTGCTATTTGTGTTTTTCTATTTTTTTTCCCTATTTTACTTTTTCAGGAGTAACTTGACTTGCTCCTTGAAAGTCAAGTTACTTGCTCAGAGGCTGCTGGGTGTTAAAGTTGGGTGGGAACTCCTGGTGAAGAACAGACAATTAACATTTCAGATATCATTGTTTCCTCTGGTCATGTTTTGTCCTCCTTGGGGCAAGTTAAAGCTTGAGGACGCCTTCAAAATCAGGAGATGCAATAAATGCCACCCAGTTACCTCTGGAAAATCATTTCCTGGGTGGAAAATTGATATTTTCTGAATTATGGTGCCTTTTTAATGGAGGTCTTGATCTTGGCAGGTTCCACCTTCTACAAACACCTCAAAAGATGATCAGGAAGGAATTAGGAAGGGGATAGAAAACAATATGTGGACATGCTTTGGGGAAAAGTCATTCAGTTCATGCACTGCCCAGTCTTTGGACTCTTGCCTTGCTTGTGGGGTTGGGATGAAATGCACTGGTGGAAAAGAGGCTTTGAGTTTAATAATTCATGTATGGACATCTTGAGCTTTGTTTAAACACTTTTGTCTGTCATCACAGCGCTGGCTTGAAATAGGATTAGGGCTTGTTTTCCTTGGCTTCCCGAAATTTTGCTTAAGGAGGACTTTAGCTCTATTATTAAGCCATGTTTGCTATGTAGGGACATTGACACTGGTGAGGAAAGCTTGGGAAATAAATCATGTGCTCCTTCTGTGTTTGGCTTCTGCCTTTTATTTCTTATAACTTTCTACAGTGGATTTGCTTTCATATAATTTGGTGGGAGGAGGGTGATTTAAATATGAATTTAATTATTTCCAGTGGTAGGAAAGGAGTCCTCTGGAGCTGTGTGCTGTCACTGCTGCCTGCAAAATTGCAGCTATTTATCCTCCTTGGGGTCCTGTTGCAGTCAAATTCCAGATGTCAGAGTTTGCTGGGGTTTAAAAATGATTTTAATTTTCTCAGAGGTCTGGAGAGGGTGTCAGGATTGATTTGCTGTCTGTGAATAGGGGCTTTGGTTTTGCAGCCACTGAGCACGAAAGACAAACTCAGGGTCACTGTTTATCTCTTCAGAGGCTTTGTGAATATTGAAAACCAACTTATCCAGATCTGTCCCCTCTTGGAAATGCTGCTTTTCCTGTAGGGACAGTGAGAAGGCTGGTGGGGAAGATGGGTTGGATTGGGTTATCCTGACTGCTTTTGTCTATAATAAGTGCAGGAGCCTGCCTGGGCATCAACCTGAGCAGGAAATGTTTTTGTTTTCAGGGCTCACAAAGAGTATTGTGCCTTTTACAGGCAGAGAGATGGCTGTGAACCCCTGAAAAAATCCAGATTTTCCCTGTTTCTGAACTGCAGGATAGGGGCAAAAATAAAATAGGGATGCTTAGATGTTGTATGAAGTTGTTGATTGTAGTGATTCCTCTGGAAGAGCTTTGTGATAGTGACTTTTAGGGGAAATCCCAGTGTTTTACTGGCAGGCTGGCTTTCTCTGGCCTCACTCTGTGTCCATGGATGTTCAATGCAGTTGTTTCCAAGATGCTCCTATTTATTTTTGGCTGCTCTCTGAGCCTTGAAAAAGATCTACTGAGATTGGGAGCAGCTGGTGATGGTTCACCTTTGGGAAAGGCTGAGGTGTTTCCTTTGAATATGTTCCACTAAAAAAAAAACCCAACAAACTATTGAGGAGTGCAGAACTGGGCTAAAAGAGCAGACACCTGAGATGGTCTGGGATTGGGGATGAGTGACTGGAGAGCTGCTGGACCTGGGGGTGCTGGTCCCAGTGCTCTCAGCCAGCAGAGAAAAGAGAATTTGGTTTAAGAAGATGCTGTTGGAGGGAAGATTGACAAGCTGCAGGATTCTTGTTGTAAAATTAAAGCACAAGCCTCAGTGTAATGAAGAATAAAAGAAGGGAGGTGCAATGTGTCACTATTTATGGCATGATGGTAATTCTGCTTCCAAAGCAGAGCTTTAATTTGTGCCCTGCTCAAGTTGTTGACTCTAATTTATAATCCAATAAACCTATAGATTGTTGCTCAAGGCAGGCCAGGAATATTACATCAGGCCAGACCTAATAATTTAGGAGCAGTTTATTAAGCTCAATAGCATCTAAGGTGCAATTGCATTTATGGACTGGCTTATCCCATGTGGCACCACCTGTTGTTTTTTTTTCCCAGGTGCTGCTGTGTCCTGAATCCATGGCTGCAGCCCTTGTCTCATTGCCCTTGATGGGGGAATTGTGATGTCCAGTGGTGATCTGGGTTGTTTTCCAACACCTCTGCCCCATGGCAGGGCTTTGGAGCTGGATTTTCTGACCCAAACAATTCTGTGATTCTGGTTGTAACCCCTGCTGATTCCGAGTCTGTAACTGGTGTTTTGTTGAGTTTAGGTTTGTGGGGTTTTTAGGTTTCTGTGTGGTTGGCTTGTTATGTTGTCTGGGTTTGTTGTTTTTTTTTTGTCTGTTTGTTTTTAGAATCTTTTTTATGTGCCATCATTTTGACAAGGTACTTTTGATAAGGTTTATTTGCTTTTTTTTTAAATGCCTGCCAGCAGCAAACAGAGTTCAACCTTCTCTGAGCTACTGTTTGATTCTGTCAGATTTATTTTATATTCCCACATGACCTCAGGCAGCTGCCACATATGTCTGGTGGTTTCCCACATGCATCAGCTTTGTGAACTGGGAGCACTGCATGTTAATAACTCAGTTTTGCGCTCAGCATGGAGCACATGGAGAAGAAAAAGACTTGGCCACAGAAATAAATCTTCCAGTTCCTCTGAAGTCCAGATTTTCTGCTGGAGACCTTCTACTGCAGGGGGTGTGTGAGGAGAAAACATCAGGCTGTTCATGGGCAGAGCCCAAACTTCTGGATAAGATTCTCCAGACAAAACCTCCAGAGAGCCTAAAATTTCCCCCTGAGCTTTTCCTTTTCTCCAGGATGAGCCCCTTTCCCTGCTCCTGGGGCTCCAGCCCTTTTCCAGTTCTGTTCCTTTCCGTTTGTGTTGCTCCCAGAGCTGCTGCCCACAGCTGGGAGATGCTTTGGGAAATACCCCCTTGTGATGAGACAGGTAAGGGAAAAATCAGCCATTTTTGGGTACTAAATGCAGCAAGAAAAATGGGAAAGATGACATCCCTCAGGGAGAATGCTCCTGCTTGGCTTTAGAGCTGTTGCTTTTCCTTTTTCCCTGGTTCTTGTGAAAGCTGCAGCCTGTTTGGTGCTGGAGTCAATCCAAGGTGAGGTTCCTCTGTGGGCTGAAACAGCAGATGCACCTCCTACCTCTGAGCTTCCTGGCCTGCCTTGGGAGAGGAGGGAACAGAGAGTCCTTATGGATCTCTGTAAAATACTCCTGATATTCTCTCAGCAGATCTGGAGCAATAACAACCAGATTGCTGGAGAGGCTATAAAAAAAATCGGAAATCTGGCTTAGCACGTGCTATATTTAGAAATTCCATCAGTCCCGCTGAAATGGGAGCCGTGGATAATTCAGATATTTCCTGTGGCAAAGGATTGGATTTTTGGGGGGTGGGTGTCCTGCAGGCAGACAGCTGACACCGTCAAGTGGGTTTGTAAATCAGTTTTTTTACTTTTCCTGTACTTTTTGTGGGCAATGCTGGGTGTATTTTAATTTTGAAAAATAAACAGGTGTCCTACAGCAAATGTGCCTTGATATAATTAGTCATAATTAAGAACCAGGACTGCTTTAGCTGTTGATTGAAAAATTAGACATTTTTCTCACCAGCTGCTTCTCACTGAAGCAGTTTGGATGCTCTGAAATGCACGGAAAAAACCCAGCCCTGCCAAAGGCAGAAGGAGTTCAAAGCCATTCCTCCCCAGAATTCCCTTTCTCAGTGGTACAAACCTCTGCTTTCTGCTTAGGGATTGTGATGACAAAGCTCACAGAGGTGACAGATGACTTTGCAGTGACTCTGCAGATGACTTTCCTGCCATGGGTTTTGCTGCACAAGCAGTTTTACTCTTGCAGGAAGAAGGAGAGAAATGGGCTGGAAAGCTTTCTTTGCAGGGGAGGTAAAAATTAAATTACTGTAAAATTCAAATTTTTTTTCTTTACTATGCATTTATCTTACGCTCCTTCAGGTCCATGATGTTTGTCATGATCTGAACAGAGCAGGAAGAGAAAAAATTGGTTCTGAGTGTGGTCAGCAGCCTTTAGAGCATTTTGATGTCTGCCAAGCTTCCCTTCCAAGCAGTAGATTGAAGAGCTGCTTTGCTCCATGAGAAAGGTGGAGAAGGACCATTGAATGCAGGTGTTAGAGCTTGGTTGTGCCTCATTTTGGGCCATGTTCTCTTCCATAAGCAGGAGGGAGGTTGTGTGGTTGGGATAAAACCCAGGCCTTTTGGGTTGGCACTGTTGACACTCTGGGCAGGATCTATTCCTGTGCTTGGAAATAGTTTTTATTAGCATCCATCCCGGATGGGAAGCCACAAGCCACATTTTCCATTGTCTGTAAAAACCCAGGCTGCAAACCAGTGGTGCTTTGGGAATTCTTTTCCTGCTTTCTTCCCCCAGCTGGGATCTGTCTGGTCCATCCCTGTCCTGGCCACCACAGGGGCTTTATCTCAGCGTGATGAATTCCACGTTGGGTTGTGCAAAGAGGTGGTGTGAAAGCAGTTTGCTCATCCAAACTGTCCACAGTCACGTGGGAAAGCTGCAGGATTTAGTGCAGGATTAGCACTTTTTTCCTGGCATGTTTTACAACCAGTGAGTGATGGAGTAGGAAAGGTCTTGAGCTTTGGGTTATTTTCAGTGCCAGCTTTTTTGAACTTCCAGAAAATGCCCTCTCCAGGTTGTCCTCTGAAAGGGGAGCGCAAAGTCAGGCTGTGCTGCTGCTTTGACAAAATCTGGAGTGCAGCAAGGTGCAGGAACAGCACTTTGGCAGATCTGTTATTCCTGTACCACCTTCCATTGGAGGAGCTTTAATCAATGCACAGCTCTTGAAGAGAGGGATAATTATTCCCATTCCTACAGAGCTGAGAATAGGAGCCAGATGAAAATGCCTTTTCTGGAATGGCAAATGATTTTCTGGTGAGGAAATGAACTGAGTTTTCTCTCCAAAGAGCAGCCATCCAGGGTGCTGCTTTGCTTCCAAGGGCACTCACTGGAAATCCTGGCAGAGATTCCTGGGCTGGGGAGGGGGGATTCTGCCTCTGTGACCCCTGTGCTCAGGTGAGACCCCACCTGCAGAGCTGCCCCAGCCCTGGGCCAGCAGCACAAGGACCTGGAGCTGATGCAGAGAGCCCAGAGGAGCCACGGAGCTGCTCCAGGGCTGGAGCCAGGCTGGGAGAGCTGGGGGTGCTCACCTGGAGAGGAGAAGGCTCCAGGGAGAGCTCAGAGGCCTTGCAGGGCCTAAAGGGGTTGCAGGAATGCTGGAGAGGGACTGGGGACAAGGCCTGGAGAGACAGGACACAGGGAATGGCTTCCCACTGCCAGAGGGCAGGGATGGATGGGAGATTGGACAGGAATTGTTCCCTATGAGGTTGGGAGGCCCTGGCACAGGGTGCCCAGAGCAGCTGTGGCTGCCCCTGGATCCCTGGCAGTGCCCAAGGCCAGGCTGGACAGGGCTTGGAGCAGCCTGGGATAGTGTAAGATGTCCCTGCCCTTGGTCTGTTCCAACCCAAACCATCCTGTGGTTGTCTGAAATGTTCAATTTGCTGTGGTTCCAGAAAGGTGACTCAGGAATGTTCCTCCCTTGGGAACTCCTCATCTCCCTGGCTGTGTCTCTTGCTCAAAGCCAGCCTTGGTGCTTTTGCTGCAGATGCTCCAACCTGTACCCAAAGAGAAATAAAACAGATTTAATTGAGCACAGCCCCCCTTTTGGGCCTGGCACCGTTCAGGTGCTGCCCTGGAAAAGGCTCTGGAAAGCAGCAGGAGATAGAGCAGCTGCAGGGCCTTGTTCAGCACAGGCACTGAGGCATTTCTGCTTCTCAGCAGAGCACTGAGGCTCTTGCTCAGGCTTAAAACAGGATGGTAACAACTTGTTTCTCCTGTCTGCAAGTTGGCTGCTTGCCTTTCAGCCATGGTGATGGGCACTGAGGGGAAATAGCTGCAGGGGAACCCCTGGCTCCTGTCCAGACACGCATGGCAGAGTTGTTGTTACATAATTCAACTTTGCCATGCCAGAATTGGTAAACATCTCAGAAAATGCCCACTTGCAACAGCAGTGATGGGAGTGTGATGTGTCAGAGCTGCTGGGGAGTGGGAAGGGGACCTTGTGTAAGTCAGACCTTTCATCTCTTGGCTGCAGCTTTTATTAGTCTGTAAATTTTGCTTATTTTAGTCCTCGTTTTTTGTGTCTCCCAGTGGTTTCTCAATAACACAGGCATTTAGACACCTACTGCTTGAGCATTCTCCTTGCTGCTGTCCTCAGCTGGAGACCAGCTGACCCTTCAGGCAGAATTGCTAGATGATCAACCCTTGCAAATGCTTTTATTTAAATATATCATTGCCTGTCACTTGTGCCTCCAATGGAGAGAGAAGAAAGAGCCTGTGTGGGTTTCCATGGGGGGAAATGTTCCTGGTTTAGCTTTGTGGGCACTCTGCAGCCATGCCAAAGTGACTTCTGTGACATGAGGGGGGTTCTGGGGTGGGCAGATGTCACCTGCTGTGGAGGTACCACATTTGTTGGTTTTCCTAGACCCAAACTGGGTCTAATCTGGGGTGTAATCCAGGGCAAGTGGATATTGGTACCAAGAATGGCACCCACTGCCTCTTTTCCTGTCAGGATTTTGTCTTCCAGCACTGGCTGGTGATGCTCTTTGCCCTTTCAACCAGCAAAGAAATCCTTGGTTCATTTTTGTTTATTTTGTGCCAGGCATCATGACAAAACAGTATTTTTAGAACTTGCCTTGCAGACATTTGCTGCCAAGAGTAAGATGTAAGGGGAAAATTGTCCAGGGAATAAATTTACTGTCTGTTTCTTCTCCCAGCCCAATCTTTGCCCTTGGATCCCTTTTACATCTATGTCAGATTATTTAGGATATTTTATAGAACATTTTATGACAGAATTCCTGTAAACAATTCTGAAATGCAGTAATTCTCTTTAAACAGGGATAAATATTCAGGACTTCTCTCATCCACTGTTCTTGCTATAAAGCTGTGTTTATTAACCTCACAAACACCCACCAGGAGAGAGCTAGGGCACATCTGAGCCTGAGCTGGACAAATGGCACAAGCAGTTTGGGGCCAGGACAGGAATAGGATCAGTAAAGGCAAATGTGGAGCTGTTTCCCCTGGCACTGAGCAATCCATTGAGGTGCAGGGTGCTTGGGTCACAGCTTTGCTGGAGTTTTTAGAGTCTGCAATCTTTTCTAGGCCTGCTATAGGGCCCAAATGTTCTATTTCCACCTGGAACCATTAAGGAAACACCTTACAAAACCCTCAGGATATGCACAAAATGTTCCTCCTGCTGATAGGGTTTTTTTTTTTCCCAGAGATTTCTTGAATAAAATGTAATAGAGGCCATTACTTTTAACAGCCTTCATTGGCTGTTTTCTTAGGTAGATTATATAGCCTTTTTTTTTTCTTTTTTCATTGAGCCTGCTTTTATTAAAGCTGTTTTTAATCCTAACCCCCTTGCCCCAGGATGCTGGTGCTTTAATTAAAGCGAACCATCAGCTGAATGCAAGTCGACAACATCATGTGCCTTTGCTAAGGACTGTCAGGAGGCTGGGATGAGTTAGCAGGAATAACACCCTCAGGAGGCTCTGAGGATGAAATCCTCCTGCTGCTTGATGCTGATGAGAGCCCAGCAGGGATGCTGTGCCCAGCAAGGTGCCCCACTTCAGGCAAGCCTTGGACCTCAGCCAGTTGGTCTCTGCAAGAACCATGGGCTGTATTTTTTTGGTTTTGTTTCTCTTCCCTAGGTGAGGATCACCAGTAAAGACTGAAAAATATGGACCTGTTTAGTCTGGAAAAATTAGCTGTCCTCCCATGGCCTCCAAGTATGAAAGTGTTTGGTAAAAAAAGGAGGTTATAGGGCCTTGTTTGCATCAGGAATGGGTTTGGAATACTTGGATCATTCCATGAGTTTGTCCAGAAGCACTGGTTATGTTGTCTGGGCAAAATCCAGTCGGTTAAAAACATTTTCAGGAGCTGTGGAAGTGGAGTAAATCATGCTGTGGGGGATAGTCTGGGGATCCCCTATCACTCTCTTCTGTTTCCTCATGAATCAGAGGCTCCCTCAGGGATTTTTGTTTACCTCTGCCTTGAATGAAAGAGGGAGGACATAATTGCTGGAGGCAGAGCTGGTCCAGGACGTGATTATTGCTGCTGAAAGTCCCCAGGGGCCTCTAATAGCCAGAAAGAGCCCTGGCTCCAGCTGTGCTGTGTGTCTGGAGCAGCACAGGAATTCCCATCTCACTGCCATCCAGGGTTAGCAGTGCTTTTTGTGGTGGATGCTGCAGTGATGCTTTGTTGGGTGATGGGCACCTGGGGAGAAACTGGTGGAGTGTGTGGGGAGGCAGGAATGGGTTATCCCTCAGTTTGGATCCCTTTGTCCCTCTCCTTGCTGCTCAGGCAAGGAAAACTCAGCTTTGCTCCCATCTTTGCAAGCCTTGGAGCCTGGAGGGAATCAGCCCTAACCTATCTGGTTGTGTTTTGGGGGGCTGGGAGCTGAAGGTGTTTTACAAAGTGCAACAATCATATTTTTAGAGATTTGGCTCTCTTTTAGTTGCATCTGTTGAGTTGCAGTTCAGCTCCAGCAGCCCCAGCAGGAACACATATTCCAGGAATATGTTCTCTGCCACTTTCTGTGACCTGCTAAATGGAATTGTAAATGGAGCATGTCACAGCTCAGAAATCTCATTCATGGCCTTTTCTAACAAGGTGTGCAGAGAACTATTAGCTCAGTCTTTGCAATAATCAAACAAGATGTGCCTGAGATGACTTACTTTAGGAAACATCTGGTTAAGTGTTGAAGCCTCAGCAGCCAGAGCAGTGGGGTTTTCTTTTCTCTGCTCCTTGCTTCAGACCCAATTTCTTCCTTTTTCTTCCAATTTCTATGATTGGCTGGTGCCTCTCATGCAAGGCCACAGGTGTGTTACCAAGGGGTAAAAAGGCTTGGCAGTGTTTCTGAAGTGACCAGACTGGCTCAAATTGTTTGTGATCCCAAATTTATCCTTCCAGTCACTCCATCTCCTGCCTGGAGAGGGTTGTGGCAGTTAGGGAAAGTCCCATTCCTTATGAAATTTGAAGTGCTAAGCCAAGACAGGGGGAAAGCAGAAAGTTGAGGAGTAAAAAAGCAGGAGGTGGAGGAGTTGTTCAAGCAGAGCTTTGCACCAGATGGTCGTGATTGTTGGATGGAGAGAAAACAAAGCCTTTGGGCAGGTTACAGAGTCCTGTGGGAGCTGCCTGATGCACTGTGGAGTCTTGCAGGCTCCTCCTGCTCTCTTTGGTTCCTGAATCTTCAGTCCAAGTGAGGGATGGAAGGCTGATCCCTCTGCAGCCTGGTAGATGAGGGAATTTCAGCCCAGGCACCTTGGTTCTGCTCTGGATGTGCCTGAGGTCTGTTAGGCCAGCATTGGTTACTCAAATGTATTGATGTGCTCACTTAAATGCTTCAGATCCTTGGAATGCAAGGTGTTTTCCAATAGTTCTGTCCCTCTGCAACACGAGATGGAGCTGCTGGATGTGCTTTTGGCAGTGAAGGCTGATGGCACCCTGGGCTGTAACAATGACAACGCTGGATGTGGGTTTTCCTCTCCAGGGACACTTTAGGGAACACATCTGAGGGCCCCATATAACCATGGAACAGACCAAAGTGAACCCACTGGGGACACCAAAGGGTTTGGAACAAGATCCAGGAACAGAGGAGGAGGGGTTGAGAGCTGGAATTGTGCAGCTGGAGGTGGGAAGAGAGGATTTGGCTGCTCTCAGCAACTAAGGAGAGAGTGACTGTAGAGAAGGTCACAGAATCTGATTTTTTTTGGTGTTGGAAGGGACCTTGAAGATCATCCCATTCCAAGCCCCTGCCATGGACACTTTCCACTGGACCAGGTTGCTCCAAGCCCCTTCCAAGATGGCCCTTGGCAAGAGGGCAGTGGGCACAACCTGCATCAGGGGAAATTCCAGCTGGACAGAAGGGAAATTTCTCCCCATGAGGGTGGTGGTGAAACCCTGGAGCAGAAGCCAGAGGAGGGTGGGAATTCAGAACTGCCACTGCTTTAAGGACTCCGCATTCACATACTGAGAGTTAATAATGAAATTTTCTAACTTCCCCTTAGGAACTGAAGTGTTCCCATTGACAAAATATTCCCAGCTGACACTTGTTCTTGGTGATCCTCAGTTTCTGGTTCTGTTGGGAGATGGAGTCATCTTTCATCCTCAGAGATGATTGAATAACTTGTTTGAAGATAATCTTTTGTTTGTTTGGACGAGGACCAATTGGGTAATCCCGAAATGAGGAATTGCGCCGTCAGTTTTTCCTTTGTGTTTGCTGGATAAATGTTAGCTCTCCTCCTTTCCTCCCCAAGCTAATACTGATAAATGCCTGCAGCAGATTGATTCTTGGAAATGCCACAAAACAGTGCAGTGCAGACTCCTTAATAAACTCTTTGTTGGATCCAGGAGTGAATTAAAATGAAAACACGCTTGAGTGATGATGGTGGTGCTCCAATCCAGCTCCAGCTCTTGGATTTGCTCCTGAGGTGGGAGAAATTGTCCAGGACTGTGTGGCCATGATCCCCCCAAAAACCCATTTATTTGCAAAAGGCAGGTGCCTGAGCTGGTGGATCTTTAGGGACACGAGGATGGTAAGCACACAAGGGAGATAAAACACCTTTTTTTGTTGCATTTCCAAGTTTGAGGCTGTGGTTATATTGGATATTTACGAATGTTGTCTGCACATAAAACTTCCAGCAGGGAGATTTACAGCATGGAGCTGGAGGAAGGTTCCCACGTTGGATTTTGTTTGTGTGGTCAGATCCACGTGCTCCTGTTTTCCATCTGCTTGTGCGTGCCCTTCCCAATCTGCTGCCAGATTTTTGGGAGGGCTCAGCCTCCTTGCAGTTTCCTCTCAGCAGAAATTCCATCCTCAAGCCAAGATGCCCTTCAGCAAGAAATTGCTTTAAAATATTAGATTCTCTCTAAAAGGCTTCTGTTTTTCAAAACTGGAGTTTTTCTGAAAAAAAAGGGAGAGGAGGGGTGAGACATTGTTAAATGGCTTCTTCCTGTTCTAGTTAGATTTGTATTAAGTTATTTAATTATTTTAATGAATGAACAGGAGGTTCACTGTGCTCAGGAGACAGAGGGGTGGGTAGGGTTCTCCATGGCTTTCAGTCCATGAATTCCCAGAGGCACTTTGGCTTAAATAAGAGCCTTCTTCATGGTGGATGACTGGCAGCTCCAGAGACAAGGGGGTTGGCTGCCTCCTCACCCTCTCTTCCCCTTTTTTCCCTCATTTTTCTTTTTTTTTTTCCAGTTTTTTCTCCTCTTTTTTAATTTTTATTTTTATTTTTCCCCCTCTTCCTTTTTTTTGTTTTTTTTTGTTTTGTTTTGTTTTGTTTTGTTTTGTTTTGTTTTGTGTTTTTGGGTTTTTTTGTTTCCTCTGCCCAGTTTCAGTGGTGACTCCTTGTAGAGTTCACAGAACCACGGAATGGTTTGGGTTGGAAGAGACTTTAGGGATCATCTTGTTCCAACCCTTGCCATGGGCAGGGACAGATTCCACCAGACCAGGCTGCTCCAAGCTGTTGATGTTCTCTGGTTCCCAGTCTTTTGAAGAAAATACCTTTTAATGAGGAAGATCCATCTGCTCTGAGGTGGATCTCCTCAATTCCAAGCACCCACAGCGTCCTTGCTCTGTTTAAGGTGGAATCTTTGGGTGGAATCTTTGGGTGGAACCTTCTGTGGAATCTTTGGGTAGAATCTTTGGGTGAAATCTTTGGGTGGAATCTTTCATGGAATCTTTCGTGGACTCTGCTGTGGTTTCAGCTGCTCTGGGAGAGCTTTGGGCACAGTGGGTTTGACGTGAGCCTCGCACTTGGATGTGAAGCCAGGAGGGAATATAAAATCCATCTGTTCCCATCTGAGCTGTACTGGGATGAACTGCAGCATGCTCCAGCAATGGCATTTCAGTTCCTTCCCAGGAAAGCTCCTGTGGATGCACATGCTGGAAGGGTCCCAACGTCACCCACGTTGATGGAATGTTTGCTGTGAGCTCATCCCTGTGGGAATGGAGCCCTAATCCATCCAGCACTGGCATTTCCTCAGACCCATTCCCAGTTCAAAGCAGGCTTCTCTCTTTCCAGTTCCTTCTGAAGCTCTGTGTGGGCTCTGGGTACCAGGGAGGATGCTGGAGGCGTGGGGTTGCTGAAGAAGGGGTTCTGCTGTTTCATCCCAAGCCTGGGAGACGTAGGTGGATCTCAGGGATGCTAATCCTGCTTGGGATGAGCTGACAAGGACTGTGCAAGCAGCACAGGTGCAGGATGGCATTTCAGGACTGGTGTCAACTGGGGTGACTCCAGCAGCTTCAGTGGAGCAAAATCCTTCTGCTCTGTTGGCTCCATGGGCTGTCAGGGAATCAGCTGGCTCTGGCCTTGGATTTTCTTGGCTTTCATGGAGCAGACCTTGAGCCAAGAGTGTTGTACTGCCCCTGCTTCCCAGCTGGGTCCAAAGGAAGTGTGAGGGGGCAGCTGAGCTCTTGGTGCAGCATTTCAGCAACCTTGGGGACTAGATGTGGCAGTAAATAAGGAATTTTAATACAGCCTCACATGTTCAACCCTCTGTATTGCCTGCAGGCCTCAGGCAGGGTTTGGGACACTCTTCTGATAGAGCCAGCTTAATTATGCAATTTAAATAAATCTTAATGATGAATATATTGAAATTATTTATATTTCCTGTCTCTATATAAATATGAATTATATTATTCTTAATATATAAAATGAAGAATATTAATTATGTGGTTGAGCTTGATGATCTTAGGGTTCTTTTCCAGCCTTTCTAATTCTATGATTAATAATCCTCTTAAAGTATTTAAGCCTCAGGAAGAGGGGCACTCGTAAATGCAGTGATAACCACTTCAGATCAATGCAATCTCACCCTGGGCAGCCTTGATTTTTGAGATCTTAAGTGTTGATTATCTGTTCTAGGTTCAAACAAGACTCTGAATCCTGACACAGTGCTGATCTGCTTTGTGAGGGGAAAATGGGCAATTTCATGATTTAAAGGCTTGACAAGGAATCATCAAGTAGATGCCAAATGGACAAGAGTGTGGCTTCTCTGGAATTCTCTGGAATTGTGTTGTGTTCAGCAGGGAATTCCTCAGGGAAGAGGTCTGGCAGACAAATCATAAATTTTGTAGAATGGTTTGGGTTGGAAGGGACCTTAAACTCATCCAGTTCCACCCCTGCCATGGGCAGGGACATCTTACACTATCCTAGGCTGCTCCAAGCCCTGTCCAGCCTGGCCTTGGGCACTGCCAGGGATCCAGGGGCAGCCTCAGCTTCTCTAGGCACCCTGTGCCAGGGCCTCACCACCCTCCCAGGGAACAATTTCTGCCCAATCTCCCATCCATCCCTGCCCTCTGGCAGTGGGAAGCCATTCCCTGTGTCCATCCCTTGTCCCCAGTCCCTCTCCAGCTCTCCTGGAGCCCCATCAGGCCCTGCAAGGGCTCTGAGCTCTCCCTGGAGCCTTCTCCTCTCCAGGTGAGCACCCCCAGCTCTCCCAGCCTGGCTCCAGCCCTGGAGCAGCTCCGTGGCTCCTCTGGGCTCTCTCCAGCAGCTCCAGGTCCTTGTGCTGCTGGCCCAGGGCTGGGGCAGCTCTGCAGGTGGGGTCTCACCTGAGCTCAGGGGCAGAAGCTAAACCTGCATTGGCCCTGCAGGTTGGATTTGGCAGAGGATCAATTTCTAGGGATCCTCCTCTAAAGAAACTTTTTTTAGGAAGCCTGGATTTCCTGGTCAAAGGATATCTTGGCATATGTGTGATCATCTGGAATGAAATAGCTGAGAAATTCCTGTTTCTAATATAGGAGGGTTTGACTGAATTGAGGAAGTCCTTGTAGGAGGGCTTGGTGGGAGTGTGTGTATAGTTAAACCTCATAACATCTCCTACAGATCCTGCAATAAATGAAATAAACTTCCTGAGCTTCTCTGCTTTCCTGTGCCACTGCAGTCAATAATGCTCTGTCTGGCTTGGGGAGTTGCAAAGAGATTGACAGAGACTTCAGTTACCCAAAACTAATCCCTAAATTGGAAAATCTGTCCCCTGTGATAGGAATTTCAGTGCTGTTTTAAACAAGATTAAATTTTCAAGCACAACAGTGGATAAAATCCATGAGGCAGCATCACAGATGAATCAAACATTGGATTTTCTGCAGCAAATTCCTTTAAAATGTTTGTTTGTTTGTTTGTTTTTTCCCAAAACCCCTTAACCTGGACTTGGTTTCACTCCCACCTGGCATGGGGTGGGGATTGGGAATGTGCAAAAGTGATGGAGAATGTGTGTGAAACACTGATTGATTGATTGATTTATTATTAAGAATTCTGTGATTTTAATGCTTGGTTTTAAAAATCTGGCAATTGTCAGCTTGGTAAGTGTCTCTGTCCTCTTGAATTTGATTTTGGGGCCCTTCTGATGGTGTCTGTTGATGGCACTGAATCATAGAATGGTTGGAAGGGACCTTGAAGATCAAATATTCTGTGTTTTTCTGAAAGCCCACTGAGAACTGTGCCTGAACTCACTGAAGGATGCCTCAAAATAAAACAACTGCCTGGGTTTTTACAAAACCAGCAAGGCATGGCAAGGGCACCCTCAAGGACAAGACCCAAAATAGCTTTTGGAGAGCTTTTGCCACAAGCTCTGCTGCTTGCATGTAAATAAGGGGGAGAAATTATGTTTATATATATGTGGGGGGAAAAGAGCTCAAAGGTTTTAAAATGTTTTCCTTGGCTTGTTTATCAAATCAGTGCCATCCAGTGCATGAATATCAGCAAAGCTCAGCCCAGAGTGACCTTTAAAGAGCTGGAGGCAGGGATTTTTGTACCAACATTGGCCTTCAGCATAAAAGGTACCTAAAACCTCCCTTGCCTTGGAAAACCCCAAATATATTTGGGAACATAACCCATATTTAACTTAAGTGTGCAAGGAGGTGTTGGACCCAAATGGAGAGGGGGAAAGAAAATCCCAACAAACAAAGGGGAAATTGAGGTTTGAGATCTTGGAGATGTACAGACTGGAAGGCATCCAGAGGGAGGGGATTGGTTTGGGATGGAAGGGACCTTGGAGCCCTTCCAATGCCTCCCCTTCCAGTGTCCCAGGCTGCTCCAAGCCCTCTCCAGCCTTTGGAACACTTCCCATGATCCAGGGACAGCCACGACTTCTCTGGGCAAAGTTGGGTGTCTTGATTTGGGTTATACAGCCAAGAATTTGGAATTTCTAGCAGAAAACATCATTTTTTGGCACGGCAAAAATGAAATCATTCCAGCCCTTTTTATTGCTTTCTTTTGGAATTTTTTTTCCATGATAGAGGATTCAAGGAGGAGCTGTTATCACAGGATTGGTATCCAGGGTAAGGCATATTAAAAAACAGTCAACACACACTTAAGTAGATGACTCCAGCCCTTAGCATGGAAAGGGAGGCAAAGACTAGTAGTTTTTAGTGTTTCTATTGTCACTATATTGGTTACATTGTTTTGCATAATTAAAAAGCCAGGAGAATTCACCAGAGAAAAGAGCATTTTCCAAAAAGATCCATGTGTGCTCAGGGTCTGGAAGGGAATTACAGTGGTAGAGTTGCTTGTAGTCTTTTCTAGTCGTCATCATTCCTTGCTCGCTGCGGGAAGGGAAGATTTAGTTGGGATATTTTCCATGCAGAATTTATTTCAGTCTTTTCCTTGTTGAAATGAAAACAGGTGTGGACTGCTGAAGGCCAAGGAGTAAAACCAAGCAGGTTTCTCACAGCAAAATGGTGCTGGGGGGGAGACAGTTTGAAGACACAGGTTGATGTCCTTGTGGTTTAGGATGATTTTCCCCATGGTACTGGAGCAGGAGCACTGGACAGATTTATTTAGAGGTTTTTTGTGTTGAGTAGAACTTGAAGTGTTGATGAAAGCTGAAGGTTGGTGCTGGTGTGGTCTGTTGACAAAGCACTTAAAATATGTGGTGGTGGTGGGAGGAATAAATGTTGGGGATGGGGGGTTTGGCTCTGCAGGATCTGAGCACCTCAGGGAAGGAATAAGGAGTAGGAACATCCCTAATCTCTGTGTGATAGCTACTTAGACTAAGCCCAAAGGAGGGGAGGATTTGTGAGAGTGAAAAAGTTAATTAAACAATTGCCTCAAAAAAAACCACCTAAACAACCACCAACAAAAAACCCTCCCCAAACAAAACCCCAGCTCCATATCTGGAAATGTCCCCTCTTCCCTGACAGCTGGAGAAATGCTCTTCCAGCCCTCCAGAAGATGAATCTACATAAATGACCCCTCTGCCCAGACCTGGGGAATAGGGCTGCATCCCCCAGGGAGTAAAGGTGTGAAATCTGCCTTTGGAAATGCCTCTTCACTCCACTTAGCCTCAACATCTGGGATCAAATGGGATCCTGCTGACACTGAATTCTCTTTCCCTCCACAGTGGGAGCGCCTCTGGTTCCTCATCCTCACCTCATCCTTCTTCCTCACCCTGGTCTGGTTTTACTTCTGGTGGGAAGTTCACAATGACTACAATGAAATCAACTGGTGAGTAGAGCTGCCCTTAGGGAATTTGGCTTCCATCACGCACATGCTGGGGGGAGCTTTGGATTCATCTGGATCCTTTGGATGGGGTTGTAATGATTGATAAAGGGAAGATGTGGTGGGAAGCGGGACTCAAGGAGCGCTGCTTCTGCCTGATCTATGTGTAGATGTGACGTGGCCTCACATCTCCGCTTCGTGGCTGGGTTTTTTGTTTGTTTGTTTATCTTTAGGGTTGGCTGGATTTGAAAGTGACTGAGCAATTTGGCTGCGACTATTCCACAAGATATCCGTGGCAAAAATTCAGCCTCAAGCACCATGGGTGTGGAAAATGTTATACAAAGTTGGAAGGAGCTGAAAAGGAGCTTTGCAGTGGGATGTGCTGGAATTTAGGGTGTTGCCAGCTGCCTCCAGTGCTGGAAATTATTCTCCCTTTTATTATCGGCAGCATCTTAAAACATTTTGACAGCACCTTGGGCTGTCTTCTAACCAAACTGCTTTGACATCATCTTCTTGTCAAACATCAGATGTAAAGTGCATTTTAAAGCACACTGGGGAGCTGATCCCTTAAATAAATCATCTGCTTTAGATGCTGGAGCTGGGTGAGGGACGGTGTTTACCAACATGGTGATGTGAGCTGGCTCCTCCCAGGAGGAAATGTTTTTTTTTTTCTCTTTGCTCACACCCTCACTGGGAGAAGTGAAACCATCACCATGGCTCTGGGTTATTTGTAACAGCAGCATGATAAAAATGCCTTTTTTTAAAATGGTATTTTGGAACCCCTCTCTTCCTCATCCTCAGTAAAGGATGTGATTGCTCCAAGTCTTCCTCAGTGCAAAACCAACTCTGTCTGAGCTCAAAGCTGTGAAGGGCTAAAACCAATCCTTCAAAAATGAAGGAAAGCCCTGGGAATGTTGTCAATGGGCACTGCAGCTGCAGTGCTGCCAAGTTTTGGGTCCCCAAATATTCTTGCAGGAATGGGAGGAGATGTACAGGTCTGCTCTGGATGCAAGAGGCATTTGGGATTTAGCACACCCAGAGGTCACCTGCATCCCAAAGCCCCATCCCTGCATTGTGAGCCAGGGTGCTGGAAGCACATCTGGATTGTGCACTGCTCTGGGAAAGGATTCTCTCTAGTGCACCACAGGTCTGGGAGAGGCTTTTTGGATGGAAAACAGCATTTTCAGGCACTGCCATTCCATGTTTTGTGTGTGCTGTAATCCCAGTTAGATCCCTGCTCCACACACTGGCACCAGAGGTCGAGCAGGGGTTCTGGAGAACAGCTGTGGAAAGGCTGGGGAGGAGAAGGAGAACACAGGGTGAGGTTTTAATTACAGCCATGCCAGTTCCAGGCCAGGGACAGAAATAATTTCCATTGGGTCTGTGCAGGCTGAGCCTGGCCCTTTTCCTTTCCAGCTGCATGGGCTCTGTGAAAACAGAGCAGTTTTGGGCCAGACAGGGTGTGAAGGAGTTGAAAGCATCGTTTTATTCCCAGCAGGGCACTGAACCTGTTGCTGATGAGGCACAGTGAGGTCCTGGTGTTTAAAAACAGCACCTTTGCTATTCCTCTGTTGTTGTCACTCCTGGGTCCTGTTTCTGGACAAGATCTCTTTGCTGCTGCCTGCCTCTCTGCTCCAGTGATTTATTGGCAATCTGGGAGCTCCCCCAGAGGAGAGGAAGGGCTCTTTGGGGCAAAGAGCATCTCTGCACAGGGCATGGCACACCGAGCTACTGCCAGCACCTTCCAGAGGGGCTGGGAGAAGGAATTGCTGAGGAGCTGCTGAGCTTCTCCCTGCCCTCCAGAGCTCACCCTTGGGAGCTCTCCCAGCTTGTGTCACCTTCACTGAGCTCCTTCAGCCTGTCCCACTGGATGGAGAGAGGCTGGAGGTGTCTGTCCAAGCAGCCCCTCAAAGGAGCAGATCAGCTTGAAGCCTGCATGAAGATTTCCCCCCTCTCTGGGACTTGCTCCAGCTCTGCACCACCCTCCAGGAGATTTTTCAGCCCAAACCTCTGAGGGCCTTTCCCCTCTGCCACCCTTGAGGAGGTTTTTCACCTTTTTTACCTGTGTGTCAGGCAGCTTGGGCAGCAGTTAGGTCATTTCAGCTTGTAAGGACCAAAGGGACTATTCTGGGATTGAAATGGGCTTTAGGACAAGGCAGAATTGTGACCCAGCATGTATTGCTTCAGGCTTTTAACCTTTTTTTTCCTTGAGGCCGAAAATCAGTGAGGTCCTTATTAATGAAGGTGCTTTGTGCCTCTGAAGTAAATTAAAAAAAAAAAAAAAATTGTTCCTGGCATTTCCCTTTTTGGTGTCTACACTTGATTGCATTGTAGCTCAGGTCTGCACTGTCTGAGGTTTGTTCTGCACCAGGAGGCTTCACTCCAGCTCAGGCAGGCTGGGGGGGGGATGCTGTGATTTGTGAACCTGCCTGTGTTCCCCCTGGAGCAGGACCATAAATGCAAGTCTGTGTAGCAAATGTTTTCCTCCTTGGTTCTGGAGGAAGCTCCTCTGCTTCATAACTGCCACGGACCCAGCAATTTAAAACAATCTTCTGCACATCAAGGGAAGGGCTGGTGCTCTCAGAGGGGCATTGAAGGGACATCAGAGCAAAAACTTAAATGGACTGAAGGCTAAGGAAGCTCTGGGGGGTGGCATCAGCAAAGACTTCAGAGGAGCCCTCTTTCCTTTCTTCCCTCTTTTTTTCCTACCAGCACATCTGAATCCCTGCAGATCCCTGGTTCTGTGCTCCTTGGCTCCCTGAGCAGAACCCGGACATGGGCCATGCCTGTTGAGCCCAAGGATTTGCTTTCCAGATCCCACAGGGGAGCTTTACTCCTGGACAGAATTAGAATCAGGGAATAGCCTGAATTATATCATGGAGTCCAGCTCCTGGCTCTGCTCAGGACAGCCCCAAAAATCACCCCAGAGTTTGTCCAAAGAGACCAGAGGTTCTGGCTGATAAATGATGCTGGGTGATGGGGAGGAGTTTGAGTCTTTGACTTGCATTTATATAATTCTGTCTGTTGTAACCAAAAAAAAAGGCACCAAGAGCCAAAAAAAGAGCCCAGCCAGTTCACTGAATGAGCTGATTCCACCCCAGAACCATCCTCTGTTCTTGTTGTGCCAAAGGGTTTGCATGGAGATAATGGCAACCCTAATCCAAGGCAATTTAGGGATGTTGTTCTGTTTGGTTTGGTTTGTTTTTCCTAAAAAATCCAATTTGAAAAATGTGAGTACAGGTCAGGTATGAGCTCTGAGAAAGCAAGAAGTGTGCTGGGGTTTCTCTACTTTTCTCTATCCAGTTAATTTCCATAAGGGATTAAAGCACTGGGTTGTCATGTGTGCTTTTTGCTGCCTATCTCTTTTCTTGAGAGATCTGTTTTCTAAAGCCTTGTCTAACCCTACTGAAGCTGTTCTGGTGTGGAATCCCTTCTTAATCTTTTTTTCCCACTTCTGTTCCAGGTTTTTATATAACAGAATGGGATATTGGAGTGACTGGTCCATTCCAATCCTTGTAACAACTGCTGCTGGCTTTACCTACATTACAATGTTACTGGTAAGTAGAAGGAAATCCCATTTCTTGGAGCTTTGTGTGTTGGCTTTAAAAAGGCCAGGAGTTTCTCAGGCCATCTGCAAGTTGAGGAGTTTGCTCTCAGAAGTGATTTCTCCCTCATTCTCTTTCTCTTAGCCTGAAGTTGCCTTAAATTAAAAGTGAGGAATTGACGGTCTTTGACCTCAGATGATCAAAAGTAAAAGATAGATATCCTCAGAGGAGGAATACAGCTCTTGTTTCCCAGAGTATGGCCCAGTTTTCACTTCTGGGCACAAGCTGTTTCCCTTCATCCCAGGGTGCTGGGACCTTCAGGGTGGTGTCCACACACAGGCACTGTCCCCAAACCAGGACACTGCTTCCTGCAGCCCCAGGAGCTGTGGGACAGGCTCTGAACCCCCTGCACCTTGCAGGGCAAAGCTTTTCCTCCCCATCCTGGGCTTTGGAGAGGATCTGCTGGCCCATCCTGCCTCCATTCCTCGTGGGGTTGTCCCCTGGGATGGATGTCCCTGCGTGCTCAAACGCCTCAGGGTGGTGATGTGCCTCTGTCTGACTTTGGTTTGTCCCTCCCAGATCCTGGCACTGTGTCACATAGCTGTGGGACAGCAGATGAACCTGCACTGGCTGCACAAGGTAAATCCAAGGGGAGTGGGACCTCAGGAATGCAGGAGGCTGAGGAGCAGGCGGGGGCTGGCACTTGGCTGTCACTCTGTCACTTTGGAAGAGCATAAAATGTCTGTGATAGACCTGTGGCCTCAGGAGCAAACTGCTCAGGAGAGCCCATCAAAGCCTGGGGGCAAAGAATTTGGTGAAATGGAAAAAAAGAATTTTGGCCTTTGCTGATAGAGAGACCACGGTGGAGGTGGAGAAACAGCAGTGCTTGGAGCAGCCTGGTTCAATCCCAGCTCAGTGCTCCATGAACCTCCCTGGGGCTCATTTCTGTGCTGAGCCCAGCCCTGGAGAGGGGCTGAGCAGATGTGAGGCTGTCCAGAGTGTGCTTGGAGGGACCAGCTGGAAAAGCCTTGGGAGGAGATGTAGGTGTTAGAGCTGAGGGTGTGCAGGGTGAGGTTTGCTGGGCCCAGGGAGAATTGTGCATAAAGCAGTTCGAGAAGCACTGCTGTGAAACACAAGAAAAGATGTTTGGAGCACAGAAGGGGAGGGGAAGGGTCTGCAGGGAGAGAAAATGGGTTGGCAGGATCTCATTGTAGCTGGCAATCTGCTAACTGGAAATGAAGGGACCAGTCCTGAATCCTGAATACACAGCTCCTCCTGAAATTCTGCCCCTGATGAGGTCTTGGAGGATCAGAGCCTGAACACCTCCTAGGACAGGGAGAGCAGAGACTTCCCCACCCTGCCTTTTTCTTTTTTGCTTTTCCTTAGAGATGATAGAATTGATGCTTCCTCAGAGGAAGAGGATGCAATCACAGAGGGGGCAGAGACTTTCTGCTGCTGCAAAATAAATTATCAGTTATCGAGTCTGACATCTGTTCCTTCATCAGGGGAAAATGTTATTTTTCAGACATGCTGGTGGGCTTAGATGAGTAAATCCAGAGGAAGGATGTGTTGGTGGAGGTCACCTCTCCCCTGTGGACCCCCACCCTTCCTCCCCTTCTTCCAAAGCAGCCCCCTTTTCATCACAGCTCAGATGTGTTGCTCTGGCTCTTCCCACACCTCCCTCAGCTTCCTAAGGATGCTGAGATGCAAGACTGGAATAAGTTAATATTTTTTTTCTCTGAACTCTACTGAATTAACTTCAAATATAGATTAAAGTGTGAGGGAAAGGCTGAGATGGACAAACCACACAACTCCTTCCAATTTTCTCCTGTAATGCTGTGCAAAGAGCTGAGGGTTGTAAGCCAAGTCGAAGATGAGTGTGAGGGGAGAAGCAGCAGCAATAAATTGGAGCTGATGGGAGGAGGGAAAGGAGGAGTGGAGATTTCTGTCCTGACAGCTCTGTGCCACACAGGATGGCCACACCAAGGGGAGTTAGGGCTCTGGGAAGGGGAATCCTGTTTACATGGACCAAAGTGATTCTGTGAATGTTGGGAATGTGAGATTTCACTTGCTGGTCTGAGGTGTTAAACCTGAAATTGGCCTAGAGGAGCCCTGATGGGATCCGTTCATTGCTGGGGATCAATTTTCTGCCAGGTCTACCCTGCAGATTTTGGACCTGCAGCATCATTCTTTGACTCTGGCAGAACAGCAGAGGCTGAATAGCAGACACAGGCAGAAAGTAGGGGATTTTTTTAGACAGACAGCCCAGATTTTCAGTCTTCACAGCTGGAGTTATTTCCGTGGCACTTGTGGATGGTTTGAACTTTTTACCTTCACCATGGAGGTCACATTTCCATTTTCACTGCTTTGCTCAGACCCCTGAGTGCTTCCACGTGAGAGGGAGGCTGGGGGAGGTCCTGATGGGCTGGGTCTTGGTGTGTCACCTCAATGCCACCACTGTCCCACCCAGTGTCCCCTCCCCAGCCCCAGTATCTGTTGCTACAGGTCACAATGTGACAGCACATGAGCCCAACCTCCTTCCCTGTGAATCCTCACACTGCTTTTTTCAGTCCTTTTATTACATGCAAAGGCTTTCTCTCTCCATTTCCCAATGCAATTTTTATAATAACCACAGTCCCCAGCCTGTCAATACCCTCTGATTTGTTGCAGATTGGCCTGGTGACAACCTTGATAACTACTGTGGTGACCATGTCATCGATAGCACAGCTTTGGGATGATGAGTGGGAGATGGTATTTATTTCACTGCAGGTAAGTTGTCTGCAAGGATGCTTCCCTGGGGGAGAAAAGGGGCCAGTGCAGCTGAATTCCATGGGATTCATGTATTTCTGTAGGATGAAGCTCTGTCTTGATGGTTGTCACACCCCAAATTGAAATCTTGGCAGTGAGAAAATTGTTTTGAGGAAGACTTGTGGTATCCTGCAGGGCTAGAGAAGTATGAAAGGAAAGGATGAAAGGAAAATATGTGCAAACTTAATTTCTTACAGATCTGCTTTCTTCCTTTTTCCCCTCTTCCAAAAAAAAAAAAAAGTCCAAAAATATTTTGCCCGTTTTTCTTAAGAGGTGACTGCTGACATGTATTTGGGAGTATGCAAATCTATGCAAATACAGGGGGTGGAAATGGCATTCACACAAGTGACTAACATTCCTCAGAAGTGCTTTATTTTATTGGGGTATTTTTAAGATTTAGGCAGGGAATTGGAGACCAGAAACACGACTCAGATGACGCATCTCCAGCTCC
This sequence comes from Aegithalos caudatus, assembly GCA_013389925.1. NCBI lineage: Eukaryota > Metazoa > Chordata > Aves > Passeriformes > Aegithalidae > Aegithalos > Aegithalos caudatus. Next base: position 554,201 of record WEIU01015876.1, read on the forward strand.
GTGTCGTGGTGCTGCACCCTGCTGATGCAGTCCAGTGTGTTCAGAGAATTCCAGAAGAGTTTGGGTTGGAAGGGACCTCAAAGCCCATCCAGTCCCACCCCTGCCATGGCAGGGACACCTTCCACTGTCCCAGGTTGCTCCAAGCCCTGTCCAACCTGGCCTTGGACACTTCCAGGGATCCAGGGACAGCCACAGCTTCCCTGGGCACCCTGTGCCAGGGCCTCCCACCCTCATCCTGATTTTTTTTCCTTATATTTAGTCTGAACCTACACTATTTCATTTTAGAACCATTCCCTCATGTCCTGCTGCTGCTGGCCCTAATAAAGTCTGTCCACATTTTTCTTACAGACCCCCTTTAAGTCCTAAAAGGCCACGATAAGTTGTCCCTGGAGCCTTCTCCAGGTGAACTCTCCCAGCCTGGCTCCAGAGCAGAGGGGCTCCAGCCCTTGGAGCAGCTCCATGGACTCCCTCAAGCAGCCCTTTTCCCAAATATCTGTGTTATTGAAGGAGAAATTCCTCTGAAGGGGGGTTAGAGCTTTCCTCCTTTCCCTTCAGAGCAGCCTGAATGCCAAAGGCAGTGGCAGGACTTGGAAGGAGCAATGGCCAAAACAGCTGCAGAATCCACCTGGAAATGAAACCTGCAAAATCAACAGATTTTCGAGGTGCTGGGGTGTTTTTAATCACATTTTCCTCTCCTCTTCTTGTTCCCTGCAGGCCACAGCCCCTTTCTTGCATATAGGAGCCCTGGCAGCTGTCACAGCCCTGTCGTGGTTGGTGGCAGGGCAGTTTGCACGGACAGAGAAAGCCAGTGAGTACCTCCTGTGTTCCTGCAGGGTGGGGAGTGCATGGCCCTCCTGGTCCTCTTTTTACCCCTTGTTTCTCTTTTTTTCCCCCCCTTGTTTCTCTTTTTTACCCCTTGTTTCTCTCTTTTTTTTTCCCCTTGTTTCTCTTCTTTCCCCCTTTGTTTCTCTCTTTTTTTTTTTCTCCTCATTTCTTTTTTCTCCTCTTGCCTTTTCCCCCCCTTGTTTCTCTTTTTCTCCTCTTGTTTGTCTTTTTGTCCCCTTGTTTCTCTTTTCCCCACTTGTTTCCCATTTCCCAGCCTTGTTTCTCTTTTCCCCCCTTGTTTCCCATTTCTTCCCCATTGTTTCTTTTTTTTTTCTCCTTGTTTCTCTTTTTTCTCATCTTGTTTGTCTTTTCCCCCCTTGTTTCTCTTTTTTCCCCCCCTTGTTTCTCTTTTTCCTCCTTGTTTCCCATTCCCCTCCCTTGTTTCCCATTCCCCTCCCTTGTTTCCCA